>OY856413.1:663929733-664377233 GCA_963693085.1 Alisma plantago-aquatica
TTCAATAATGGAAATTTTAAAAAGAGGGGTGTGATTTATATCTTATCATGAAGTAAATTCAAATACATTCTTCTCACAGTGGCATGTGTTGCTTGAGACAGTGCACAGAAGAGGGTTGATGCTTTCCTACTAACATGGATGCTCAATGCCTATGTCTATATGTCATCTATGTGGAGACATGGAGGTCATGATGTGCTTCTTGAATTTCCTAGAAGAAGCAACCTCTCGAGGACGTGCTAGTGTTGCCCTATCCTCTCCCCTCTCTCACTGTTTCAACCTTACTTTATCTCTCCTCTAATGTGCTCCTTCTCTCTTTTGTAATGACCTTGATACTCAATTATATATCAATTTCATGGTTTTTGTACTTTACTGATACTATTTGGTCATGTTATACCTTATGTTCCAATATGTGACATTAAGTTGCATGTTGGCCCAAAATTCCATGCTTATAATGCGTCATCATCTTGAAATTGAAATTTACCCTCATCAACTTGCTCTCTTGGCACTCTAAAGTAAATTAATTTGTAGAGGATTCAATTATGAACCTAGTGGAGCAAAAATCATCTCGATCAAATCAAGGGATCAATTTATGACTATTTGAATATTTCCCTTTTAATCATGTCTTTTTTCTCTTTCCTTATTGTTGGACCAATCAGTTTTGGGCCCGTTAAGAAGGTGTGCGGCCCAGTTGTGGCACCCGAGTTCACTTAACTCAGGTAATCCCTTCCTTTGTTTTTCAGCCAATAGGAGCTCGTAGATCAACAAGCCATAGATTTTGGCCCCAATATAACATATGAGAGCTTGTCTTCAACCTCCGTACACTCATGTGCTAATGCGAGGAGGTAGCATCATGCCTTAATTTTACATGCCCCTTTTTACATCTTTGAGCACACCAACGTCCCTCTTTCTTCTCCCTCTCTCATCTCCCCCACTTTTTCTTTGATTTTGTACCCTCAAACACCCTCTTTCTCTTCTTATTTTCATTCCCCTAGCCATGGCGGCCACCACCCATGACCCATGGTGCTTTCCTCCCAAAACTATCCTCAATCACTTTTTAAACCACCAACGGTTCCTCCAAGCTACTAGAAACTTTGGTGGCATGTTTTCGAGGGCATTTAGCCCCTCTTCCTCGCCTAACCAATCACGTCGATGACCTTATTCCTGCCCAGTGGTAGGATTGTGGCTCCTGGCTTGCTTGGACAATAGAGTGGGGTAGATAACTCCCTGACCTTGGATCTAGGGCCTCCCAGTCTAGACAATTGTGGTCCACATAGTCGCTCTCTCACCCCCTCTCCCTCACGCGCTAGCTGCTTGTGGGGCAGCTAGTGGCTAGTTGTCACCTAGTGTCGGGCCCGCACCCCTCTAGTCCCCACCCCTGATTCTTCTCCCAATAGTTGTGGAACAATGGGCACGTGGATGGGGAGATTAAGGGTTTTGGTCAGCCTCAAAATAAAATGGTAATCTCACCTCTTTTCCCATATAATTCTTAATCAAGATGTTCAAACAAATTGATATCTTCCAACCCCCTTGGCCAAAATACAAAATTCAATATGTCATTTTGATCATCTTGACGAGACCTACAACATGGACTATATTATAGACCCTAATTCCGTAGTTATATACTCATTTCCTAAAAATCACGACCTTTGGTCATTTGAATACATTTAATGCATGAGTATGCTTATTGTTGAAACAAGAATGCACCTTTACCCTCCTAATAATCAGAATAGTGACTTTTGTAAACTATTTATATATATGAGGGCCCTAATCACCTTTCTTGTATATTGATTGACTCTAATGCTTCAATGTGACTTGTTTTGGACTTTAAATGATGAACTTGTTTCTAATTGCTAATTTTGCATTTAAATGACATTAAGACTCGCCCTAATATTGGAAATTTGTAATATGTGCCACCTCTATGACACAATATCATCGTATGATCAACCTATACTCTTATTTGGTCTGTATGACAAGATATGCATAATTATGGCCTATGTATGACATGAATGGTGATACTTTAGTCAAATGAGGGCTTTGACCTATCTAATACATCAAACACCTTTATATATTAAAAAAAACAATCATATGATGTGTTATAATCTAATTGCCTAAGGTCAGCCCCTCTCGTTCTATGATGGTGTATGTGACTCTAAACCCACCATTAATTATCTAATGTGACAAATATGGCTTGATTGTTTTTGTTGTTCCCTAATCATTATATGGATCTTAATCTTATGCCCCCTCCTCTCAAATTAGGGGCCCTATCCCTTATGATTCATTTGATGTGGATGTTCTACCTAATCCATATGTTGATTGGTAAGTATATAAGGGAACTATGTAGAAATTGAATGAATGTTGAAATGTTGATACTAATGTTGGATATTGATGCCTAGACCCTAGGAGACATTCATCTATATTTTAGTATGCTTCTTATGTCCCTACCTTGATGATCCAAATCACCTTGCTTGTTTAAATCACATGACCTTGCTAATCATTAACCTTGTTTGTATGAGTTTCTTGGCCTTGAAATGTATGGAAAGTATATCAGACTCAACGTGAAGTATAGAAAATGAACAAAAACTCACGATGGCATAAAATATTGAACCACACATTCATGATGGACCCTAAATCAGTAAAAGATCATCAAATATGTAAATAATCAACTTGGAACCTAATTTGTTCATGGACCTAATAAGTAAGAAACAAGTTGAACCTTGTTGAATGATCAGTTCAATTCTTAATTAGAAGAATGCTTGTGAATAGATGGCCAAGGATAGGTTAAGAACCTATGTACTTAGGTACATGGGATTTAATAATTATATGATCATGGTTTTCTTGCTTGAATCTTGATATGTAAGTATGATTTCATACTTACAAAATATTGGTAGGTAGTATTGTCATATTTACATGATGATTTGATTCAATGATTTTACAACTTGAACACATTATATAGATTCTCATTATACAAACTTTGAAATAGGGTTTTCTCAATGACTTTGGTCATTAAAGGTACCTCACATAGAAACTGGATTAGCTAATGACTTTAAGCCTCAAGCGCTCTCACAGACACCTTCTGATCAGAAGTTGGTCAAAGCTTTATGATATACGATTTGCTTGGTATAATGGATTAGAATGAATAAAACATGGGTTTTCACCTTTATAAGTAATTAACTCTTATTACTCATGTTCATTTACTTCAGCAAAACTTTTATAATTATGAAAATATTAGATATATGTATCTTTATGCCCATGTACGAACACCTTGTGCGTTGATATTTTTGTTTATCGTATGTTCTTGGTTCATGTATATCTTGGGATAACATGGTTTGTGAGCAGTTGTTCAAGTTGTACCTATTGTAAGATTCTAGTTTAGTGTGCATGTACATACTTGTATATGATGTGCTCTTAAATGTGTAACTAAAACTATGTAATAATCTGTGTTGTTATTAATAATATTCGGTGAATATTGGAAGTTGTTGGTATATGCATCTAGTTAATTGTTCATGTATACTAGCATTTTGTGCTTCCACATTTACATCTTTTGGTGGAGTCAGAATGAGAATCTGAATATGTGACAAATGACATTAGAGCATACACAATATCTAAACCTAACATTTTATCACCATGAAACACAAAATAAACTCAAGCTTGCATATAAACCCTAGAAACTTAATGAAATCATCTTTAAAGATTACTTTCACTTATCCTCTAGGTTAGAACCTAGATGTTCTAGAATTAGGTGTAGACTTGTGTAATTCTTGAAACCTTTCTTTTCTCACCTTTATGTCATGTAGTATGGGCTGCGAGTTCAGGAGGGTGAGAAGAGGGAGATATTATAGTTGCAAACCCTAGACATATGTTCAAGGCATGTGATTATTGTATCTACACAAGTGTACACCATGTTTTTACAAGTTCTTTAGGTGTTATGGTACTAGACTACCTAATGAGTGTGGTAACTTGCTCTAGAGAAAACCTATTTCAAGTGTAAGTGTATTTGTATGTAAATGAAAATTTTACCACGCTTAGAATGGCAGTGAGTGCCCATGTAATCTAAGAGAAAGAGATGTAGCATAAGTTTGTATGAGAGTGTTTATATGGTGGTTGTAGTTCGTAGATTTGTCTAGACCAATGATAAAGGATAGGCTAGTAAGTAGACTAGATGATTAAGCTTGATGATAATGATATGAGTTTTCTCAAGATGACCTAAGTTTGTCTTTAAAGGATTCAAGTATTTTTTTGATGATATGGGATGAGTTCTGACCATACTACCCTAGTTAGTCTAGCACAATGTAAGGTATACATGGTTTATTGAGGTGCTAAACATAACTAGTGGGTTGGCATGCTTGCATATGTGCCTAGTTTTGTACATGCTAAGATATGTTAGTAGAACAACATGATTCAGACCAACATGTGTCTCAATGTCTTTACATAGGAGGAGATCTATAATGGGACATCCAATAAGGGTTAATACTAGAGTGAGTGAACCTGACATGGGAGAAGGTCAGAGTACCTAACATCTAAAATATGTGGAATGTTAAATTATGTGAACAATGAAATACATGATGATGAGTTCCTAGCTAGACCAGTTTTGAGTTTATGATTTGAGTCCCCTAGTATGTGGTTTATTTGATAAACCCTAGATTTCCTGTGAAAATATTTAACCTTGTAGAAAGAGGCATTTGTATGTATGTATGTCATCTAGGTATGGAGATGCCCCAAAACCCTAGATGATGTAAATGATGTGTGATCTCCTTGATGAGCTTGATACTTGAGTTAGTGGTTACATGTCAAGGAATCTAGCAGTTGCCCTTGCTTTAGGTGGTCAATATGTTTTACCATGACATAGACATGTCTTAGATTGAGTGCCTAATGCATCATACATGAAATAATCTTACTTGAGTTAATACTTGATGTACACATGATAAGTCACTCTTATAAGTGTGACCTTGTAATGCCTAGCCCACCACCTATAGATGTAATAGAATTTCAGGATTGACGTTGACCCCACATACACTCTTATAAGCCTAACCTTGTAACTCCTTGGCCCAACCCCAAGGATCTAATAGAGTTATAGGAATGACGACTAGCCACACATATCACCACATGTTTTAGTTGTATCACCACATGTTTTAGTTGTGTGCTTTGTTCTCACTCATGAACAACACCAGATCAACTTCCCGATAGGTTAATCATCCTATCACTACTCCAATATTAGCACTTAGCCACATAGTTCTTAGTGATGGGCTACCTAAAAAGGAGGTGCACCTTGAGGATATGGGTAGTCCAATCATTCATTTTAAGATCATTACTTTAATGCTCAAATCATGGGATGTTGCAATCGCCCCCACTTAGACTCCTAACGTACTCATCAAAGCTCAATGATATGTCATCATTACTACTTCTGTGTTTCAGTGTAGACCCAAAATGGCTCATGTACACTCAACCCCCATTCAGAGCTACCAATGCAATGGTGGCCCCTTCACCTCAGACAACCCTTTTCAACATGCTTGGATGCTACTAGTGCAAGGGTGGCTCCATCAAATCAGATAGCCCTTTCTAACATGCATGGATCACACTGCTCAAGAGTGGAGTGTCGCATGCCCACACGGGCCCCACCTATTAGAGGGGAATTGGATATGGTACCTTTCCTAATGTCTGGGCCCGCTCCCAAGGCTCTAATCAAGTTTCAAGAATGTCAACTGGCCCCAAAAACCACCACATGCCTCGGTTGTGCGCTTTGTCCTCAATCACACACTGCCTAAGATCAACTTCCTGATAGGTCACCCATCATAGTACCACTTTGGGTTGAGCATGTTTTACCACAAATTTCTTAGTGATGGATCCATGAAAAGGAGGTGCTCCTTGCTTATATGTTTAGTCCAAAATTTCTTACTAAGATAATTTTATCTGCGACCTCAAATCCCGACCTCAAATCGTGAGGTGTTATAGACCTACCGTGACACCATACCATACATGATATATGTAAAAGTTTGAAATGATGAGCTTAATATGATGCATGGATCTTAGCTTGAATGCCCATGAAGTATAAATGCTTAATTTTAGAACTTATAAAATTAATTAACACAGTTAGTGATGATTGGCATACAATAGGGAGGAACTAAACTATGTTATTAATTTAGCATGATGATGAAATACAAGTTCAATGATAACTTTAGTAGAAATTCATGACAATGAGCATGTTCATTTAAGTAATTAATGACATGGCTTGATAACCCACCTCAAATTTGTATACGTATATGAACAAAACCGTAATTCTATAGTGATAAGGTGTGTGATACACAAATGCTAGAGCGATGGCATGTTATTATGAAATATAAGATATGCTCAAATATATGAATTGGGATGAGTATAGACTTAATGTTTCATAATCATATGATAAAAATCGAAGTGAGCACCACATGTTGGTGGAATCCTTGACACCTAAGGTTGGTTACATGAACATGATGGATATTTATTTTGACCCTTGATTATAATCTTGGAAGAATTTTGAGGATGGTATTTATTTGAAGGAGGGAAGGATTGACAACCTAACCTTTTTGTATCATACAATGTGCTCCTTGTCTATATTCTAATGAACTTGATACTCAATTATATATTAGTTTTATGGCTTGAATGCTTTGTTGATCTAATGAGGTCACATTATACTGTATGTTCCAGTATGTGGCATTAAGTTTCATGTTGGCCTAAGTTCCATGCTTCTAATACATCATCATCAATTGGATTAGACCCTCATCAACACACTCTCTTACCACTCTAAAGTGTTTCACATTGTAGGGGATTCAACTATGAATCCATGGGAGAAAAATATCATCTTGATCAAATCAATAGATCAAAAGTTATGGCTATTTGATTTTTCCCCTTTTAATGATGTCTTTTTCTCTATTTTCTTGTTGCTGGGCAGATCATCTTTAGGTCCATCAAGGGGGAATCCAACCCATGTGTGGCACCCCACTTCACTTAACTCAAGAAATATCCTCCTTTGTTTTTGGCCAATAGGAGCTCTAGGATCAGAGAGCCACATATTTTGGCCCCGATCTGACAGATCAGAGCTTGTCTTCAACCTCTGAACACTTCTATGCCAGTGCAAGGAGGTAGCACCATACCTTGATTTTGCATGCCTCTTTTAATGTCTTTGATCACACCAACCTCTTTTTTTTGCTCTATCTCTCTCTTAACCCCCTCTTTCACATCCTCCATTATCATCTT
Organism: Alisma plantago-aquatica; assembly: GCA_963693085.1. Taxonomy (NCBI): domain Eukaryota; kingdom Viridiplantae; phylum Streptophyta; class Magnoliopsida; order Alismatales; family Alismataceae; genus Alisma; species Alisma plantago-aquatica. The sequence goes on from OY856413.1 coordinate 663,936,961, forward strand.
CCTCTTCTTCTATTCCTTCCCCTAGCCATGGCTGCCACTGCCCAAGGCACGTGGTGCTTTCCTTCCACAAGGTCAACTATGTTTTCAACCACCAGTGTCCCCACAAAGGTACTAGGAAGTTTGTCATCAAGTTATAAAGGGCCTTTGGCCCCTCTTCCTCACCTATCCAGTCATGCCAATGACCCTATTCCTGTTGTAGTGGTCGGTTAGTGGCTCCTGGATTGTGTTAGCAATAGAGTGGGAGAGATAATTCTCGACCTTCAATCTAGAGCAGGAGCATGTGGGGAAATTAAGGGTTTAGATTAGCCTCAAAATAAAATGGTAATGTCACCTCTTTTTCCCAATAGTTCTAAGTCAAGATGTTGAAATTTTGATATCTCCCAAACTCCTTGACTAAGATATGTGATCCAATATGTAATTTTGATCAGTTGGATGAGACCTAAAACATGGACTAAATTAAAGACCCCAATTCATTGTTATATCCTTGTTTCCCTAAAAAATCAGGAACTTTGGTCTTTTTGGGTAGATTTGATGCAAGATTATGATCTTTCTTGAAACTATAATGCACCTATACCCTCCTAATCCTCAAAACAACAACATTTGTACACTTTTGAAATAAATGAGGGCCCTATTCACCTTTATTACACAATGTCGACTTTAAATGATAAACATGATTCTACTCGCTCTTTTTTTTAAATAACATCAAGAGTCATCATAATCTTGAAAATTAGTAATAATACTCCCTCTATGACTCAATATCACCCCATGACCCCCACATACTCTTATTTGGTCTATATGACATGATATGCATATTTATGACTTATGCATGGCATGGTGATATTTTAACCAAATGAGGGCCTTGACCTATCTAATGCATTAGAAATATTTATATCTTTGATAATAGCATTCATCTGATGTGTTATGATATAAATTCCTAAGGTTAACCCCTCTTGTTCTATGATGATGTCTGTGACCTAAACTCACTGTTAATGACCTAATATGGCATACATGGATTGATTATCTTTCTTGTGTCCTACTCTTGATATGGATCTTAATTTATGTCCCCTCTTCTCAAATTCGGGAATGCCTTATACCTGGTGATTCATTTGGTGTGGATGTCCCACCTAATCCATATGTTGACCCCTAATGATATAAGGGAACTATGTAGGAATTGAATGCATGTTGAAATGTTGATACTAATGTTGGATAATGATGCCCAAACCCTAGGGGGCATCCATCTATATTTGAATATTCTTTGTATGCCCCTAACTTGCTGATTTAATTCCCCTTGTTTGTTTAAATCCCATGACCTTGCTAATCATGAACCTTATTTTCCCTAGTATGAGTCTTTTGACCTTTTAATGTATATAAATGATATAAACCTCAAAAGAAATCATAGAAAAAGAATGGAACCTCAGAATGACATGAAGTCATGAACCACCTTCACTATGGAGCCGAATTTGGTAAAAGAGTATGAAATATGTAAATAACCAACTTGGAACCTAATCCTAATCATGGACCTAATAATTAAGAAACATGTTGAACCTTGCTTAATGATGGGCTATTTTCTTAATCATGTGGTTTTTGAGATCTACACAGTCATAGAAAGGTTAAGAATCTCTTCACTCATGTACATGGATTTTAATAATTATTTGATAATGTTTTTTTGCTTGAACGCTGATATGTATGTTTGTTTTCATACTTGCACATTTTAGCATGTGGTATTTTATATTGTACTCAATGGTTTGATTTGATGATTTTATAACTTGAACACAAAACATAGATATGCATTATACAAACTTTGATATAGGGTTTTCTCTCTGACTTCGATCGTTAGAGGTCCCTCGCTTAGAAATAGGGTTAGCTAATGGCTTCGAGCCTCATGCACCTTCCCAGATCGCTTCTGAGGGAAGTTGGTCAAAGTCCTTGTGATATATCATTAGCTTGGTATAATGGATTAAAATGACTAAAACATGGCTTTTCATTTTGATGAGTAACTAAATCTTATTTATCTTGTTTGTTTACTTTTGTAAAACTTTTTAAAGTATGAAAACCTTATATATATGTATCTTTGTGCACATGTACCAACACCTTGTGTGTTGATACACTTGTTTTTATATGTTTTAGGTTGAAAGATAGCTTGGGAGAATATTCTTACTGAGTTGGTGTTCCGGTTATACCTTTTAAATGTCCTAATTTAGTGTACATATACAAAGTTGTATAATTTTTTGTTAAATCTATAACTAAAACTATATTATTAATGATGTTATTATTAATAATATTCATTTAATGTTGAGAGTTTCTGGTCTATGTATCTAATTATTTGTTCATGTATTCTAATCATTTTACACTTTTTCATTTTGTCTTTGATATTATATTTATCTGGCCGAGTTAGAATGGAAAATAAATTTTGTGACACACACACACTCTCTATCTTAGGGTACAGTCTGCTAGGTTTTACAATGTGCAAATTGTATAACAAAAATTCTGGTCATCATGCACCTTCAAAGAGGGAAGGTGCAAATAGGGTTTTCAAGTAAAACTTGAGAAAGAAAGAGCTTCAGACTAAATTTAGGATGGCAATCATGGATTCTCTAGTTGGTTGGCTAGCTGGACATCTAGGCAGTTCATAAATGTTCCTAAAAAACCATGTCATTAGGTTGTCGATGGAGTAATCACATTAGATGGGTAGCTACTTGCTAGTCAATTGGCTAATGGAACTAGCTGGTTGTCTAGGGTAGTAGCAACCTTAACATTAGTTAGTTGATTGGCTAATCATACTACTCTCCATTATAACTTTTAATTGATCGACTAGACCCTTTAGTCAACTGTCTAAGATTCAATGGTAGCATTTTATAGTTCTAATTGATCACCTAATATTTCAGTAACCAATCTAATCTATACATGATAAATTGGAATATTTCTAGTCATATCCATGATTATACTTGTATTCCATGTGCATCATATGTGTGGCCCTGTATGTTGCACATTACATTGATAGTGATTTATGTAATCATAATATTACTTCACAAGCAATGAACAACATCTAGAAACACATCGTTTCCACCAAAGTAATGGAATAAGTTGGAAAAAAACTTCACCATATGTTTGCCCAGTGTTACAGTGATATTATTGTCCCTTTGTCACTGATATCCAGATTGAATTCAAATCATGACATTTTTATCCTTGTAATATTTCATCGTTGTTTCTTAATCTAGAGTAGACTGTTGAGATACACATGAGCTCAATACCTAATATCGACTCACATGCAAATGACCATGCATTTCATAGTCTCACTCATCAAGTGGCCAATATTTCACTCCCATGGATGTATAAAAATTTGATGTGTCACGGTGCATCCAACCATAACTTTTAAGGTAATCCTTATTCAAGGTCATATCAAGTAGAGTTAAAGTGCATCGTGTTGACCTACATGTTATACATTGTCCATATTTTGATAATGACTTAACCATTCCATTCATATGTATCTAATATGTTTGTTTGAGATTGATTTCAGGCATTATGTACATGAAAAGGATCAAATCAATCAAGCCTTAGATTTAGTTCAAGTCAAAATCAATGCAAATGCACGTTTTTGGAAAACACTCCAAATCACCTTAGATAATTTCTATAATCATTTGTATTAATGATATGACTTGTAACTAAGATGAGAAAAATCAGAGGCACTTAATTCAAAAGTTTGATCGCTTAAAAATCATTTTCTAAAATTCATTACAAGTTGTTCATCGGTTGAGTTACAAACTCAACCAATCCTTGATGGATTTTGAGAATGATTTTGATCGGTCGAGTTACACATACACAGAACTCGACCAATCCCTCTACAAACCAAAAATTATTTAAGTGGATCGTTTGAGTTTCCATTAGGACAAACTCACTTGATGGTTTAAATTGGCTTTGTCACATAGTGTGATCAGTTGAGTTATCTTTATTGAAACTCGAACGAATGCACTGTACGAAAAATGTAGAAAAAGTGATTCTATCCATTGGGGAGTTGCAAAAGTCAAAATTATATCTGTTGCAACCCTCAAAATGGCAAGAAAATGTTCATAAGTGTTCCCACACTCTAGTGGACACCCTCAGCTATAAATAGGTCCTCTTGGAGTTCATTCCAAGGTTGCTCCTTCATGTTATTCAAGCTCCTTGCTATAGTTGAGTGAATCTAGTCCACTCGAGCCCCTTTCTCTCTCTTGATTACACTTCAGTTCATCATTATGAGTGACATAAGATCTGTGTGAGAGAGCTACCTAATCGTATGCTTGTAAAGATCTCAAAGTTTCTCCTTCCCAACCCCTTTCTTCAAGTTCAAGCTGATGGAAGCTTCTCCAGGTGAAGGAGAAGGTGCAAACTTCTTCAAGATGTATAAGAAGCTGCATCAAGCTTCTTCGAGTGAAGGAGGAGGACAAGGCGGAAGATCCAAGGAGTTGAGTGGATAAATCCTTCACGACAATGATTCAGTGCAAGAAGGGATCTCCTTGGTGAAGGCATCTAGCTGCTTGTAAGAGTGGGTAAGACCTTGGTGAGGTACAAGACTAGCTCTTGGATAGGTAAGACCTTGGTTGTAAGGTTGTTGGATCCCTTGACCTCAAAGGGAAGTTGGGTATCCTTGTCCCTGAAAAGGAAGGTCATATGTTGTAACTCTTAAAAGTGAATACAAATAGTATACATGGTTAAGAAATCCTAGAGCTTGACCTCTCTAGGTAGTCAGTTGACTCTCTCCTAGTTTGGAGAGTGGAACCACTCTAAAACAACTTGTTCAATTGGTTGCTTCAATTTCTCTCATCCTTGCTATACATGTTTAGATTGCCATCAAATTCACTATTTGCAATTATGCCTAGTTGAAGTAAATTGAAGATCTAACTATTTTTGTGTAAGTTTTGAAGCTCTATTCACCCCATCTAGATCCCTCTGATCCAACAAGTGGTATTAGAGCCATGGTCTTCTTCGACACATCTCCTACGAGATGAGAAGATGGGCAACTTACTTGGGTCCCTCAACCTAGAGGGAGGCTTCTCCATGAGATCTTTGGTCTTTGACGACACCAATTTCCTCTATTGGAAATGACAGATGCAGTTCTACCTTCAAGGAATGAATTACAACATGTGGAAGGTCATAATTGTGCCCTACAAGGATGGGTGATGTAGCTACTTGGGATGAAGCTACACTCAAGAAGGCACAGCTCAATGCCAAGGCAATAATCATCATCTATGCTACCCTCACTCCCTCTGAGTTCAATTGAATATCAACTTGGGACACAACCCATGAGATTTGGAACAAGTTGTCCATTACCTATGAAGGTACACAACAAGTTAAAGAGTCAAATATCTACATGCTCAATGGACTACTTGAGAACTTCAAGATGTGCAAGAAGGAAAGAGTTGTCGAGATGTATACAAGGCCCAACACCATCATCAATGGCCTTGATACTTTGGGTCACACCTTGGATAAAGGGACTATCAACTCCAAAATCCTAAGGTCTTTTCCCAAGAGATGGGAACCCAAGGTGACTTCAATTAAATAAGTTCTAAGTCTTGGTGACTTGCCTACCGAGGAGCTCATTGGCAACCTTCAAGCTCATGAGCCAAGGCTTGACAAGCAATAGGAGAAGGAATCAAAGAAAAGACAATGCCTTCAAAGCTCAAGTGGAGGAAACGATTCTTCAACAACAACTTGCTTCTCAGTCCTCTCCACCATCCTCAAGTGAATATGATGGCCGTAGTGATCATGAAGCAAACTACTCCAAGGGAAAGCACTTCAAGGGAAAGTCTTCCTCACTCTAAACTCCTAGATGCTATGAATGTGGACTAAAGGCCATTGCAAGAATGAATACCCAAAGGCCAATAAAGCTTACCACAAGAGAAGCCACAAGAAGAAGGATGATTACAAAAAGGAAGGTAAGTACAAGAGGAAGGATAAGAAGGATAAGAGGATCAAGGATGCAGCTCATGTGGCTTGGGAAGAATCCTCTTCAAGTGGCTCAAGCTTAAATGAAGGAGAATGCCATCTTGCACTTATGGCCTCCACAAGTGAAGACATTGGTGAGGTAAGTAAGGTAAGATTGCATGAGTTATCCAAGGAAACTCTTATTGATATGTTAAATGCTTCATGTTCATCTTATGTCGAATGCAAGTCTAAAAAGAAAAATGCTAGGAAAGATCATTGATGATTTGTATGCTAAAATAGATATTCTTGATCAAAATGATAAGTTGCATCTTGATAGAATTGATTCCTTATAAGGGTAGTTTCTTGACCTTGAGCTCCAATATAATGGAGTTGAAGTAGAGAATGCTATCTACCTTAAGAACATCAATATCCTTAAGGAATAAAACCAAGCCCTAGTAGATAATATTGCTTTACTTAAATAGAAAATAAGGATCTTAAGTTTTCTTGTGATGCTACTAAAGATGAGAACAAAGTCTATCTTGATGAGCTTGTTTTTCTTAGAACTGAAAATTCCAGATTGCTTGCTCAAGTTAATGATCTCTCTTCTAGATCTTTATTGCCTAGTCATGAAGTTGCTAGTCTTACTTTAGAAAAAGATTCTTATCTTACTAAAGCCCTATGTTTGGAGGCCGACTCACTTCATGCACAAGATGATCTTGCTAGCTTATCTTCTACCATCATTACTCTTAGTGATCATAATCACAAGCTAAGAGCTTCCTTACAGAAATTCCTCAAGGAGAAGAAGTCCCTAAATGAAGTTCTAGAATCACTCTACCAAAAAAAATGATAGAAGTGGTTTGGGATATGTAGGAGGAGCTCTAAAGAGAAAAAGCAAGGGAAAGGGAAAGAAAATAAGCAAGGCACATCCTATCTTCCATGGAGAGTTCTCTGGATTTCAGAACCCTATTCTTTGTGTGCATTGCAAGAGTGATAATCATTACTCTACTTATTGTCCTTATAGAGAGAAGGGGACCAACCCAAAGATGAAATGGGTCACTAAGATAACACTAGATTTGAAGTTTGAGTTGGGAACCAACATCTTCCTTTCTTGTAGGTAAAAGGAAAATGGATTGTTGATAGTGCCTGCTCAAAGAACATGATTGGTGAAATCAGCCATTTCAACGAATTCACAAAGAAGAAAGGAGGGTCGGTTACATTTGGTGACAACAACAAGGGTAGGGTAATAGGTGAGGGTGATGTAGGCGATTCACTATGCAATAAGAATGTACTTCTTTTAGATGGCCTACATCACAATTTAATAAGTGTTGGTCAACTTTGTGATAATGGTTATCTTGTTCTTTTTACCTCATTTGAATACTTGCTTCTAGATTCCCTCTCCTACAATATAATATATAAGGGAACTAGAAATGGTAATCTCTATATTATTATGCTTGACTCTATTAATCCTATTGTCGGTAGATGTCTTGTTGCCAATTTGAATGCTATTTCTTTATGGCACCATAGGCTTGGTCATGTAAATATGCATCAAATGAAGAAGTTGGGCAAAAAGGATTTGGTGAAGGAACTTCCTAAATTTTATTTTGAAAATGATAAGGAATCCCAACCTTGTACCCAAAGAAAGCAAACCAAGTCCTCCTTCAAATCCAAAGGAGTCCTTGGAACCAAAAGAGTTCTTGAGATTATTCACATTGATCTATTTGGACCAATGCCTACACAATCGCTTCATGGTAGCAAGTATTCTCTTGTGATAGTTAATAATTTTTCTCGATATTCTTGGACCTTCTTTCTTGTTTTAAAAAGCGACACTCTCGACATTTTCTCGACTTTTTGCAAATGAGTTGAAAACAAAGATTCTTGCCAAATCATTTCTATCCACGATGATCATGCGGGAGAATTTGAAATTTATTTGTTTGAATGGTTTTATGAGAAGTCTAGCTATGAACATAACTTTTCTTTACCTCAAACACCTCAAAAAATGGGTTATCGAGAGAAAGAATAAGTCACTACAGGAAATGACTATAACTATGCTTCTAGAGTATGACACTCCAAAGAAGTTTGGGCCGAAGTCGTTAGTACTTCATGTTTTGTGCAAAATTGGGTTTTTACTCATCCTTCTTTGAATAAACCCCCCTATGTTCTATGGTGTGGTAGAAAGCCTTCTATTGATTTCTTTCATATTTTTGGTTTCACTTGTATTGTTTTGAACACCAAGGATTCCCTCGACAAGTTTGATCTGAGGTCTTATAAGGCTTTCTTTCCTAGCTATAGCACTACTAGCAAGGCTTGTAGAGTATTTAACATTGAATTGTGTAAAGTAAAAGAATCTATCAATGTTAGATTTGTTGAGACTAACCCCTCTATTTCCAATAATGTTGCTAATGATGATGTTGCATATGAGGTGATTTATCACTTAAAAGAATTCAATATTGTTGACAAAGGAAAAGAGGTGTTAGGTGATGAAGAAGAAAAAGAAGAAGAAAAGAAGGATCAACCCCCCACTTTGCAAAGCATCATCCTAAAGAGCTCATCATAGGAAATCCTTATGAACGGGTGAAGACGTGGGCTGCCTATAACAAAGAACAAGCATACAACGCCATCATCTCTCATCTTGAGCCAAAATATGTCAAAGAAGCTCTCAAGGGTGATGAATGGATCCTAGCCATGCAAGAAGAGTTGGAACAGTTTGAGAAGAACTGAGTGTGGACTCTTGTGTAAAGACCAACTGATAGAAAGATCATTGGCACCAAATGGGTCTACCACAACAAGCTTGACGAAAGCGGAAAAGTGGTAAGAAACAAAGAAAGGTTAGTTGCTCAGGGTTACAATCAGCAGGAAGGTTAGTTGCCAATGGACACCATGTCAAACACCACCAAGCTTGATGGAGATGAAGAAGGAGAAAAGGTAGATGAGAAGCTCTATTGAGGTATGATTGGAAGTTTACTTTATTTAACTGCCTCTAGACCTGATATAATGTTTAGTGTTGGCTTGTGTGCTCACTTTCAATCAAGTCCTAGGAAATCACATCTTATAGAGATTAAGAGGATTTTGAGGTATGTATCAAAAACCCAAAATTTTGAACTATGGTATCCCAAGTCAAGGGACTTTACTCTCACTGCTTATAGTGATGCTGACTATGCATGTTGTTTGATTGATAGAAAGTACATTGTGGCTCTTTAAACTAATGAGGTTGAATACATTGAAGCTTGAAGTTGTTGTGCCCAAGTCCTATGGATGAAGCAAATGATCCAAGACTTTAACATTTATTTTGATGCTTATCCTATCTATTTTGATAATACTAGTGCAATTAACTTGCCTTACAATCCTATATTGCATGGCAGAGCTAAACATATAGAGGTTCGTCATCACTTTCTTTGTGACCACATTGCCAAAAAGGATATTTATATCACACACGTGGATACAGAGAGTCAGCTTGCGGACATTTTCAATAAACCTTTAGCTAGAGAGAAATTTGCTTTTATTAGATCAAAACTGCTTATAACCGCTCTTGATGAAATTGACATGCCTTCTAGCTAGTTGTTATTTTACCTATATGTTTCTTACTTAAAATTGATCATCTCTTGCTTGGTATGTGCTATAGTTGTTTTGTTTTCATGCATTGTTTAACTTATTTTGGGCATTTTTTACCAACGAATATTTTATTGCAAAATAGTACCCTATGATGAGTGAAATGTGCCTCAATATGTCTAAAATGCATAATAGACTAACAAAATAAATTCAATTAGCACCCTAGAGGCTAGGATATACAATTGCATCTTTTGGACAGACTGTTGATCGGTCAAATTACAAACTCGACCGATCCCAGGACAAGGTCTTGTAAGAATACTCGATCAGTCAAGTTTCCAAATCTCAGAACTTGATCGACCGACGGGTTGGACCAAACTTAAAAAGGGTTTTGACTGACTTTTCTCCTTGTCAACTAGAGAAAAGTCGGTGGATCCCGACCACCAGCCTTCTTGACCTCCAACCCTAGGTCTGTACATCCTTTCCCTAGCTTTGTTTAGCCTTCCTTGCCTCTTCCCACACCCTTCTAGGTGGTTAGACGACCTGTTGGTGAGGATCCCTCTCTCTTTCGATTACTCTTGCTTATCTATCCATCTCCATGACATCCAATCGTAGAAAGAGAGCTATCCCAGGTGGAGCACCCTCGTCTTCATCTAATCCTGGCCTCCTAACCTTTGATGGCACCTCCTTCGTCTCCTCTGAAGCTTTAAATCTCTACAAAGAGCTCCTTCCTAGGAACTCTTTCCTATTTAGAGATTTGTTTGAGCCTCGTCTCACCACGACAAGGGTTATCAGGAGGCAGTAGAGTTGCTTTCTTCCCATCACGTAGGTGCTTTGTGCATAGAACTCCTGTGCTTCCACAATTCAATAACTAGCACTAAGGCAGTCCATGAGTTCTATGCAAATCTCAAATGGAACTATTACACGATAGTGCCACCTCCTAATAATAAGGTTATTCTAACTTCCATGATTGTCGATACAAAATTTACCATATCTGAAGATTCCTTGAGTGTCTATTTCAATGGAACTGAGGTTACAACACATGGAGGGTAGATCATCCTGATTATTATGATCTGCTCAACCCCGAGGCCTTCTAAAAAATCTTTGAACTTACTCTCCCTAATATTCACACATTTTTGAAGAAGCCTAATGTTCCCTATAGGAAGAAGTCAACCTTGCCATCCTATTCCTTGGCTCTCAAAAATTGGATGATTCAACTGGTTGTTAACTGCAATGTCCATCCAAAGAAGAACCAAATAGAAATTACAGAGAACACAACTGTAATCATGTACTATCTTTTGAAGAACATAGGAGTCAAGTGATCTTGATATATTCTACACTACATGACCTACTTTGACTCTGGGAAGAACACTCATGGTACCCATCCCCTACCCTGCCTTGATCTGTGGTCTTTTTGCTTTTGCCACTTAGAAGTCCCTTTTCTATGATCTTAATTACAAAGAAATTCGAAAAAGGTGTTTGCATAAGTGAGACTAAGATCAAGAAGACATCCCTTCCTACCTCCTCTACCACACATGGAGCCTCCACCTCTACCCCCACCCAGGCACCTCCACCTCCACCACCACCCTGACCTGACTGTGCCTCTTTCTCGCTGTCACATAAAGCCCTTATGGGTTACATGATACACCAACATGCGTATAACCTTAAAGTTTAGGATCACCTACACCAGGACCTATGACAGATCGTGTCTACCAAGAACCTCTGTAGTCATCCCTACCCCTCCTACCAGCCATACCTAGGCGATGATTATGCCTCTTATGCATACAATCACTTCTACCCAGCCCCTCCACCTACTTCTTCCGCTGCCACACATGTTGCTGATGGTGGACCTGTTCCTACCCCTGGTGTGCTTCCTCTACTGGCCCTTCCCACTGGTCATGCTACCACCTTACTTGCTAGCCTTGAGACCTCTTCTCCCTCCTTTGAGCAAGCAAATGACTTACATGCTCTTGGCATGTCATAGGCTGAGCAGAATGCCAGATGGCCTGATCGTGGCTTTGGTCCTCCTACCTATAAGGAGATACCTAACCAGGCTACTAAGGAAGAGGATAATGATGATGAGGGCACTGAGGATGATGGATTCGAGGATGGTTCTGATGATGACTTTGTTAGTTCCTCTGGAGATGAAGGGGATGTTGTTGCTATCTTTGTTGCACCTTCAGATGGTGATGAGGACTATGAGCCTAAGGACGATGATGACGTTGATGATGATCTTATTGACATAGATAGCATAGATATAGCTTAGATGTTTTAGTTATTTAGTCTTTAGGTGCTGATCATATCTATCTTTTTAGACTATTTTGTACTAAGACATTTGGGTATTGTATATGAGGCGTGCTATTTTATCATTGGTTTATGGCTCATCCCATGAGAACATGCCTAGTGTTGTAATCTTAATCTTATGTACCATAACTCTTTGGTTTGCTATATCTTATGAATTGGTGGTATGTTATCCCATATTTTGATTATGACATTAGACTGCTTGTTTCTCTGTGCTTCATCTTTGTTTGGTGTGTGCTTTACATGGTCGATTTCTTTAGCCTATGCTTGTGGAGAAGACTTGTTCTTTTTAGCTCTTCTACCTCCCTATCTTTTTGATATGAAAAAGGGGGAGAAGTGATCTCAGACATATTGTTTTTATTACTTATATGATCCTTTTCTTGTCAATTATCTACTCATTATGTGACTTACTAGAGGACCATATAGTATGTATATGTGCTATGGTTATTTGTGGAAAGACTAACCATGCAGGATTAGGTGTGCATGAATTGAGGGAGAGCAATTCACATTGTTCATTCATGTATCCCCTTGCAATCCACAAGGTAAAGGTTTAATTTTCATATCCTTTTCAATATGTTGAGGAATGGTTTGTCATTGTCAAAAAGGGGGAGAATGTTGACCTAACTATTATACATTGTCCATATTTTGATAATGACTCAACCATTCCATTCATATATATCTAATATGTTTGTTTGAGATTGATTTCAGGCATTAGGTACATGAAAATGATCAAATTGATCAAGCCCTAGCTTGTTTTAGTTCAAGACAAAAGCAATGCAAATGCGCATTTTTGGAAAATACTCCAACCCACCTTAGATAATTTTTGTAATCATTATTATTGATGATGTGACTTGTAACTAAGATGAGGAAAAATCTGGGAGACTTAATTCGAATATTTGATCACTTAAAAATTATTTTTTAAATTTATTACAGACTGTTCATCATTCGAGTTACAAACTCGACCGATCCTTAATGAATTTTGAGAATGATTTCAATCTGGCAAATTACACATACACAGAACTCGACCGATCCCTCTATAGACCAAAACTAATTTAAGTGGATAGGTCAAGTTTCACCAGGACAAACTCGACTGATGGTTTAAATTGGCTTTATCACATAGTGTGATCGATCGAGTTGTATTTATTGAAACTTGACCGAATGCACTGTATGAAAAACACACAAAAAATGATTCTAGCCATTGGGGAGTTGCAAAAGTCAAAATCATATCAGTTGCAACCCTCAAAATGACTAGAAAATATTCATAAGTGTTTCCACACTCTAGTGGACACCCTCAGATATAAATAGGACCTCTTGGAGTTCATTCTAAGGTTGCTCCTTCATGCCATTCAAGCTCCTTGCTATTGTTGAGTGCATCTAGTCCACTTGAGCCCCTTTCTCTCTCTTGATTACACTTCAATTTGTCAATTTGAGTGGGATAGGATCTGTGTGAGAGAGCTACTTCATTGTATGCTTGCAAAACTCTAAAAGCTTCTCCTTTCCCAACCCCTTTCTTCAAGTTCAAGTTGATGAAAACTTCTCCAAGTGAAGGAGAAGGTACATGCTTCTTCAAGCTATAGAAGAAGGTGCATCAATCTTCTATGAGTGAAGGAGGAGGAAAAGGTGGAAGATCCAAGGAGCTGAGTGGGTAAATCCTTCAAGGCAAAAGACTCAGTGTAAGAAGGGGATCTCCTTGGTGAAGGCATTTGGCTACTTGCAAGAGTGGGTAAGACCTTGGTGAGGTACAAGACTAGCTCTTGATTAGGTAAGATCTCGGTTGTAAGGTTGTTGGCTCCCTTGACCTCAAAGGGAAGTTGGGTATCCTTGTCCCTGAAAAGGAAGGCCAGATGTTGTAACTCTTATAAATGAATATAAAGAGTAGACATGGTTAAGAAATCCTAGAACTTGACCTCTCTAGGTAGTGGACTAACTCTAGTTTGAAGAGTAGAACCACTCTAAAACAACTTGTTCAATTGGTTGCTTCAATTTCTCTCATCCTTGCTCTGCATGTTTAGATTGCCATCAAATTCACTATTTGCAATTATGCCCAGTTGAAGTAAATTGAAGGTCTAACTATTTTTATGCAAGTTTTGAAGCTCTATTCACAACCTATAGAACCCTCCGATCCAACACATCGAGCAACGTGTGACCATTTTATTGACGTCAGGTCTAAGGATCATAGTCACCATTTTCACATTAAGATATGGTTCTAAATGCCATTGCATGGCCTCCATGGATCATTACTGTAAGGAGTGGGACCCAAGAGGGGATCCACTCCCGATTTAATTTGACAAATATACTCATCTAATTGAAACACACTAAAAGATATATGGGATATATGTAGTTTTTCATTTCTCAAATAGTGGCATACAAGCCCAAATGTTTAGCAACAGAAAAAAAAGATCTAACTATTACAATACTTGTTTATAACATCATCCTTCACCTCAGAGGTTTGTTACAAATGGAAGCTAAAACTATAACATAGATCAATAAAGGATTATGTAACCCCCTCGAATCCATCTCCAAGAAGGTTCAAATATACTTGAAGTTGTCTTGGTCAACCTTGGTCCCTCCTCCTTGGTCTCTAACTAAGGGGTTGGAAGCATACCCCACAAGAAAAGATGAAGATGAAAATTATCATAATAAAATTTAGTATGAGCATATTAATTGGGGAATCGAGAAACATTAGGAAAAAGGACATAAAATATAATAAGGCTTCCAATAGAGGAGTAAAGTACTATCCAAGTGGATATCAAGATATTATGAATTGCAAAAAAATGTTAATTAAGAATAACATTTGCCATTAATTAAACATATGAGGTGCAACAAAAGCACATATAAAGAATTTAGGGCACATAACCATGAACAATAATATCAACCTTATCCATGTGAGATATATATAACACTAGTGAAATATAAATAAAAATGGTGACTAAGGCTCATAACCTTAAAACCTGATAGAGTAAGGCACATAACCAAACTCACAAAATATAAAATGGACACAAAACCCAGATATGAGGCACATAACCTCCATACTAAAATATGATGTGCACATAACCTAAATTATGGGGCACATAACCTCCATGCCAAAAATAAAGGGCACATAACACAATAAACCAATGCACTTATACGTCTCTAGGGCTACTAAATCACAAAGCATGCAAAATGTAGTAGAAAGTGAAAGTTCCATCTTATGGTTAGAATTAATGTGATTTCCATCACATAAATGGACAATATAAAACATCCACCATAATAGTGTGTGAATTGGGTTCATCTCACAATAAGGGATAGCTTGGTTCAATTCAAAAATTAGGATTTCATCAAGAGGCAAAGTAGAATCTTTAAGACCACAAGAATATCAAAGACATAAATGTATCAAGATCATACCCAAATAGGTCATCAATACAAGAAAGAGAATATCCATTAAAATACCTCAAAGAGGCCCAAAATAGAGAGAGTAAAGAAAGTAATTGTTCAATATGACTCATAGATTAATACAACATACATTATTAGGGAGAGAAATGATATTATTTGCTCAATATGATTAAAGGGACACAACATAGCTCAAAGATCTTTGTCAAATTTTCGAAGTCCGAATCTTAGATTCAACTCAGGGTTCCAAGGTTTGAAACATCGATGGTTGAGAAATTATGAGATTACAAGGCTTTGGTAACTCTCTCAAAGAACTTGAATAGGAGGATAAGGGAGAAGGTCAGGAGTCATGTTCTATTGGTCAAGTGATTTCTATGTGTGAAGGCCATAGGTGGGGTCTATATATAGAACTATTAAGATTGGGTAGCAATAAACTTGTCTATTTTTGTTTAATAGGGAAAATAAGTAATGTATATTGTAAAAGGAGAAAAGTTAAGCATTCACTAAATTTTTTTAGGAAAGAATAAATATAAAAGTGTCATTCCCTTCCATTTCTTTATATTTACATTTTATAATACATTTTCCTTTTTTCTTCAATAGCTTGCTCAAATATTGACTACTACATTTGCAATAAAGAAACTTCTAAATATATCAATGTGCAATTATTTACTCTATGTAAATGTGTATAATAATTTAAATCCAATTGTTTAGGATATATTTGTTGACTTCCTTTTCTATAATTCCATTCATCAACCTCTAGTATAAATTTTCTCATCCCATTATGGAATAACTTTCTCACATTGTTTCTCTTCTCAGTTTATAGTCATTGAAAACATGTATAAGAATTGTATTTGAATTACAAGCATCAACTTAATTAATAATAAGTAATAAGAAAGATCCAAATTTCTACATTTTTGGTAACCATATATATATTGTTGATATGTTTTACATTATTTATTTGCAGAGTAGATACGTTCTAATAAATTTATACACCCATAACTAATTATTATAGACACATGAATTTCTAACCAAAAGAGTGAAAACATTTCCTATCTAACCATTTCCCTTTTCCCTTGTTGTTAACAATTTTAGGAGGTAATAAGGAGGTTTACTAAGGAAATCATTTATTCAAGACTATTATTTTTTCTAATATGGGTTAAGGACTTGACTATATAAATTTGGTAATGTTTATTTGTTTCCAAATAAACATATAATCGAGTTTAAATATTTGTTTCCTTTATGATATGATAACATGATTGTTTCATTTATTTATCAATTTCAAACATTAAGGAGAGAGAGTTAGTTCTTTAAATTTTGTTCTAATCTATTAAATATCTTGTGTATTCCACATTGTTGCAATCACCTCAGTTTATATTCCTACGTTCATATTGTATTCGGAAAGTAAGTTAATATTAAGATTGGCATGATAATTTTTCCATAGATTTAGATACAACATTGTTTCCCTTTATGTTATACCAAAATTTTATTTATTACAACTTCATATAAATTATAATGATAATCCATACAAGTTGGTCTATACTATTTATTGAATATATTAGATGTTTACTTTAATATTTTTGGAATTGTCTACCTTTTCTTTTTTTAATGAAATTAAGATAGTTATGATTGTTCATATAAGGTGAAACTTGGCACCCAAGGTAATTGGAACCCAAGGAACACATTTTTACCATTATATTTGGGTTGTGAATATTCTTTTTATGAGTTCTAACACAACAAGAGTTTTGGGCTCATCATTATTGTAATATTATAACATTACATCATTACCATCATTATTTATTATTTTGAGTCCCATTATCTTCACATTGTTACCAAAATAGTTTCCTTGAATTATTATGCATAAATATTCATATTTTGCTTATTTATCATATTAAGTCCATTAATTCAATATTTATTTAGATAAGGGTACATTATTCATACTTATGGATACAAAATAGTAATTATTATTTAAAAAACATTATACCTCTTGTTGAACATATTTTAGCCATCATTTACATATTAGTAAGCAAAAGAAACACATGTGACATGCTTATTTAATTTACTTACATGTTAGCACATAATTAAGTTATTAGGTTAATATGAGTGTATTGATATGCGATGTGGATTATATAATTTTATACCACTTAATATGTTATATATATTTTCAAGCCTAAATATATAATGGGTTACCATTGAGTTATTCATGTTATACATAATAACATTATTTGTTAATACATAAATTTATCCTTGCTTGGTCAAATATAATGTAATGACCCTGACCTAGGTTATGAGGTAACCCTATTTGTTTTGGATAAGTAAGTTGATTAGAAATTTAATATAATCCTCTAAGGTGTTTTGTTATCATGTGACACACTTATGTTCCAAGTTTGGTCCTAATTGAATGATGTTTGAGCAATGTTCCTTTATTTTGGACCAAAGTGCAATTTACCCAAGTTGAGGGGTTATATTGCAATATGTCACATGTTGAAAGTGACCTATATGTTTTAGCATCATGAGAGAGAGAATTAAGCTAAGTGGTGGCTTGTGGAAACCCTAAATTCCAAGTTTGAACATGTTTAAATAATGTTAGTACCTTGTGCACCAATTTTGGTACAAATTGTAATTTACCCAAAATATAGGGTTGATATGCAAATTACCACATGTAGAGTGTTCCTACTTAATATATGTATAATTTAGAGGAAATATAATGAATGAGACACCATGTTTGAATCAATTGTGAGTGATGGTGATCTTGGTGGTGAAATGACCAAGAAAAAGGGTTGAATATGAAACCCAAACTTGGGTTGTATCAAGTTGAAAAGCTTATATATGAGTGCCTATTGGCCAAGGAGCCATAGGAGGAGTCTCATATAGGTTTTTGGACTCTTGGAAAATCCCATGACGTGCAAAGAACCTCAAGTAGGTGAAGTGTATCGGTTTACAACTTTCTTAGAAAAGTTGTATCGGGTTGTGAATAAAGTGGTGATTTAGTTGATATATCTTATTCAAAGGGATGAGTAATGGACGAAATTTCATCTCTATATTATCCTCAAGTGTTTTGAATGACAAGATAAATGTTAATTCATGCATGTACATGCGTCAACCATGCATGGACACGTGGCACCTAGTATCTCAAATTGATGACACCTCATTTATACACTTTTTCATGAACCTCAAGTATATATACCCCTCTTTTTACCCATTAGTGAAAATTTTCGAATCTTACCACCCTCCTTCCCTAAGGTATCGTGCATAGGGTCCTTTTATCGTGTAGGAGTGAAGTGGTATCGTGCATAGGGCCTTGGGTATCATCCATAGCAAGTTCATATCGACCAAGTAAGGTGGTATCGACCTAGTAAGGTGATATCGGCCATAGTGGAGTGTTTTGACCACAAGTGAGGGGGATATCGGCCACAAGTGATAGGAATATAGTGCATGAGTAGTGTGGTATCGTGCAAGGTGATAAGGATCAAGAGGGATCTCAATACTTAACCCTAAGGTGAGGCCATGATCATCTTCAACCTTGGATTTAAGCTTGGTTTTAGGGTTATGATCTTCCTTTCTTTTCTTCTTCACCAATTGCTTATCCACGGTGATTCCTTGTATATGAAGGAGTTGTGAACGAGCCTTGGACTTTTGATAAGTCATCTTCAACCTTAGGAACATGGATATTTGGAGCTTGGATCTTTGAAGTTGTTCTTAAGGCGGGTTATATAACTTGAACTCTATCATGTTATTATTCATCACCTAAATTGCTATACTTAATGATCTACTTTTAATTCCAAAAATTTCTAAAATAGTTGATGACATTATGAGTTCTAGTAGTTGCTTATACCTGTTGCCATGAACTTTAACAGTTAGAAAGAAGGTCTAGAGCTTGAAGAAGATGGTATCACCTCATAAAGTGATATCGGGTTCAAGCACACAAGCAAGCACCTCTAACCCGATACGGTGATGCACCTACTTCACTAAAATGATATGGATATGATTTTATACTTTCTTTCACGATATGGTGGTGTAGTATACACCCCTTGCACGATATGAGGTCAAGTGTACACCTCTTTGCCCGATATGGTGTGAAGCACACACACACACCTCTTTGCCCGATATGGTGTGAAGCACACACACCTCTAAAGTGATATGGTAAGCACACACACACCACTAAAGTGATATGGTAAGCACACACAGCTCTTTGCCTGATATGGTGTGAAGCATACATACACCTCTAAAGTGATATGGTAAGCACACGCACCTCAAAAGTGATATGGAAGCACACATACACCTCAAACCCGATATGGAAGCACACATACACCTCAAACTCGATATGGAAGCATACATACACCTCAAAAGTGATATGGAAGCACACATACACCTCAAACTCGATATGGTAAGCACACATACACCTCTAGGTGATATGGGTAGCAAGTATACACCTTTAAACTGATATTGGGTTAGGCATACACCTTTTGGACGATACGGTGTTGAGCACATATCTCTAAAATGATATGGTGGGTAACCCAATACACTAGATGACAGGAGTGGCAAGGTGGTTAGTACTCTAGTACATGTGATGGCCAATACACGAAAGTATGGTGTGGCCAATATCTTCAAGTGAGGTGAAAATGTTACACCCATGAAGGGTGAAGTTGATACACAGTAAGAATGGTAAGGTTGATACCTTAATGGGTAAGGGTATGAGGGATATGATGATGCCTAGATCGATATACATCTAACCCAATACATGTGTTCAACTTGACATACATGATTCAACCCTATATACCTTGTTAAGGTGAGGGAAAGACACTCTTAAGAGTGATGAGTCTAACACCAAGTAATGGTGTGGCTAATACCTTGATAGGTGAAACACCTAGAGTGGTTGATAATGGACAACCTTATATCAACAATGCCTTAACCCGAGATGAGCCCATATCATTGATAATGGTTGGGTAATTCAAGTGTGTGACTTATGTCCAATGAACTACAACATAAATGTGATGAGTTAGTGCATAAATTATTAGAATGGGAAATACCCTAATACAAGATAAGTTGATGAACTTAAGCAAGTTAAAAGCGATGAGGGAAGTGATACATTAAGACACGATAAATATCACATCCATCACCTCAAGGTTGATACACCTTGATACACCTCAAATCCAATATACTTGGATGAGTAACACATGAAGTGTGTCATGTCAATTGTTACATTAATATGTAATGAGTTTAATGCACTTTGATACGTTTAGGCTAACATTCCTTGAGAAAGTGTTAAGCCAAGATAATAAAGTATGATGTAATCAATATCCTAGAGAGGATGAGAGAAAAAACACATACTTCGTGTTGATAAACATTTCATGATAAATGATGAGAATAAATAAGTATGATGGAATACTTATGATATCAATGTATGCTCCTAGATGTGTGGAGCAATGAATTAGGGTTTGGATTAATAATATGAACATGATACCCTATTCGGATATAAAGGGAAACCCTAACCCTAATGGTGGGAAGGTTGTATTTCTCTTATTGCATAAACCTTGTAAGGCATGTTAAATACTTGTATAACAAGTATAATGATTAATGGCCTTGTGAGCCATGTGAATAAGTTGTTGCCTAGTGAGAGGTGATAAGATGTGTAATGGCCTTGTGAGCCATGTGAATAAGCTATTGCCTAGTGAGAGGTGACAAGATGTGTAATGACCTTGTGAGCCATGAGGATACTTGTACAACAAATGAAATGAATTACATGTAATGTGATAAGGGACAGGGATCACATGTATCATGTGTTTTAAAGAGTTGAAAAGTACGTGATAAATGTATTACACCTTTCTTCATAGCATTTATTTTGATTAATAATGATAACTTGTTTGATGCTAAAAGAATGTTGCAATACATGTAATACATCATTAGGAACTATAAAACATTGCCCTGGCCATAGATCTATCAGCGTCAGGATTTGTTGAATGGTGAAATGGGTTCCCCGCGGCATAACCCAAAGTGCATACTTTTGAGCATGTGGGGGCATAAGTACGGACGACCATGTGTGCGTCGATCCCCTTATGAGCCTGAAATGAATGGGGATTTGGTTATATGTCATATCCTGGATCGAGTGCGACTTCAGTTGTAGACTCTATGTTGAGCATGGTGAACTGGCCCATGGCTCAGAGTATGGTGCTTGTGTCGCCATGACTCAGTAATTTCATAACTGGGGACAGTTGTTAGTAGATGTTTCCCCTAAGAGAGTGCAGTTGACGTTGTAGCTCTAAGCGAGGATGCCTACGTACCTTGGCACAACTATTTGCAGCTGACACAAGATGTCCTACTAAACTTAAGTGGTCTCATACTGACCAAGACAAGTGAGGTCATGGCAACCGACTCTCCCATTGACCTTGTATGGTACCGACTTGTGAGAAGTTTGTGGTCAGTTGGAGATGAACGAGGTATGCTTCATCTCCTCAGGGCATAAGCATGATTGTTAAAATATGTTCAGCCGTGTAGCATATCTGCTCAAGGATCGAATACGAGAAATATTGTTTGAAGCACAATTTCGTTATACATCTTAGTTGATAGATGATATTTATGTTTCTTTACATTCCTTGCAAAGCAAATAGATGATTTATAACTCTACCATGGGTAGATGCAATGTTCTCCTTAAGAAAGGAGATTACTTCATTCTATTCATATAGTGAATTATCCTGCCTGTTAATATAAAAAGAACCTCTGCTCAGTTTATAAATGCTTAATATATGATAATAATATGGTCGGTGGAGAGTTATATCTCTCATTGGGACAATTGTCTCACCCCATGGGATCCACATTTTTTTAGGTGGACGTGCACGAGGTGGCCAAGATCTTTCTGCAGAGGAGGAACGACAGTTGAGGCAGGAATGACAACTCAGGTTGAGTGTACTATTTGTCGTGTCTTATAGATAGAAGTCCTATGTGTTGTCTCTATACTCTCAGGTCTTTGGAGTTGGTTCGTACTGGTTTCATGAATGATCTGAGATTTTAGCTTGAATGCCTCCAGGTTTTATGTTGCTCTAGTATGCGTTTTGATAGAGCAACTGTTATATGTTGTCCTCAAGATGAGATGTTGTACAATGCAATCATGATATGTATGAGTTTTGGATCTTTCAGTAAAAGTTTTCTGGACAAGGATCTCCTTAAAAAATGGTTTTAAATTTAGTGATTTTTGTTAATCTGCCGTTTATGTTTATTCCGCTTAATTAGTAACGTCTTGTTTGTTAGTTTGATGATGGTCATTTCATATAAGGAACCAAGATTACTAGCCTCTTGATCATGGGATAAAATAAGATCCTAGATTTCAGTTCATTACAACACTCCACCCCTTGAAAGGATTCGTCCTCAAAATCTAAACATCCATATATTATCATCTAATTACTCTCCACCCTTGACTTGTTTAACATCATAAGATGACTCTTATAGATATCATGGTTACTTATGCATCTTATAATCATGAACACTTTGTGTGTTGTTCATGCATTTGACTAACATGTCATATTGATGAATATATTTATACCCATCTTTGCATAAAGTATCATTTGCATTTTAGTGGCTGTTATGTTTTTATTCCTTAATTTTAATCTTAGATTTACTTAAATGCAATTATCTTCCTTTTTCTAGACTTTAATGCATTTTATGTACTTTTTATGCAGAAATAGTCGGATATACACTTCATTGCCTAGAAGGACGATCAAGCTCTCATGATTCCATACCTTAAGGGAAGGAAGCCCCCAGAAGCTATCCATTGTCCACCTTCCAACTACCCTGTTATCCGATCAGCTTCGCCAGTTGCCCGACTCGAGCCACTCTCTACAAAAAGTCTTCCCGACTCCTCGGTCTCGATGCACACTCTCTACATTTAGTCTACCCCGATTCAATCCATGTTGGTCCCTGAGAGAACTGGATATGAGGTCCAGATTGAATAACCCACACAAGTCGTCTGGTGGACTGAGTAGGCCATGCAATTAGTGGCCTTCAACCACAAGTATCTAACATTAGGTTTTCAACAATGAGGAATGCATCTATGAAAGGGAATCCTTACAATTCATTCTAGGGGTCTATGATCGGTTTTTAGAAGCCACATTTACATAGTGCAAACCCTAGAGAGGAGCTACGAGGTGACGACTACAACGGAGAGACTGGCCTTCCTCCACCAGGCATCATGGCCCCCTCTGCCATTCTTTCTATCATTGTGTTGTTGTCTCTCACCATGAGCTAGTAGACGGTTGTGTCAGGGCATCAGAACTAGCCTCAACAACCTGCATTTTATTCTAGCATGTATCTAAACTCAACAATACTATTGTTAAATAAAGTATCATTATGCTTATATCCTTACCTTGAGAATTGATCACTTGCTTTCCATGTATGTTATGATCGTGGATGCATAGATTGTTGTGATTGTAATTAGAACTTCTGAACAATCTTATTATCCCCCTAAAATGTCAGCAAGGGATAGTGAGGTGATTGGGTTACGATCTACTAATGTGTTGAGACTAGTTGACCATAGTTAGGGAGTCCAATCAGATGAAATAGGAACTTAGGTACCAAGACTGGTTGATTCTAAGGGAGTTTAATCTATGCAATGATCTGTATCCCATGAGGATGCAATAGCTAAGCCTCTATTTAGTAAACAATTATTCAGAGATAATCTTGCTAGAATAATCACATTGGCTTTGGCGAGTGAAACCCCATGCCTTAGTTCCTTTATTATCATTTATATTTACTTCTTTAATCATTGTAGCTTTTTGCAACAAGTCTAATCAATCAATACCAACTTTCTTGGTGATATATATTACTCTTAATACTCCTAAATAAATATATAATTGCTTAAAAAGTTGTCCTTTGGGTTCGATCGTTAGGTATACTGCAACAAGGCTTCCATTTGTGTGGAGTGAGGAATTAATGCACACATTTTGGTTAAACGTAAGGGCCATTCCCTTAGGATTTTTATTTGTGCGGCATTTGGAGTCCCATAAAAAATTGGACCCATTGTTGGGGACAATGGTAGCTATATAAATATTTAGTAATTTAGGTATAATTAAGGTTTTTCTTTTTGTGCTTGATATTATTGAAAATCCTCTAGAATTCTATTCATCGACTTACGAACGATCTGTTTTCTTTTAGGTACTCGTAGAACATGTGAAGATCCAAAAGACTAGACTATGGATTGTTATACGATCCTGAAATCGAGAGAACTCTAAAAAGGCTTCCCAAGGAGAAAGCCATGTCAGACGCAATAATAGCAGAAGCAACTATTTAAGTGCGAATTGAAGTAACTATCATGGCTTGATGAGAACTACTCACTATGGAAGCCAGGACGGAGGAAGAAGCTGAACTAAGACAAGCTTAGAAACTGCCCAAGTCACAAAACATGCCAAAGAATTGCTGGATTTTTATATCCCTAAAGGTACTGACTTACTTTCTAGTCCAACCTCCAAGCAATCCGATCGAGATCAGGGCCCAATGAGCCAGTCTTTTGTAAAATCCTACCTTCACTAGAAGGATTGGAGATGAATGTTGGGAACACCTCCTCAAATTCATAGCATGTGCCACTGATGACACCATGGGATTGTAGCTCTTCAAATACTCCTTGACCGATACAACTAGAGTGTGGTATAATGCCCTCCGAGGATATCTGATCACAACATGGGAAGCTTTGGAAAGCCAATTTCTAGAGAAATTTGATCCGCCCTTGGCGACATACATGATTAGAGGTCAAATCACAAGATTTAACTAGGTGCCCAAGAAATCTCTATATGAAGCACGAGAACGATTTGAAGAAATTCTATGCAAATGCTCACATCACAACATTCTAAAAACCAAATCATTGAATTTTCCTATTGGGGTGTCGATGACGAGACTAAGAAGTTCCTTTGACTCCTCCTCTAATGGGAATTTTATGTTGTAGAGTTTTGACAACGCATTGAAGATCATCAACCTTGTTGTTGAAAATCAAACTCATTGGGGAAGGCCTTCAGGTAAAGGCATTTTAAAAGTAGCTATTATGGAAGATCATTCATAACTCAAGTCTATATCTGAATCACTAAAGGCTCTCTCTCTTAAGTAGGACAATCTTGAAAAATCCTTCAGTGCATATGAGAGGATGAACTAGCCAATGACATCCCAAGTGCAAATAATTGCACCATCTTGCGGGTTCTACCATGCAGTAGACCACAACACAATTCACTGCCAACAATTATACACTACATTCCATGAACATGAAGTTGAGAAATAGTATATAGTCACCCAAGGCAAAGATGTTAACTCTATCCATACTATCCCAGGGCAAGAGTACTACAATCTGAATCAGGCTCACCCACCCAAGTTTCCAGTATGGGAATCTAAATGGAGCCAAGAATGCCACTCAACAAACCCCACCACAGGCTACACAAGCCAGATCACCAACAAACTACATTGGCCCATGTAATTAAGGAAATTATAGATTTAATTTCCCATGCAAGAACTACCGGCAATGACATCGATATCAAAATCTGAATCAAGCCCCGCCACTATAGATAGAACCAATGATGACACAAGATCCAATAAAGATGCTCTAGTAGATGATGGCAACATACTAGACTCAACTAGCCAATGACACGACCAATCAAAAAGTGTTGGTCATAGATCACTCGACTAGTGGGTAGTCAAAAATCCCCAACAACAACAATTGCATGTCAGTCAGAAACCAACCCCAAACATCAAGAATAGTTAAACGTAGTAATAATGAGGTTGGGGAATGCGTACTCTACACCCATGGCTCCCACCTCTGCACCAACTCCTCATTATGAGGATGTAAGCAACATAGTCAGGGCCCCGAGTTAGTCAAATGATGACCCGGTAGTCACCCCAATAGAAGCCCAGACACCAGACCCTCTGTGACGCTAGCTCATCTAGACACTAGTGAGAACTCACTCGTCGTAACTCCAACAGTCAACTCCAGACCATCAACAACACCAGACGCACCTATGTATAAACCTTGTGTACCCTATCCGGGTCACCTCAATCATACTAAGCTAGATGACAGTTTCATGAATTTCAAAGACACTATGAAAAAGCTCCATGTTGACATTCCATTCCTTGACGCATTATGCTGAACAAAATCTTCTTCATGGAAAACTTTCTCGATTTAGATCAAAAAAATCATACAGATTTTATGAATGTGCTATGGCTTGAATCCATAGTCAATCCTATTTTCAATAGGAGCAGTTGACAATTGAATCCCAAATTTTCCATTACATTCTAGCTGAAATGCCGACTCAGTGTGAATATCTCAAGACCCTCCTATATAGAAATTACATGACCAAAGAAAGTGAAATTGTGAATCTAGCACATACGACCTCTGATATAGTTCAGAATTAGATGCCTCAAAAGCAAAAGGATCTCACCTCATTTGGGATAGATTGTTTCCTAGGAGACAACACATGTCGTAAGGAACTTGCTGATCTAGGCACACGCATATCAATTATGCCATACACTTTGTGCCATTGCTTAGGGTTCATCAATCTCTTACCCATAGCTATGACTATTCAATTGTCCAATGCCTCTATAATAAAGCTCCTAGGGATAATTGAAGACGTCTCAGTAAAGCTCAGACATAAAACTTATGTACCAAGTGATTTTGGGGTAACGTAAATCAAGGAAGATACATGTTTCCCACTAATTTTAGGGAGGACATTCTTGGCCACTGTGAGAGATTTAGTAGATGTTGAAACCGGCAAGCGCATCCTTTAATCAGGAAAAAACACTATCGCGTATCAGGTTATCGAAGACTTAAAAAAGGTGATAACTCGATCAGAGTCTTCAAAGCGAAAGGTAAATCGGGATTGAAGCAATTAGATCACCAAAAACTCCCAAAAGGTAACAAGGATCACCCTCAACACAATGTACATCAACTACTCAAAACATGATCCAGGTCCTAAGAATCTAGAAGCTAAGGGTTTAGAAACCCTACTCAGGCACTTGAAGTAAGTATTGCGATATCACCGGTTGGGTTCATGATGTTAAACCGGACACAGTTGGGAGGTAATCCATCTCCTTAATTTATTTCTTTTATCTTTCGAAATGCCATTTGATTTTCCTTTCTTTTCTTCTCCTAAAATATTTTAAAAGGCTATATTCTTGACAACCCAATTGATTGATTGATATCTAATAGCAAGATCATGATGCACTTTCCCATCTGCCTACTGAATTGTCCACCCAGTTGACCAATTGATTGCGTAAGGATCTTACAATCTCAAGGATTGATGAGCTTGTGGGGAGCAGGTTACATGGGCCAATGAAGATGTGCTATCCCGGTAAGATGAATTTTTTATTAAATATAATAGTGTTTTCCTTCTGATAAGTCCATCTTTATCTTTTACAAGAAGCTTTGTAACTTGAGAATTGCAGCCTCTATTATTCCAATTCATATCATTAATATATGCTACCACAATCTCTTGATGTAACCAAGACTTTCCAGGACATGATGTGTGATCTTTATTTCTCAAGCGACACATATAACACATGCATGGATCATAACCACCAACTCTTTGAGTCACCCTAAAGCCTCTCTTTTAGAACTAATAAAGAAACAAGGTACAAGGACCAAAAAATCACAACCATCTTCACCATGGTGATTCTAAGGACTGTGAATTCATGTTAACTCCCATGCAACAACAAACCAATGGCATCCTTATCTGACAATCACAACGATGAACTGCAACAACTACAACCTACCCCTCCGGCGATATAAGAGACACCATGGACATCCAACCGGGAACCCAACTCTACTACTCCCATGACAACTATTTCGCCGGGGAAGCCCATTTCACACACACAACACACCAAGTTGGCCTACCACTTCCCAACCCAGATCCAATCATCAACTAGCTATTTGATCAGCAGGCTATCGCCCTTAAGATAAAGCACCGACTGGACACATGATGTGGAGAATGGTATGCATGACTACGAACACCGTCAACCCCACAAAATGAGGATCATGGCAACTGGTTTCCTCAATGACGATTGGGAGAAGGCTTAACTAACAGGAGGATGAGCCTTCCCTAGGGTTATCAAATCCCCTCCATCTCCAACTCAATTATGTCTGGGTATGAGCAAAATTTTGAAGTTGGGGGTGGATGGTGGGTGGTAAATTGTCTCCATCACTCTCAACTCTAACCTTTCCCATTCTCATCCTCAAATAGATATCTTCTCTCTTTTATTTGCATCTGTCTTATTTTCCCTGCTTCTTCCGTTTACCTTCATCTCTAAAATTGTTTTATTTTCTGTGAGTTGTGGCCCTTCTAGTCGACCACTTAGTTGTATGCAAGTTGAAAATATATAATTAAAAATATCCCCTTTTCTTGGGCTAACCCATGCAAAAGGAAAATTTTAAGGAACACACGTCTTGAACGGATTTGAGCCCCATGGTCCTTTCCTCTTGGAAATGATGATAAATAGAAAGAGACTGAAAAGCCAAGCCGCACACCCCTGATATGACTTGCAACAAAATTTGTAAATACTTCCTACCTTGCATTAACTAAAATAATATGATGATCTAATTCCAATGCAACAATAAAACAAAGAATCATAAGTCATACTTTTAATATAGATAGGATTTGTCCCTCCTATAGGATTGTGATATCCTAGATACTTGGTAACAGATATTGAGAAATGCATGGCTATGCTCATGTGAGTCAATATGTGATATAGATCTTACATATATCTTAGACAATCTTCTCTAGGTCAAGGAACATGGATTGAGCATTGAAGAGGATGGCAATTATGTAACATCCCAAAAATCTAAATTTTATACATAATCCCTAACTATAAACCCTAATTTTCAAATTCAAACTTGACACTTCAAGACATGCTAATGTGATGAAGTGATCTAACCAAAATATTTGAAGCATGTCTGTGAGTGATATAGATAGGATTTGTCCCTCCTATAGGATTGTGATATCCTAGATATTTGATAAGAGAGATTGAGAAATGCATGGCTATGCTCATGTGAGTCAATATGTGATATTGATCTTACATATATCTTAGACAATCTTCTCTAGGTCAAGGAACATGGATTGAGCATTGAAGAGGATGGCAATTCTGTAACATCCCAAAAATCTAAATTTTATGCATAATCCCTAACTATAAACCCTAATTTTCAAATTCAAACTTGACGCTTCAAGACATGCTAATGTGATGAAGTGATCTAACCAAAATATTTGAAGCATGTTTCCACTAATTTTAGAGATAATTTCTCTTTATCAAAATCAATTGTAACTTAAAAAAACCAATTTAGTCAATTAGTGACTCATAGGGGAATAAAGTGAAATTGACCCTATGAATAAGAATAATTTAACATAATAATTTTCATTGGAACTTGACTCTGTAATACCAGACTTTAACCAAAATATCAGCCTCTAATTATTTTTGGAGGTCTTGGATAATTAAATAGAAGTTTAACTTGGAAAGGAAATAATAAATAGTAGGGTCTTAAAATTGAAAACCAACTACATTTTTGGAATCCTTGTACTAAAATTTGGAAAACCAATGATTTTGTTTAATTTTAAATTCACCCAAGTGCTCTAATTTTATTTTGAAGAAAATAGCCTTAAACACCCCTCCTTAATAAAAAATAATCACAGTGGGATACTTGAACTCTGGTCTCTGGGTAGCTGGATCAGTCCGGTGCCCTTGAGCTTCTTCTTAGCCTGAGTTCCTAGTTCCATTGGGACTTGAGAGTCTGTGCTTCCTACCATCTATGAACTCCTCATCCATGTGATAAAAATTAAGAATCCTATTCTCTATACCTGTGATAACACCACCCGGTACTGGTACCTCAAATCCCACTCGGATTGGTGCCCTACAGATCCTCTATGAACTCGACTTCCTATTGATCCCTGGTGATTTTTTCAACCATGTCTCTCTCATCCAAAGCTATAATGAAAGCCCTACCACCACTCCTGGACATCCACGAAGCCAACCTATGTATCCTTTGCTCACGTTCTTGACCTGAACCCTATCTCCCTACTATGTCGCCTCCACCCACCAACTGAAGGTTTACCACCTACCTGTAGACTACACAGAAATCATTTGGTGATGGGAAAGCTTTGAATAATTTCCTAGAACCCTCTAACACATCAAATTTTCATCTTCAACCAATAACTTGCAAAGCCCCTTTTCTTCCTGTCATATGTTCCTAAAGATGACTTTTGAGAAACTCACTATTGTTCTCTCTGTTTCCTTAGTCTTTCCTTCAATTTTTGCCAATGAACCAACTGGGCATGTTGGTGTTCATCATGTTTTAGCGTACTCGGGTTTCTCACCTTTGTTTTCCTCCCTGTCCCAGTGAGAGGATGTCATCACCCCTATGACCTTGAAATAGCCCAAGTTTGGGCTCGTTCCCTCCGCACAGGTGCGAGAAACTTGCCACTTATCACTATTACTCATGAGATCATGGTTTGTTTGAGAAATTGATGAGATTTCCATGTCTCTCTATTATGTAATGGAAATACAGGAACAAAGAGCCGAGGTGTGGGTTTCTCAATTTTGCCCCGAGTTGTGCCCTGTTGTGTCACATGTTCTATTAGGGCAAATTGGTTCTTTGGACTTGCTGTCATGTTTTCCCAGTCACGTGGTCTACACATAAGTCAAGGGTCCAGTGTCCATTGATTTGGATAATTATGCATACGTGGATTTTTTGATGATTCCTAATTAGTCGATTATTTGATAATTCGTAGTAAATCAATCGCTGGTCAGACAAATCAGTGTAAATAGTCTCCAAAAAGGAATTTTCTAGTGGAACCTGATTTCAATGTTATCAAACCCTAATTCCATTAAACCTGACCATGTTTTCTTAAAAGAACTAAATTAGGGTTTAATATAATAAGTAAAATACCAATTTATATGTAAAATGTTATGAATAGGGTAATTAGGGTTTCTTAACCCTAAGAATGTAATTAGGGTTTCATCAACCCAAATAAAGAAATTAGGACTCCTCCAAGATTAGGTAAGTAGGTCCATGGACTTTGAGTATTAAATAATGATTTTCAATTGCTTTAAGATTACTGTATCATGATGATCAAGTTAATTATATGCATAGATATGTTTTGAATTTTTAGGAATTCTTGAATTAATTTTCCCCAAAAGTTATTATATGATGCCAATTATTTCAAATTCTATTTCAAGAATCCATGTCATGTTCATATGAAATACAAGTAAATGTTAATTATTCTGAGCTAATGATGAATCATTTAATGGGTTGTATTATTTTGTCATCATCATGTTAATGTTGAGACCTCAGGCCTTATGAGTTCAAATGGAACATAGTGGCACTTATGTGCAAATGGAACATAATGACACTTTCGTGTAAATCATGAGCTCAATTGGAGCATAAGTTATGGCACCCAAGTGCAAATCATGAGTTCAAGTGGAACATCAGTTGAGCCTACGGGCCTTATGAGCACAGTTGGTGCATAAGAGTAGAGGACATTATAATCAACCACTAAGAGCATATTATGATAATCCAAATCTACTATTCAGTTAATTTCATGCTTTCTTTGCCAAGTTATTATTTTGTTACAAAAATACTCAATGTCACTTACTCTAATGTGTTTTCCATTTTAAATGCATGGCTAGGAACACGATGCCCGTAGGAGGAAACATTAAAGGATCTTAACTAGGAGCATACATCTCAAGGAACGATTAAGCTTTTAGCCTGGTGGGGTACCAACTATCCTATGTCATTTGGTATGAAGATTATGTACTAGTTTAGCTTAGTTCAAAGTTCAAGTTTATGTTTTGGAACTTGAGACATGAGATTTGCAATTATTATCCTGAGTTGGTTGAATGAAATTATATTTTTTGCAATGATTATCATTTTTATGACATGCCAATGCAAATTAAGCTTCCGCTTAGCAATGTATAGGTTTTAGAAAATTGGGGTGTTACAATGTGGTATTATAGCTGAAGGTATAGTTGGCCACCAAGCTTTTCTCATGATTTCCTAGATAGATCTTACATCCCTCAGCTTATGATAAGAAATATATGTATAGGGGATACAAACTCAAGGAGTTAGAATTATGTCCCTTTTTCTTGAGAAGTAGGAACCCTACAAGAACTACAAGTCTAAAGATATACCTATGGACATATCTGCTAGGGATAGGAGATTATCTAATTTGGATCCTTTGTGTTAACTCTATATATCTAGTGACATATTCTCTTATTCTCAATGGTGATGGACAACTAATTGAGAATTTTAGAGGAAATTTCAAGAGCAAAAAGACTTAATGTGAATATGTTATTCTTCTTGCTAATATATGTGGTATGTGACATGTATGCGATAAGATCTTGAACATTAGTCTAATGAGTTCTCACACCTTTAGATTTATGTCTTGCCAACACAGATCTGCAGGTGCCACTAAGAGAGTTGATACAAAAATCTTGAATTGGAAAGTCACCTAAACCTAATGTATTTGGATAGTAGACATTCAGTTAATGGTTAAAAACCCCAAACTTTGAGATTTAGTTGGGGATGGAGTTAATAAAGGTATGACCAAGTTCAAACCCTACATTAACCTAAATGGAAGTGTTTATGGAATGTATGTGTTTCACAATATAAGAATAACTAAAATCCTAAGGTTCGTAGTAACATAAAGGAAATTTTGAGGATGCATTTGAATTAAGGTGGATAAAATTGTAACATCCCAAAAATTTTAATCTTATACATAACCCCTAACTATAAGTCCTAATTTTCAAATTTAAAACATGATGCTTCAAGACATCCCTAATGTGATGAAGCAATCCAATTAAAATGTTTGAAGCATGTTTCCACTAATTTCAGAGATAACTGCTCTTTATCAAAATCAATTGTAATTTTATAAAATATAACCAATTTAGTCAACTAGTGACTCATAGGGGAATAAAATGAAATTGACCCTATTAATAATAATAATTTGACATAATAATTTTAATGGGAACTTGACTCAGTAATATAGGGCTTTACCCAAAATACCAGCCTCTAACTATTTTGAACAATTTTGCATAATTAAATGAAAGTTTAAATTGGAAAGGAAATAATATATAGTAGGGAGTTTCAAAACTAAAAACTACTTTGTTTTTTGAATATGTGTACCAAAATTCGGCAACACACCAATTTTTGTTAAGTTTAGACTCACCCAAGTGCTTCAATTTGATTTGGAAGAAAATAGCCTTAAAAACCCCTCCTCAATAAAAAAATAATCACAATGGGAGACTCAGACTCTGGTCTCCGGGTAGCCGGATCAGTATGGTGCCCGTGGGCTTCTTCTTCACCTAAATTTCTGGTTCCATTAGGACTCAAGAGTCTATGCTTCCTACCATCTATCAACTCCTCCTCTACACAATAAAAATCGAGGCTCCTATCTTCTGTACCTGTGATGACACCACCCGACCTAGGTACCTCTTATCCCACTTGCATTGGCTCCCTACAGATCCCAGACAAACTCGACTTCCTGTTGATCCCTGGTGATCTTCCCAGCCATGTCTCTCACATCCAAAGCTATAAAGAAGCCCCACCATGACTCCTGGACATCCACGAAGCCAACCTATGTAGCCTTTGCTCAAGTTCTTGACCCCAACCTTGTCTCCCTACTCCATCACTACCACCCACCAACTGAAGGTCCTCCTTCAGCATGTAGACTCTGCATAAGTCATTTGGCGATGGGGAAAGCTTCGACGAATCTCTTGGAACCCTCCAACACAACGACTTTGCATCTTCAATTGATAACTTGCAAAACCCCTTTTCTTCCTGTCACATGTACCTGAAGATGGCTTTCGAGCAACCCACCACTGTGCTCACTATTTCCTTCATTTTGCCTTTAGGTTTTTTTTCCAAATGAACCAACTAGGAATGTTGGTGTTCATTGCATTTTAGCATACTCAGGTTTCTCACATTCGTTTTCCTCCCTATCCCGACAAGAGGAGGTCATCACCCCTCTACCCTAAACAACCCATGTTTGGGATCGTTTCCCCACATAGGTGTGAGGAACTCAACACTTACCACCATTACTCACGAGATCATAATTTTTTTTGAGTAGTAGATGAGATTTCCATGTCTCTCCATCTCCTATTGGAAATACGAGAATGAAGAACCGAGGTGCTGGTTTCTAGATTTTTCCCCGAGTTGTGCCATGTTGTGTCACATTCTCTATCAAGGCAAATTGGTCCTTTGGACTTGCTGTTGTGTTGTCCCAGTCATGCAGTATGTGGATAAGTCAAGGTTCCAATGTCTGCTAGTTGGATAATTATGCCTATGTGGATTTTTGATGATTCCTCATTGGTCAATTATTTGATAATTCGTACTAAATCAACCATTGGTCAGAAAAATCATTGCAAATAGTCTTTGGAAATGATTTTTTTCGAGTAGAATATGATCTCAGTTTTATCAAATTCTAATTCCATTGTCTCTGACCATGTTTTCTAAAAAGATAAATTAGGGTTTAAGATAATGAGTAAAATACCAATTGATATGTAAAATGTTATGAATGAGGTAATTAGGGTTTCTTAACCCCAAGAACGTGATTAGGGTTTCATCAACCCAAACAAAGCAACTTGGACTCCTCCAAGATTAGGTAAGCGGGTCCATGGAACTTTGGGTATTAAATAATGATTTTCAACTGCTTTAAGATTATTGTATCATGATGATCATGTTAAATTATATGCATAGCTATGTATTGACTTTTTAAGAATTATTGAATTAATGTTCCCCAAAAGTTATTATATGATGCTTATGATTTCAAGTTCCATTTCAAGAATCCATGTCATGTTCATGTTAAATCCAAGTAAAGATTAA
Source organism: Alisma plantago-aquatica (assembly GCA_963693085.1). Classification (NCBI taxonomy): domain Eukaryota; kingdom Viridiplantae; phylum Streptophyta; class Magnoliopsida; order Alismatales; family Alismataceae; genus Alisma; species Alisma plantago-aquatica. Next base: position 663,971,900 of record OY856413.1, read on the forward strand.
TTATTCTAAGTTAATGATGAATCATGTAATCTGTTGTATTATTTTGTCTTCATCATATTAATGTCGAGCCCTCAGGCCTTATGAGTTCAAATGGAACATAGTGGCACTTATATGCAAATCATGAGTTTGAATGGAACATAATGGTACTTAACTACAAATCATGAGCTCAATTGAAGCATAAGTTATGGAACCCAAGTGCAAATCATGAGTTCAAGTGGAACATCAGTTGAGCATACAAGCCTTATGACAATAGTTGGTGCATTAGAGTATAGGACATTATAATCAACCACTAAGAGCATATTATGAGAATCGAAATTTACTATTCAGTTAATTTCATGCTTTTTTTATTTCCAAGTTATTATTTTGTTATAACAATACTCAATGTCGCTTACTCTAACATGTTTTCCATTTTGAATACATGGCTAGGGATGCAATGTCCGCAGAGGAAACAATAAGAGATCTTAACAAGGAGCATATATCTCAAGGATTGATTATGATTTTAGCCCTGGTGGAGTGCCAACTATCCTGTATGATTTAGTATGAATATTATGTACTAATTTAGCTTAGTTCAAAATTTAAGTTTTATGTTTTGGAACTTGAGACATGAGATTTTCAATTATTTTCCTGAGTTGGTTGAATGATATTATATATTTTTTGTAATGATTATCATTTTGTGACATCCTGATGTAAATTATAGGTTTTAGAAAATTTGGGTGTTATAGATTCCATTCCCCAGTTCAATCTGGATTTAGTGATAAAGGAACTATATGATCATCGTAACACCAATCATAGGTTGTAGGTTGAGGTTGTTATCCAACTTTTTAATTACTTGGGTAGTAATGATGTTTTACTAGATATCACTCATTGCTGCTAACCATTTCGAGTTAGGGTATGGAAGCGGAGTGGGGGGCGGCGGCGGCGGGCGATCTAGGAGAAGCTGATGGTACAACCTCTATGGAGGCTAGGGAATCACCGGTAGATAGGAATAAGATAGGTTGCAATCTACAGCATGAGCGCAGCCACGAACGACGGTCCAGAAGTCCAGGAAGAGAGAGGAATGACCGCGCCGACACGCAACAAGGAGTTGACGCCACGAGCGTAGGGAAAATTTGCATCCCAAACATGGGAATAGAGATCCATTATGGAGGCATGCGAGGGTCGGCCCAGCCAGGGAATCAGAGCGGGGAAACACCGAAAGATGGCGACACTACGATCACCCCGGAGGCCGTAGGAGGTACACATCCACTGGGGTTTTTCCCACCTCTTTCAGGAAGTACCCAGGAGGAGCAGCCCCCCCCCCCCGATACCTCAACCTGCGAACGTGTGGGGGAAAAATAGATCCAGACCCACTGCTGGCACAATGCCGAACGGATCACCAGACCTTTTCCTAAACAAGCTGTTCGAAGAGCATCTTGATCCGGAGGCGGTAAACCTTTACTTCTCCGATGGATAGCCAGAAATCACGATCGATCCTATGTATGAAGAATTCCTTGTCATGCCATGGCAATATGCCATCGTCGTGAAGGCTATGGGGACCCAACTGGGGTATATGACCCTTAGAGATCGCCTACGAGCCATGTGGAGCCTAGTAGGAAAGTACAACATATATGAATTGGACCTGAATCACTTTGTCATCCAACTATCATGCTGGCGGGATTATGAGGTGGCCATGATAGGCGATCCTTGGAAAATTTTCGGATGTAACCTGATCGTATGGGACTGTCACCCTTCCTTTATTCCTTCAACTGATCCGTCGAGGAAAATCATCTGCTGGGTCAGGATTCTGAACCTTCCTCTACATCTATACGTCCAAACTATTTTCAACTGTATAGGCACAACTCTCGGAAGGTTGGTAAAGGTTGATGAATAAAATTATCGCCTGACTTTCCAAAAAAAAAAGATATCACTCATTGCTTGTGATGTCATAAATCAGTTATGGACATTCACTGCCAAGGTAACTTGGAACCTATAGAGTCACACACACAGTATACACCTTGAAATAGAGTTTATTCATGAATGTAGTTTAAACTTGATTACTAAAGTGTTGGGTGTTCAATTTAAACAACAGTAACTGAAAGTTGACTGATTAGACTGTGAACTGACCGATCCAAGTGTTGAACCGATTGATTCAAGTCTTAGGTCAAGTGAACAAATGTTGGCAATCAGAACCCTAAAACAAACAATTCAACAAGTGAACCGATCTACTCATATTTATGAACCGACCGATTTAGATAGTGAACTGATTGTTTGGTTGATCAATTTGATTGGATCAAGGATTGATGATGATATCATGTGGTACATTAGTCAGATATTAATTACCAATACAATTGCAATAGGGAAACATAGTGAAATGAGAAGTTTAAGGGTTGAACTGATCAACTCACCTGTGAACCTATTAATTCAGTTGTGAACCGACCATTCCATCTTGTAGGTTCCCAATATTCATGAAAAATCCATCTTTTCAACTGCCGCTCAGACTAGAACTCCTGACAGAGTAGAAATCCTGACCCCGACCCTCTGATAAATGGAGGAGTAGTCGAGGCTTTCTAGAGACACAACAATAAGCTCTGATAATTATTGTCTTCTCACAGTTGTGGTAACATGAGAACCCAAGCAAGTCCTACCTGTCAAAGGGAGGGATAACAAAGGAGAGGCAATTGGGAGAGAAAGTCAACGGTAACATGTTGACTAGAAGGAAAAACTTCTTCTTATCTGTTCAACTAGAATGACAAGAGTTCTTGGTGGTCCGTGTGGACTAATAAAGGGGCTAGGAGGCCCTTTCCACCTACTAGGAGGATGAAGTCAACCGCCTTTCTATGGTGATCAACAAGACACTACTATTGACGCTGTCCAAGTGCAACTTGAATAAATACGCAAACGAAAACAAGGGATAGTCACTATACTTGCTCCAGGACCAGGTATAAACCTTGCAACCCTCCTTCCCATTACATAGTTATTGACGCGATCTACTATTTAAAGGGGAATATGACAGTTAAATTTTTGTTTCTACTGTCGTATCTAATGCCATATTTCCCAACAATGGTATTAGAGCCATATGCTTTGGGACTTAATCAATATGATGAAATTTTGGTTTTCATCATGTATTTATTACATGTGATGAGAATATTTAAATGATTAATGTGCATATTTGATTAAAGAACACATTTAATCCCTATATATATGATATGATCTATATGCAATTTATATGCGTCACCCCAAAATTGGTTAGATGGTGGATGTTAGAATGGTTATGGCCAATAACCCTATTTCTTGTGCTTGGTTGGATGGTTATTTATTCCCTTTTATCTTAGCTCGCATACTGAGCCTCTATCTTCTCTTCCATATGTAAAAGTATTAATTCTCTCCTTTGTATGCTCCCCTTAAATGTAACTTGAGTTTTCCCTATTACCATATAATGTGTTCAATATCATCATGACAGTTTTAATTCTTGTTATGACGAAGAAGATTCTCAACACTAGACGAACCACTCGTTTCATAAGACAAATAGATTGGCTGGAGGACAGAGTATGCCTAATGATAGGAGGACTGAATCGATCGGCTGGTGGCCCAAATGATCTACTAGAGGTGTCTAGAAGTCATTTGGACCAAAGACCAGATGACCAAACTGTGAGACCAACTGACTGACCAAAAGGCAAACTGATTGGTTCAAGAGTTGAACCAACCGACCTAGATTAGTTCGAGCATAGATCTTCACCAATAAATGGTTTTTGCATATTATGTAGACCTTAGATAGTATTAATTCCTTGTAGCTCCAAGGAATTACAACAGTATGTCCATAACCATCAGTTATATTTTAATTGCATGTTTTTGTTTGTGGGATATAGTATGTATATGATACATATATGTAATGTGATGATTGGATATATACATACATACATACATACATACATACATACATATATATGTATATATATATATATATATATATATATATATATATATATATATATATGGGCCCATCTTTATTGCCCGCACGGGTAGCTACCCGCCCACCCTTCCGATCTCTTTTTTTCAAAAAAAAAATCGAAATTGTAGAGGACTATTTTGTCTAGCTCTCCAAAAAATTTGAGCCAAAAATAATATCATTTGCCCCTCCAAAATAAAAAAACCTGTCCTTACATATATCTGCTGTATATTTTGTACAGAGTTACTTTTTTGGCCAGCAGAGTTACTTTTTTGACACCATAGTTACTTTTTTTATAGCAGAGTTACTTTCTTAGCTAGGAGAATTACTTTTTTGGCTGCAGGGTAGCGAAAATCCATGCTACCCGTGCGTGCAATGAATGAACACCCTATATATATATATATAATCCCTCAATAAAATAGCAAGTATTAGATGTTTTAGCAACACATGAAAATCTTGACCAACTTAGTGTGGGCACACCAAGCGTGGTGTGTTGTCCATAATTATGTGGGCCTGCCAAGCAGGATGCATCACTATCGTGTTAGCTTTTGAGTCAAACTTAACTAGGTGATCTTAATGAGATTAAGTACCTAAAAGTATGTAGATGAATATGGCAAAGAGTTGCACATAACATCTATCTAAGAATTTCATAATATGCAATTGAGAAAAGTTACCTAATGATGGAGCCTCCACTCGCGTGGAGTTGTGTGTACCATTAAAAATACTAGAGATAGTAAGTCTTTAAGTTTAGCCTTTTATGTGCTATAATAAGATCTCCACCCACATATGCTAAGATATGTGGAAGTCTTATCATAGTACAGTTAAGGGTTGAATCCACGAGACAACGGTCTTGTTAAGAGTTTAACAAGATGGAAAATGTAATAATTCTACTTATCTACTTGAAGGTTGATATGTAGATCGAAGAGTTGATTTGATGATTAAACTAAAATGTAGAGTAAAATAAATGGCAGAAAAGTAAATTTAAGGTTGTAAATGATATTTGGAAAACCACTAGGATGTGATCGAGTTTCACAACCACTACGCATGGATCAAAACATACATCATAATAACACGACTTGCAAAGAAAAGGGGTCTAAACAGTTAGTATCTTTGTAGACTTAGCTTCCTTTCAGATAACTAACTATGAGAAACGCAAGAGTATTGCAATACCAACCATCCCCAAACGAATGGTCACTTACTTTGCATCGCTCCCCTTGCAAAGTGTTTTCCTCAACCTGTCAAGGTTGTACTTTCATACGTCAACTGATTCCATTTCATAGTATGAAAGTACAACATTGGAGGTGAGTTTACTCCACTCCCTGAGAAACGTTCCTAGATACCGAACAAATGTATGGTAACTACATACATCAAGAACCAACATGCAGTCGATATTCAAATCTAAAAGTACAAATGTAGACAATTCACACTGGTAGATAATAGATAACACAAGTTGGTGATCAAGCAACTAGCATTCATTAAATGATTGATGTTGAACTGAAAAGATAGTATTTTTTTCTATTGCAAACTCATGAATTACAATGTATGAAATGAAAACATGGGTAGCGGGGCTACTCCCCACACCCTAGTGTATGGGACTACTCGCTCATGGAAAGAACAAAGAAGGAGACATGAAGAGAGAAAGAAAGCATCATCTCCACATAGGAGGGAGGAAGGTCGACCCCTTGGAGTAGAGAGCAACTATCTTCACACCACATGGTTGCCTTGATGAAGAATCCTTCACTTCCCACCTTCTATGTCAATGAGAGAGGAAGTAGCTTGAGGATGGAATATGGATCTTGAACCGGCAGCCTTGGGGCGAAGGATGAAGGATGAACAACTCTGGAGTGATTAGGACAGCCTCTGGATGTCCAAACATTAATGCCTAATGAGAACCCCTTGGGTCCTATTTATAGGCTCCAAAGGGGTCTTATACGGTCTTGAGTTATTTGGATTCAAATGGTTTGGAGACCGTTTAGCTTTCGTTCGGTCTTGGGACCGTTTGGGTTCATACGGTCTTGGGACCGTTTGGGTTCCATTCGGTCTTGGGACCGTTTGGTCCTCATGCGGTCTTGGGACCATTTGGGTTCCATACGGTCTTGGGACCAGTTGGCCTTCATACGGTCTTGGGACCGTTTGGGTTCCATACAGTCTTGGGACCATTTAGGTTCATACGGTCTTGGGACCGTTTGGCTTCCATTCGGTCTTGGGACCATTTGGTCTTCATGTGGTCTTGGGACCGTTTGGCCTTCATACGGTCTTAGGACCATTTGGTATCCATACGGTCTTGGGACCGGTTGGCCTTCATACAGTTTTGGGACCGTTTGAGTTATTTTGTTATTTTTTGTGTTTTTCTGTAAGAAGAAAGGGAAAATATCAGTTTATTGGTATATTCACGATAAAGCGGAAAGTTAATTATTCTATCTAATTTATCTAAGAAAGAGTATGGAAAACTAGAAAAAACTAGTAAGATAACATCACAAGATGGGAGGTTATCACCCCCCTAACTTAGAGTTTAGCTTTCCTCAAGCTGGATATAGCTAAGACACGTAATGGTGAGGCGATTTTATTTAGTGAAGATTTCCATATTCTTGCTTCAATTCTAAACCAAAGATCTCCCAGGGTCTTATCGGGGTTTCTACTTGCACTAACTCTTTCAAGTATAAGGAGTTGTGTGGATCTCAGGTTTCTTCCGTGTCGCGTAACTCGCATTGGGACCACCTTTTCCTTAATCGCATTCTGTGCATGTCTTTGACTCTAAGTAGTTTTATACTTCTTTGTAGATCCTACCAGAAGCTAAGATGGGTACGAGGGTTGGCTTGAAGGCTTGCTGTGTAATTCCTCCTTCGAAGGGGGGAGGGTTTATCTATACTTTTAGGACCTCACTACCGGGCGCAACACATCTGCCTTTGTGAGGGCAACTGAATGTACCGGCCAGGCGAGACCTTTATCAGCTTCCATATATTTGGAGACCTTAGGATCTCATTACTGGGCGCGACACATCTGCCTTTGTAAGGGAAACTAATGTACCGGTCGGGCAAGACCTTTATTGGCTCTTCATATAGGTCCTTATGCACGACACAACTCTCATGTTTTTATTCAACACTGGCTTTTATTCATATACTCACCGGTTTAGGAATTGGGATTTTAGGGATTTTATTTGGGCTGCTAAGCCTCTTTTTGAAAAGAAGAAAACTGTTCCTTAGAGTTTCCAGACATGCACTTGTTTTGATTTTGTACTTGGTGGTCACCTGTGAGGTTCCTTGACTTGGATTTTGTCTGGTTTCCTCTCATCCTTGAGATCGTTTGGCTTGTTTTGGCCATGATGCTAGCCTGTGGAGAGTCTGATGTAGAATTGAAGCAAAAGTATGGGAATCAAGTATGAAAATGATTTATTAATTCGCCATTACATGCTTAGATACTACTTATTTAATTGCTTCTGAGGACTACTCTGTCTCTAATTTAGCTAGAGGTGTCCCTTTTCCAAAACGAATGTTTACTTATGTACAACAATTATTCTATCAAAGAAATTATCAGAAGAACTAATTGCCAGAAAAAGAAAAGAAATTGTACGAAAGTAAAAGAAAGAGTGGAGAGTAGAAGGTTTGAAAATAATACCTTTTCCTTACCCAGTGTACCCCCCTAACTTATCATCCACTCTGTCCTCAGAGTGTCAAGGTGATAGGTTGAGAAGTACATGGACAAGGGTATCCCAATTCTGTTAATCCCTTGTTTGCTCCATACAATCATAGGAGATTAGCTACAAACTTTCCACATAAAGCGTGATAATCCATGTCCTTCATGTCCTCTATGTGCTTACCGAGGACAGTAAGGGTATACATCCAGTAAATGATGTGGAAACCACAGTCGTTAGATTCTCTGATCTGCTGGGGACATCTGTGGCTGAAGGCTGCGCGGTGAAAATGATCATTGTTGTACACCTTTGTGTGCTTGCCGAGAAGATCATGCAGTCATTTGGCACAGTCCTTCACCACTTCCTCCATGGGCGTCTTTGTTGTTACAACATATTGTTTGTGGTTTGGGTCAAACTGGTTGTCGGAACTATTGTAGATGATTGTCGTTCCTTCATGTAGGTTTGTTTCCAGTAGCATCCAGTGCTCAGAGTGCAGAAAAGGAAGCATGATGAACTTCGGAGTTGTATGTTGAAGATATGAGATAAGTGCCTCTATGGTTTCAAAGTTCGTTGACCCTATGTAACATCCCTGACCTGGGTTATGAGTTAACCCTAGGTGTTTTTGCCTAAATATGTGATTAAATCTTTGTGATTAACTCTGAGCATGTAATTAAGTTTCTCAGAAACATATATTTCAGTATTTGCTCCTTTTTTTTGTAGCATTGTTTTGTTATACAGGGACCTATGTGCAATTTACCCAGTTGAAAGGGTTAACTTGCAATTTGCACATGTTGAGATGTTCCTCTGATGTTGAGACATCATGAGAATCTTTTTGGTAAAGTTTGAGGGATTTCCCAAGCTAGGGCACCAAGGTGCAGCTGTGGAAGCAATCCCGGTGCTTGAAACCCTAATTTGGGGTAAAATGCAATTTACCCAAATTAAGGGATGCAAATTGTGAAATATGTCACCTAAGGTATCTTTTTAGACTATTGCCATCATTAAGAGAGGAAATGATGAGGGAGTCACCTCAATTGAGTTATCAAGTTATGAAATATGCCTTGTGATTGAATAATCAGGGTATATGTGCAATATCTCTTTATGTATGTACCTTATTATTAGATTGTTCTTCTTTGCCTTATTTTTCTAGACCTTAAGATAAGGTTTGTCCTTATAATAAAGAGGAAGGGACGAGCAAGTAATGAAGGAAGGACTTAATTGGAATTATGGGGAAACTTATGGGCCTTTAATGAAACATCACCCAAGTATATGTATACTTCACCTCTCAAGCAAAGGAACTTTTCCTTCGTGCATATCACTATTTCCTCTTTGCTTGGCCGACTAAGGACTGTCTTGGAGCTCAAGAGAAACGACCAAGGGTGCAAGGTAGGTTTGAACCCCTCTTCTTGCCTAATTCCATGGTTAGAACTCGAATTCAAGGTCATTTTGGTGGCTAATTCTCGAAACCCTATCTTTCTAGCCATCTCTTTTCATCTTTCCTTGGAGTTTTCACCTAGGCCAACCTGTGGGAACTCAAGGACGCCATTAGAGCTTGGAGCATGAAAGCTTGGAGCTCAAGGAGCAAGCTTTAGGCGGGTTTTATAACTCTAAACCCATGCTTTACTATATACATCTCTCATATGCGGTTAGATGATAGTTCTTCATGTTTCCCTACTTTTCCCTGCTATTTTGCAAGCAAATCCATGGGATATTCATACTGTTCTTGAGCTAGGAGATGAAGGCGTGATTTCCAAGAAAAACCCACCGCTTTTCACTTCCTTAAACGGTCTCACCAGTTTGCTCTCTCGGTCTCAAGACCGCGAGGTGAGCAAACGGTCTCGAGACCGCGACAGGGAAAACGGTCTCCAAGACCGTTTGGTCCCGTTGACCGAGCGTGGACCGTATAAGAAATCTGTTCCTAATTATATAGGCTAATTACCCTCAAAATTTGGGAGGCTAACTCCAAGAGAATCGGGAGATATGACCTTTTTAAGTAACAACTTTATTTGAATTTATTCCCGATTCTCAAACGGTCTGAAATTTCCTTTTTGGGCAAACGGTCTCAAGACCGTGTAAGGTCGTTGACCAGGCGTTGACCGTATGATATTACTGTTCAAAATAATGTTAGTTAACAACTCACCAAGTTTGATGGTCTAATTCCAAACGGGCTAAGAGTTGAAGGGTGAATACTAGGGCTAAACCTAGGTGAAATCAGTACTGAAATTATGGTGACCTAATTAGGGTTTTTAGGGTTGATTGACCTAAAAGGTCTTAAGACCGTTTGGGGGACATCCAAACGGTCTCAAGACCGAGAGGGCAATCAACCATGACCGTTTGGAGGTCTGGGGTCAAGATTAGTTGACCAATTTAAGGTACAATTACACCAAATTACATTGCAATTAAATATTGATATAACCCTCAACTCAATTGACCCAACCTTGATGAATTTGCACTAGAATCCAAAATTGGATGGGCAAATGGTCTCAAGACCGTTTGGAACTCATCCAAACGGTCTCAAGACCGGTTGAAGGTCTAGGGTTAAGTAATTTGACCAATTGAGGACCTAATTGCAAATAAGTTATCAATTTAATCAAAATTCTGTTTTGTGGATCAATCATGGTTCAACCCCTATCAAATCACCTTGAACTTTGATGAAATCTTGGGAAAATGGTCTCAAGGCCATGTGGGGTCCACCCACATGATCTCAAGACCGTTTGGGCCAGGTTTGGGCCCAATTGGAGCTCAATTGAAGGGTTCAACCTTGAGTTGAGTCACATTGTTGAGTGTTGATGGGTGAACATTGATAGACCCTAATTGAATCGACTTCAACCCTAATTGGTCAACCATTGAGGGTCAATTGAATGACCAAGTGGTCAAGCGTAATCTAATTTGACCCAATCCATAAGTGGTCAACATGGCTCTGACCTTTTGAGGGCTTCAACATGAGTTGACATTATTGGTTGTATCTTTGAATCTTGTTGATGGTCCAAGTGGTTGAAACCATGTGAGCTCGCGGTCTCAAGGTCGAGAGGAGGCTCGCGGTCTCAAGGTCGTGAGGAGGCTCGCGGTCTCAAGACCGAGAGGAGGCTCGCGGTCTTAATACCGCGAGGGGCCTCGCGGTCTTGGGGTCAAAGAAGGGCAAACGGTCTTCATGACCCTCGCGGTCTTAACCTCAAGATGAGTCTTCGCGGTCTTGAATCAATGGAGGGCTCGCGGTCTTGGAGGAGGAAGAGGCCTCGCGGTCCTGAGGTCAAAAGTGAACAAACGGTATACACATCCTCGTGGTCCTAATGTCAATTGGTCAAAAGGTCAACTCAACCAATGGGTCTCGAATCGATTGAGGGTTGATGGTTGAGATCAATCAAGATAATTCAAGGTTGACTTCTTTCAATCGATTGATGATATAAATGGTTCAATGTTGCCCTAATCAAACCCTAATGATAACCTAGGATATTAAGGGGTTAATGGACTAAGGTTTTGACCATGATGATAATCAATGGGGTGAATTACCAAAATACCCATGAAGGGTAAATTAAGTAACACCTTGATCAAATCAAACCCTAATCGCATGATGGTGATGTTTTGGGCTATGTTAGCCTATGATGACTTAATCCAACCTGATTTAGAATGATGTTGACATCACCTAACCTTATGATGAGAGAGAAAGTACTTATAGAGAGAGAAAGTACTTCTAGAGAGAGAAAGTACCCTTTTCAGGTGAAAATTCAATTAAAGCATCTCCAATGCACAGGAATGAGCATAATTAGGGTATGATCCACCTGTGTGAGATCATAGAAACCCTAATTATGATAAATGATGAACCTTTAACTAATATAAGAGCATCAATGAAGATGTTGCTCATACATGATGATGTGATGAGTTCAATTCACCTTAATGTGAATAGTAAACCCTAATTCAAGGGTGATGACATGTAATGTGAATAGTAAACCCTAATTCAAGGGTAATGGCATGCTTTTGAGTATTAAACTCTATTCGATATGAACTAGAGATTTAACTCTTATGACAAGAATAGGAAGTATATTCCTTATTTTTGTATTACCTTTATCAGTTGTATTAACCATGCAGGTTCTGATATGAAGGTAATCATATCCAGGTATGGATGTTGATGTTATATTCATTAAATGCATGTTGTTAGCCTTATGAATAAGTAAAGTAATCTGATGTCTTGTCAGTGGCATCCTATGCTGATAATGGGCTGTGAGAGCCATGAATACCATCAAGGTCATGCCTTAGAGATGACTTGTGATGAGGATAATGAGAAATGATGATTGATATGAGTTAGGCCTGTTACATTTAGTATTCTTCTTTTATAGCTGCTATGCTATTGTTATTGTTTGAAGAACAATGTATGCTGTTAAAGAATACTGAATGTACCTAACTAATCAAGTATAATGTAGAGCCCTGATCATAGATCCATCATTGTCAGAGATTAAGTGATGGTGAAATAGGTTTTCCTCAGGGAACTCCTGGAGCACATACTTTTGAGTATGTGGGGTACATGGATGTGTAGAACCTTACATCCTAGTGTAGGAAAGTGATGTAGATGTGTAATCCATCCATCCTTCACTATATTTCCATACCGTATCAGTGGTAGGTAAACATGAAACCTCCTGATGACGAAGAAAGCACAGATATCCGTATCAGTGGTAGGTAAATATGAAACCTCCTGATGACGAAGAGAGTACAGAACGCCACTGTGACTCTAGAATAGCGAAGGACCAGTTTACCCTGGTGAGCTATAGTAGTAGAGACACGAGATGTCCTACAAGTGATCCTCTTACTGACTGAGGAAGGAGAAGGTCATAAGAATCCGACTCTCTTAATGACCTATGTATGATACTGATGTGACTTCTCAGCGATCAGTTGGGGTATGAGTGGTAAGCCTCATCTCCACAGGGCATAATGTTGTTTGTAAAACATAATCAACCATGTAGTATAACTTGTTAGAGATGACTCCCAAGTTAGTTGATTGATGTTATATTGCAATAGTGTTTATATTCTCCATATCTCCTAAATTGAAGAGATCTTGTTATACCTGCAACTGTTATAGAATATTTTGAAGGCTTTACTACTTAAGATATTCTTTGATGTTACAATAAAGCTTCTGGCGAAGAGTTATAACTCTCGCTGGGACAATTATGTATAATTTTCTCACCCCGTAGACTTCAAATTTTTAGGTGGACGTCGGAGACGAAGGAACCAGCCTACAGGTGTCCAGTCTCAGCAGCAGCACCACCACGAGCAATAGTAGAATCTCAGGTGGAGATTTGTCCTGCCATGTGGTGTAGTTAGAGTCAGTCCTATGTGTCCTCTGTACTCTCAGGTCTTGGAGTCTTGTGTTATGTGATCTTGAGATTTTGTATCTTGATGTATATAATTACTCAAGAAGTAATTATCCTGAGATGTAAACAATTTATCTCACTTTATGAAAGAAGCTTTTATGGATTCAAGCTCTTGTTTCGAAAAGTTTTAATTTCCCATGATTTTTGTCTTCCGCTGATTACCGATTCGCTTCCGCTAAGTTTTAATCGTGTTTATGTCATGGTTTGGAGATCAGAGCCCACACCCTAGTAGATCATCCTTCATGTATGCTGACGCCATATAAACCGTAGGTTGGTCCCATGCGAGGAGAAATTAGAATGCAGTCATCAAGCTCACGGATAAAGAACCTTTCATCTGTATGATTTCACGGAGTGAATCTGCCATTACTAGGATGTTCCCTTTGAGGAAAACAGGCTCATCATTCTCTGCATAAAGCCGAGACATGATGAGTCTGAGTTCATTATCAGACAGACTCTTGCATGCAACAAGGTCGAAGTTGGGAAATGTTGGTTGTATGGCAAATAGAGGTACCATTGGTTGGGATAATCTGTTGATGGTGGCCCCAGTTAATAAATTGATGTCTCCCTTATCATCCACCATATCGAAAGTATAAGGGTCCCATTGGCATTGTTCTGGGACCTTAGCAATCTGTTGTTGCTTTTTCTCCAACTTCTTTAGAATTCTTCTGTATGGACGCTTTTGCGGACGTTGGATAGCAGAAAAAAGGTATCGAGGGATGTCATCTTGTGCCATAGTCAGGTCCTTAAAGAACTATCTGTCACAGATAAGCTCCATGACATAACATCTTCATAGATAGTGCATATCCTCTGTGGCTAACTCGGTAAAGGGGATTTGTCTATTGAGTGCTTCTGTGAATCTTATAGTATAGAAAGCACAATCCCCTGAACCTTCTAGTGTTTGGACTATTGGGTTGATGATTTGGAACCAAGGTTGGTTCCAACCATGCCGAAGAGATGGACAGGCAACCCATATTACTTTGAGAAGCCAGAAAGGAATGCATCGTGCTTCTCCGGCTTCTAAACCAGCAGAATTAATGTGTCCGACCTTTAGCTCACTAGCACAGAAGTTGTACACCTTGGCGTCATGGGCCTCGGTGTCGACAATCATTAGTAGCCAGTGGTCGGAAACTATGAAGGGCACTGAAATGTAGCGTGCATTTCGTGCAAGGCCAATTCATAGACGCTCAATGGACTTTGCACGTAAGTCCTTATGTAATAAGCTTAAGGATATTGTAGGTGAAGCGTTGAAAATAGGCTGCAACTTTTTTGGGCTCCGAAATTCCTCAATAGAGTTGGCAAGGAGGACACGGAAGATAGCCATCTTCACCGTCGATTGTGGTCAAAGGAGGATACTGAACTCTTCTCGTGTCAACTTGCGCTTTGTCTTTGTATTGTTGTAGATGATGTCCCCCCCATTCTTGACATCATCTACAATAGTGTTTAGGATGAAGATGTCTTGAACATCTAATGTAGAGATGGCCTCCATGTCTAGGTCATGCATTTTGTTAGGTAGAGGTGGCAGCGGGGGAAGGTCTTGTGGTGGAGGAAGTGAAGTTTGCTCGCTATCGTCTAAAAGTTGAGGAAGATCTTCATCTTTTTCAGAGTCATCTCCAGAGTCGAGTCTATCATCTGTGTCGAGACTCGCTCTGTCGGATTCCTCCTGTTCTGGGGGGAGGGGTGCAGATTGCTCTGGAGCAGAATGTTGATGAATGGCTGCTGTGAGTGGGCTAATGCTGGTTTCCATTATGCATTATTGAAACTCAGCAAAAGTGGCTTCTTTTGCAGCATCCCCTAGGGATCCCATAGCTGAGAAGTTAAAGAATTTATCCCCATATGGCATCGTTACATTGTCATTATTATCGGGGGACTTGGTATCTTTGATTCCACCTTCTTGGTGGTCTCTATTGTTTTCCTTCTTTGCAGCTTCTGCCCCTCAGCTGGTGCCCTCCCCAGCATTGCCTGGGTTGTCGGGTTGATCGTCTGAGGAGGAGCTGTCGTCATTGGAGTCGGCCGAGGAATCAGAATCCTCATCATCATCCTCGCTTTCATCTTCATCATCACCTGCTGCCTTATCTTTTATCTTCTTGATCGACATTTTCTTGCACTGTCGATGGATAGCTTGTATTTCATCGAGTTCCACTTGTACGTGCTCGTAGGTTTCGATCAGTGCGTCATGTCTTTCTTTAAGATCAATATATCTCGCTTCTGCAAAGAGGAGTCATCTTGATAGATCTGTTACTTGTGCACGTAGATGATTGATTTCATCAGTTGATTGCTCCTCTTGGTGGCAGATGAGCTTCATGAGGTTGCAGTTGATGTCATCCAAGTGCGTGCTTAGGGAAGTTTGTTGCTGCTGAAGCCCGCGAAGGGTCTCAAGCAGAGGTTGAGTTTGCTTAGATACCCTGTCAACTTGCTGAGCCAATGCTTCTTGCTAGCCTTTCATCCCAAGTACCAACTCTGGCAGGTGTTTTAAGCAGTCGGTAACGCAATCAAATTGCTTGGTCGTTGCTTCCTGCCTTTGTTGAATGCTTGAGAGGATGCCTGGTAAGGCGTGGTTCCACTCATCGATCTTGGAGACCTGTGTAACAAGCCCCTACACATAGGAAAAAATGGATTGTAATATGTTAGAAGGGTCAGTGAGGAGGTTTCGAATGGCGTCCAATTGACGTCCGAATTCCTCACCGACTTGTGAAAAGGGGACCCCAGAGATGGATGGGTGGGATGGCTGGGGCCGAGGTGAGAAGGTGGTAGTGCCTTGCGAAAGAGACACTATTGATGGACCCATAAATTGCGTGGTGACTATAGATGGAGTCACTAGCGGTGTCGGGTGGTGGCGGATGAGAAGGGTGGTGACATCTTGGGTGAAAAGGGTGGGACCAAAAATGCCGAGGCAAAAGTGGTTGAAGTGAAGGTGAGATCGAGCGTCGAGGTGGACAATGGGACGCCCGAAGAGAAAATGAGTGAGGTGGAAGATGCCGGTGAAATTGTGGTTGTGGAGAAAGAAATTGTGGTGGGCATTATTGTAGAAAATGGTGAAAAGGTGGAGGATGATAGAATGGTTGAGGGTGGTAGTGTGGTGGCAGTGTTTGTAGAGGTAAGTGATAACACCAAATTTTGTGACGTTTTTGCCCTTTATTCTGTTATCAAAACTACCCTTTTCTGCTATTTTCCTCTATTTTATTAGCATTTTCGCAATAATTGGCCAAGCAACGCTCTTATTCCAATTTTTCCTATCTTCTACAGAGTTTTCCTCATTTTTGTGCAATAAGGCCGATTCCGGCCCACAATAAGTCTAAGCCCATCTCGACCTTCCTGACGCCCGATACAACCCAGCCCGACAGGGGCTGGGCGACACGAGAATGATCGGCGGAGAAGGGTGCCGCGCAAGAAGGACGTGTCGGCCGACATACCGTCTACCCGACAGGGAGCCAAAGCCGCATCGACGACCAAACTCGTCGGGTGACACAGCCACCCACCGGCAGGCGTGCCGCCAGCCACGTGACCGATAGCCAGCGCCTCGCACCGAGACATACCTGTATCGGCCGTCCACATCCATCGACCGGCGTATAAGGGAGCTACGTGGCGTTTCCAGTACCATAACTCCTTCAACCGCCACCTATAAATAGCAGCTACAGGAAGCCGAAAAGACATGTCGGATAGGTCGGACAAGTCGAGAGAGTCGGAAGAGAATTCGGACAAGACAGTTCGGAAGTTCAGGAGCCACCTTCGAAGGTAGCTGTGAGAGCAAGAGTATCGCGCCCCAGTGCTTGTGCCGGGCGACACTAGGTGAGCTTTCCCTCATCCCGAGAGGGAAGGAATGGTTCACTTAGTGTTGTCCCGGGCGACACTGCGGGCCGATATCGGCCAGCAAAGATGAGCGACACGAGTGCCCGACAGTAGACTCGTAGCTCTTTGCCCGATACGATATCGAACCCGATACGCTCCGCCCGTCATGCGTGCTGCCCGAGAGGGTGCGCCGCCCGACATGAGCGTATCGGACAGGGTCCTTGAGCGATACAGTCAGTCGTCAGTCGGCGCTTCCCGAGAGGGGGTGCCGCCCGACACTGCCGTATCGGGCTCGGCTCCTGACCGGTATCGGGCAGGAGAGCTACAATAGTCTGTCGTTCTTCTACATCAAGAAGGCGACATCTATCTTTAATTCTGTTATTTAAATTCTTAGCTTATGCGTTGTATTAAGACCCTTATTGCTTATGGAAATAGAAATGCTTAATTGCTATTTGTTTAATGCTTGGTGCCTTATGATTGGGTAACTGCTGTGTTGGATATCTGAACTCTAGCTTGCATGTTTTGGATCGCGTTTCTCTTAGCTACCGAATCGTCTTTCCCGTCGCAACTACTTCGAGAGTTGGGTTGTGGCTCTAGTGTTTGGTCCGGTTCTGGAGTACGAGAGTGCCCGGAACGGAGTTGTTTTAGTATCATTCCACTCTAACTTGAGCCCAGCAACCTCGAGAGGGGTGTTGAAGCTTGGTTAGAGGCACCCGCTCTGAGAGGAGGGGTGCAGGGTGTTACTGCTACCGCTTGTCTTACTGAAGTCTTATCCCTTGCATTACGCCTTAAACTGCAGTTTATCTTTCTATTTTTTGTTGCATGAAAATTCCTAAAAACTGCTAAATGACAAAATCTTAATCTTTCTTGTAACTCCAGTTGGAGATAGTTTTCTTTGATTTAATCGTGACAGCTTGTTGTTCCCCTTCGGGGAACTTTAATATCTCTTTATACCCATCGGAGTGTAGAGTGTCGATTTAGAGTCGTCAACACGACCCACCTTGTCCCTGTGTTCGACCCCGTATGACTACTTTGACCCCGTAAACAAAGTTGCGGGGGCCTAGAAGGATTCTGGTTATAAATGTGAAGGCTCGACTACCTCAAATGCGCCTCCAATTTTAGGACGCGCGATTTAGGCCAGTCAACTTTCTGGCGCCGTTGCCGGGGACAAGGCAAATGGCACTATTGACGAATCCGAAGCCACTAACTACACTCCCGTGCCTCAAGCTTAGAAATAGGATTGACAACACCTCTTTTTCTTTTTCTTTTTCTTTTTCTTTTTCTTTTACTTTAAGCATTATTCTTTACCCCAATTATAATTTTCTAAACATGATTTTTATGCGGTTTTCAGGTACTCTGATCTACTGAACACCGAGACTGTCAACCATGCCTCCTCGCGTAGAGTCACCTTCTGGAAACGAAAGCCAAGGAGGGAGGCCAGTTTCGCCTCCACCGGAAGACAACGACCAGTATAGTGATAATGAGTGGCAAGAAGATCCAGAATCACCAGGGCATGAGGAAGAGCATCATCAACATAGATGTCGTCAGAGACACAGGAGGAATCATGATAACCGGGAGCGACGCCGAGACACCAGCAACAGTGACGACTCGGAGGAAGAAGAGAAAACTCTGAGAGAATTGGCTTCTACAAAGGCCAATAGATCGAGGTGCCCCGTTATCATCCCAAGGTTTAACGTGACAAACTTTGAGCTCAAGCCATCTGTGATCTCCATGATTCAAAATAAAAGCTTCAGGAAGAGTTCTAAGAGTGACAACCCTTACCATCACCTTGATGCTTTCAAAAATATCTACGACACCATAAAGATGCGAGGGGTTCCCCAAGAGGTCATTTACTGCAAGGGTTTCATCTTCTCTTTGGAGGATAAGGCTCTATCATGGTACCTTGGGCTACCCCACCAAGCGCTGAATGGATGGGGAGAACTGGCTGACGCATTTGTAAACAAGTTTTACCCCACTGAGAAGACGATGAGGAACAAGTTAAAAATCACGTCTTTCACGCAAAAGCCAAATGAAAACCTCCACGACGCCTGGGAATGATATCTGGAATATCAGAGGGACTGCCCTCACCACAATTTCAAGAAGGGCTTCTTGGTCTCTACCTTCTACAATGGGCTAACTCCCGATGAAAGGGTATCGCTGAATGCGGCAGCAGGAAGTGACTTCTTAGGGAAAAAGCCAAGCAAGTCCGAAAAGATCATTAGGAACATGGCTGAGTTGAAGGCTGATGTTGACTACGATAGATCCGATAGAGGGCAGGCGAAGAAGGCAGGGGAAGGAACCTCTCTTGGGTCCAAGGCTCTGGAAAACATTACTTCTCAGATTCAAAGGATAGCAACAGATGTGAAACAACTGAAGGATCATGGCGGAAAGGGGAAGAAGCAAGTTGAGAAAGTCATGAAATGTGTTACCTGCGGTGAAGGAGGACATGGGGTAGACAACTGCGTCTACACCAAACCCGTCACCGACAGCGACTCTGACTCGGAAGAAGAAAGGACCGAGAATGTATCCTACATGAACTTCAAGAGACCAGACCACCCTGGTTTTAATTATGGCAACAAAGACGCAGCCGAAAACTCGCATCAGCTGCACACCTCGGCCAGGCCAGTGCAACCTTTCGAGAAGAGAGGGGGATCCGAGCAGTATAACAAGAATAGCTAGTTCCAACCAGTAAAAGGCAATTTCCAAGTAGTAGGAAAATACCAAGGCCCATCCCGTGAACAGGAGAAGGGGGCAAGCCAATCTGAGGTGATCGGCCATCTGTTTGACTTTGTCAAGAAGCAAGATAGCGTCAATAACCAGTTAGCACAGAGCGCGCTATCAAATTCGGGAATCTTGAACTCACTGCAAGTCCAATTGGCAGATATGCAAAAACATCAGCGACAAATCGATCAGCAGCTCGCACAGCTCGCCGAGATTGTGAAGAATCCTTCGGGGAAGATCCCGTCCAACACTGAACCAACAAAGTGATAAAGTATGATAAAGAAGCCAAAGACGTCTAGCTGAAGATGGAAAACGCAGCGCTCCTCGGGAGGCAGCCCGTGCTTTTATTTCCCTAGTATAGCACGTTATTTACTTTTCGGAAAAACAGACATTACAAACATTATGGACTGTAATAAGGCCCGAGTCAGTGCATGTGCACGTGTGCTGACTCTTTTTGTTTTAAGGGCCACCGCTTTAGTTTTATTTGCCAGGATGGGTAATACCATCTGAGGCCGGGTTTAGCCTTAGGCCAATGATGTTTTACCCGCCTGTCGCCTCTTTCTTTAAGTGGGTTTTACCTCGGAGTTTTGTCCCGAAAAATCTTGTATCGGTCGGGCGAAGTCTGGTCTAGTAACCCTTTTTCCCAGACCGGATCGGGCGGCACACCAACCGACATACAGATTGCGCCCGTCTCGGGAGGGAATGGTTTTACTGCGACGTCCGGCCGCTATATATAAGGCAAAAACTTTACCGTGTCACGCTCCCAGACTTTACCTTTTTCAGCTACCGTATCGCACAGTCATTTTCTTGCTCTCCGCTCCCGTGTCGCGCAGAGACCTCTCCCGATCCTGTGACGCGCAAAACCTTAAGGAAAACAAAGGTATCGCGCGACAGCCCTATCGCCCGAGCATACCCGATACGGACCTTTATCGCGTACGATGTATCGGGCGAGGATTTTATGTTGATTTTCTTGTCGCCCGATACTGTTATCGCGTGACACGCTTCTCTCGCGCCTGCCCGATACAGCTGTGTCGGGTAGTGACCGTATCGCCCGTTTATTCTTGTATCGGGCAGCGCTCTTTCAAGACCCTGCCGGGCGCTCAATTTCTTTTGACCGTATCGCCCGACACAGTTGTATCGGGCAAGCTTCTCCTGATTTTGTCTTGAAGCCCGATACAGTCGTGTCGGGTATCTCTCCCTTTATTAATTTACCCACTGATAACAAAAGTACATTTGAATTGATAATAGGGATGGCACACACAAAGCAAACCGTCATATGCGTTGATGAGCAAGGCAGGAGAATCATCACCGAGCCAGAGGCAGAGATGGCAACGATCGGGCAGAAACGCCCGAATCCCGAGGTCGCTGGGCCCTCAACGACTGAAAAGAGGGTGAGAACTGAAGAAGTGGTCGCTCCAGCTACAGCACCCGCCCCAACAGAAGAACCACTGGATCACACACCAGGAAGGTTCGTGCCAAGGGATGAGGAGCATGGATGCAGATATGCTGAGCTAGGGGCCAAGCTCTACAGGCCAAGCAGGTTCTGCCACCAGTTGTCCTTCATGCACTTGGGCATCTTTGAGAGAATGGAGAACGTGCTTGCCGCAGCAGGTCTGAGGCAAATCTGCCTCAGCCTATCCGCCTCCTACACCGAGCTCACGAAGGAGTTCATGGCGTCCCTTCACCGAGTAAAGAATACACCTGCTGAAGCCAGAAAGTATGGCGGAGCAGACAGACTCCAGGGGCGGCTTTACAATGCAGAGCACGTCATTTCAGAGAAGCTGCTCAACCAGATTTTCTCCTCCAGCGAAGAGGAGAGAGGGAGACTAGATAACGGTGCAAGGATCACCGAAGGAGACGGGTTCAACCCCGTAGATATCTAGGAAAAGCTAACCGGGGAGTCATCTTTCAAACCTGGGAGCAAGGTGGCGGCAGTGCACTCATGCTTCTGGAGGATAATGCACAAGCTGGTGGCGTGCCTCCTCTTCAGCAAGAACGAGTCCAGCAACATTTACTCCGAGGAACTCCACGTCATATGGCACATGATGGAGGGCCGGACTATCAACCTGGGGCGCTTCTTGCTGAACAGGCTGCACCCAATAAAGGATGCCACCAAGGAATATTGCATGGGTGGCATCGTGAACCTAATCACGGTGGGGTTGGGATACCCGCGCGAGCCACGCAGCCTCTCAAGAACAAGAGGGGACGAGTTGATCGACCTCAAGTACCTCATGAGGTCGGGTATAATAAAGGAGGGGCAGAGTTACTTCTACAAGTTCGCAAGAACAAAGATCCTTCTCCCGCTTCCTCGTTGCGCCGCCTACGACGCAGAAAAGCTAGTCTTCACCACAACCGAGATTGAGGCTGTGGCAGCAGGCGCAAGCTGCGCTCCACCCCCAAGAAGCCAAGAACGGGGAATCACCATAGGGCCCATCCCGCTGGGTACTCGGCATGACGTATCTTCAACAGCTCCTGCCGAGCGGCTCACTGCCTCGGAGCCACCAACGACAGCCACAACAACAAGGCCAGTGGTGGCAAGAGAAGAACCGACGATCGTGGAGGTCGCCGAGACAAGAACTGGAACTGCAGCGAGAGAGACGGCTGCAGTCCCCGTAGTTTCTGCTGCGCCCTTAGGGGCAATTGATGAAGTACAACCGGATGTCAGTGATGAGTTATTCGCCGACATCCTACAAATGGAGCTCGAAGGAGCACAGGTGACGCCGACACCACCACCAAAGTCACCTGTAGCAGTTGTTGAGGAGATCGTCGACAACGTTGATATGGGGCAGCATCCGTCCCCCACAACACGGTCTCTTCCGATACAACAAGAGGGCGGGGCAGCACCGACACCTCGCCCAGAAGCATCAGCCGCACAGACGATAGAAGTAGGTTCTGCCTCGTCAGGCAGACCATCGCGCGGGAGGAGCATTTCGAGGTCGATGGGGAGACAAGCGGAAAACCCTCCTTCGCTCAGAATGATGTTGGGACAAGAACTCGATTTCTTGCGGGAGGTAACAGAAAACCATTCTAGTACATTTCTTTCCCTAACCCGAAAGTTGTCGTTTTTCGAAAAAAGGCTGGATAGCCAGGAACGAGAGCTGCTGGCTTTGGCCAGCCTACCTGGCCGGCTAGAGGCAGTGAATGCCACGCTACAACAAGTTCTGCAGCGCCTTAGCGAGATCGAGGGGAGGCTGAACAGGGAGGACGACCATCCACGCCCAAGGCAGCCGAGAAGATCGCCGTCGCCTCCTGGTCCGGGCTCTCAATCCTCATCGTCAAGAGCATCGTCAGGATCGTCATCATCCACCTCCTCCTCCGGCAGATCTTCATCAGCAACCGGAGGAAATTCATCACAAGGGCAAGGCTATGAAGCTCCAGCCAGACAAGGAAGCCCTTTTGACCTGAATGAGGCCGCTCCCTCAGCCCCCTTTGACGAAGCTGAGGATAACGACGAAGATATCAGCGTCGGGGAGGGCTCTTCTGATGAATCCGAGGGAGAAGGGGGGGACATCTGCACTGCAAATGAAAGACACCTCCCCAGAGGAAGGAGTTCAAAGGCTGACCTCAACGATTTCTCCGCACCGACAGAGATACCTTCCTTCGAAATGACTGACTTTGACAAAAGGGTCATAGGGTATCTAACGATCAGAGACCAGAAACTACTCAACATGGTCCTGAGATCGCAAGCCGATGAGGAAGAGGTACTCTGGAGTGACGGTTATTTTTCGGTGCAGCGGGGAACTCTGAGAAACATCTTCCGCGCCAAGGCCATCGTAGGGAAGAGGTTGTTCAGAGTACTACAAGGGGCCATTATAGAAAGCGCCGACAAGAAGAAAGGCCAACATACAGTTTACGCTGCCACCCCGGCCCTAGCAAGAAGACTAATGATGGGGTTGTACAATTCTACGCAGGTAGAAAGTATGTTGGATTACATTGAAGTGCACAATCCGAAACTGGTGCTGGCCCCTTACAAACACAGAAACAACTGGTTCCTGTGCATTGCCGACCTCCGAAATCATGATGTCCAACTGCACTGCTGCTGCGGCAAAGAGGTCCCGCACACAGGAAGTACGTTCCTACACCCAAAGGACGTAAGGCTAAGACTGCTGCCGCTACGTCTCCACCGGGTCATCAAGTATGGAGTCCAGCGCCACAACGACGTCTGGAATTTCTACTCACTAAGGGACTTCCCAGTCCAAGAAGAGGAGGGAAGTGGAAATAGCGCATTCATAGTCCTCAGAGCCATGGAGATGATACATATCTTCGGATACTTCAAGCAACTCCAGAGTAATAACTTCTACAGTCTCAGAAGCAAATATGCATTGCTGCTGATAAAGGACAAGCGCTACTTCCGAGACGTGGGGATACCAGAAGAGCTGCTGGATAGTGAACAAGAAGAGGAGTCATCTCAACACAGCAACCCTCCTGAAAAAGAAGCAGAAGCAGAGACGCACGTCTGTGGGGCAGGCAAACAGATAAACATCTTGCGACAAGTTTTCAGACACGACGAACAAGCCTCGCCCCAGAACCAGGAGGAGTCGATCCACAACTTCGACCGTTTCTCATGCGCTACCCTCACACAGGAACAGGTCAACAAAATCCACATGAAGTTGGCTGACTCCACCCCGGCAGACGTAGCTGACTCGGCAGGCGATGCCATAGTCCCGATTGACGACTTAAGGGACATGGTAAAAGAGGGAGGATGTCTGGCGTTATCTGTGGCAGTCGCCTACATCCAGATACTACAAAACAAGTCTGAACACGCATGCATAGCAGATCTAATGTTGTTCAACGACATTTGCCTAGCCGATGAGCAAGGGGCGAAGGAAGCTTTCCTAGCAGAGTTGGAATGCAGAGTCCCGGATACCATTCTCCTTCCCATCCTGCACAACAACCACTGGACGCTCTTAACGGTGTACACCCAACAACGAGCAGGGATTTTCTACAACAGCTCGGATAGCAACAAAGACCATCCAGTGCCTTGTACATCGACAGCACTGACATCTCTCGAACGATTAGTACAAAAGTACTATATTGATATAGCAGAGCTGATACAACCATTCCTGGGAATGCAAGCAAGAAGCTGGCATGAACTCCAGTTCTGCCACCGCAGCCCGCAGCAAATTCAACTATCCAACGACTACGACATCTTCGTCCTGGAATGGATGGCAAATGAGGCAACACCTGATCAACTCCTCCACATCGACTATCACAGCAAAAGAGGAGAATATGTGTGGGAGCTCTTATCTAGCCCAGGCGCGCTGATCATCTAACCCTCACTGATTAACATTTCCTTACCTCATCTACTTCACAACTCTGGGACAGAGTGTGGAGTAAGTTTGGGGGGGGGGTACCATGTACCAGTGAGGGAGGTACAAAACTTTTCTCCTTTGATCCCCCTCGTCCTATCTAATTCAATTAGTGTACATATAACCTTTTTAGTGTACATATAACTTCTTACACAACCTTTTTCCTTCTTGCTAAAAGTCTTGAAAACTTTGAAAATTTTTGCTTATGATTCCCTATACTTATATATGTATAAAGTTGCTATAATAATAATAAAAACCTGTTGTGATTTCTTGCAAAGTTTACTTTCTGTATATTTAACGAGTTACAAGTTCTGTCATATCTTTTTGATAATGCTGTCTCAAACAAACAAAAGATTGTGCCTTGCCATCCAAAAATTTTCGAAAAATAATAATCTCGCAAACAACTAAGAGACGAGTATGGAGAAGGAAAAAGCTGCCCAAACAGCAAATATCTCTTTTGTTTTCCCTTACCCAGCAAAAATCCCAAAAAGAGAAAGAAGCCTTATGAGCGTGAATAAAAGCATGAGAGTTGTGCCCAATAAAAGAAAAGAAAAAATATATATACATATATACACACTTGTTTTCCAAAAGTACCCATCTTTAGGCATGGTAGATCCGGGGCAGTGGTACGTAGGATGTGAAATCACTGCTCTAAAGCCAACTGGCTTGGACTGCAGGGACCACTTGCCCGTTAACGGACCCTTACCTGGATGGACTGATGGGAAACAAGAAGAAAAACCCAAAAAGCCTTAGCCTACCCTATACACAACTTTCTGTCCCTAAAATAAAGCTGTTTGGTGTGGAAGCTAACTTCGGAATCATACACCAAAGTCTCGCTGAAGCCGTGGAGAAGAAAAATTTTACTTAAATAATAAGGCAAGTAGGGCAAGGTCTTTTGTTCGCATTAAGACAGCATTACCTCCAAGACATCGCAAATCTTGTGCTACCCTTTAGCCTTAAAGTTTTGCTGTGCAAGAAGAAGCAACACAAAGTTTAGTTTAAATATTGATTGAGGACAATCAAAAAGCTAAGTTTGGGGGAGTTGATAACACCAAATTTTTTGACGTTTTTGCCCTTTATTCTGTTATCAAAACTACCCTTTTCTGCTATTTTCCTCTATTTTTTTAGAATTTTCGTAATAATTGGCCAAGCAATGCTCTTATTCCAATTTT
This sequence comes from Alisma plantago-aquatica, assembly GCA_963693085.1. Classification (NCBI taxonomy): domain Eukaryota; kingdom Viridiplantae; phylum Streptophyta; class Magnoliopsida; order Alismatales; family Alismataceae; genus Alisma; species Alisma plantago-aquatica. The sequence continues at coordinate 663,997,804 of OY856413.1, forward strand.
TCCTATCTTCTACAGAGTTTTCCTCGTTTTTGTGCAATAAGGCCGATTCCGGCCCACAATAAGTCTAAGCCCGTCTCGACCTTCCTGACGCCCGATACAACCCAGCCCGACAGGGGCTGGGCAACACGAGAATGATCGGCGGAGAAGGGCGCCGTGCAAGAAGGACGTGTCGGCCGACATACCGTCTACCCGACAGGGAGCCAAAGCCGCATCGACGACCAAACTCGTCGGCTGACACAACCACCCACCGGCAGGCGTGCCGCCAGCCACGTGACCGATAGCCAGTGCCTCATGCCGAGACATACCTGTATCGGCCGTCCACATCCATCGACCGGCGTATAAGGGAGCTACATGGCGTTTCCAGCACCATAACTCCTTCAACCGCCGCCTATAAATAGCAGCTACAGGAAGCCGAAAAGACATGTTGGATAGGTCGGACAAGTCGAGAGAGTCGGAAGAGAATTCGGACAAGACAGTTCGGAAGTTCAGGAGCCACCTTCGAAGGTAGCTGTGAGAGCAAGAGTATCACGCCCCAGTGCTTGTGCCGGGCGACACTAGGTGAGCTTTCCCTCATCCCGAGAGGGAAGGGATGGTTCACTTAGTGTTGTCCCGGGCGACACTGCGGGCCGATATCGGCCAGCGAAGATGAGCGACATGAGTGCCCGACAGTAGACTCGTAGCTCTTTGCCCGACATGATATCGAACCCGATACGCTCCGCCCGTCATGCGTGCCGCCCGAGAGGGTGCACCGCCCGACATGAGCGTATCGACCAAGGTCCTTGAGCGATACAGTCAGTCGTCAGTCGGCGCTGCCCGAGAGGGGGTGCCGCCCGACACTGCCGTATCGGGCTCGGCTCCTGACCGGTATCGGGCAGGAGAGCTACAATAGTCTGTCGTTCTTCTACATCAAGAAGGCGACATCTATCTTTAATTCTGTTATTTAAATTCTTAGCTTATACATTGTATTAAGACCCTTATTGCTTATGGAAATAGAAATGCTTAATTTCTATTTGTTTAATGCTTGGTGCCTTATGATTGGGTAACTGCTGTGTTGGATATCTGAACTCTAGCTTGCATGTTTTGGATCGCGTTTCGCTTAGCTACCGAATCGTCTTTCCCGTCGCAACTACTTCGAGAGTTGGGTTGTGGCTCTAGTGTTTGGTCCGGTTCTGGAGTACGAGAGTGCCCGGAACGGAGTTGTTTTAGTATCATTCCACTCTAACTTGAGCCCAGCAACCTCGAGAGGGGTGTTGAAGCTTGGTTAGAGGCACCCGCTCTGAGAGGAGGGGTGCAGGATGTTACTGCTACCGCTTGTCTTACTGAAGTCTTATCCCTTGCATTACGCCTTAAACTGCAGTTTATCTTTCTATTTTCTGTTGCATGAAAATTCCTAAAAACGGCTAAATGACAAAATCTTAATCTTTCTTGTAACTCCAGTTGGAGATAGTTTTCTTTGATTTAATCGTGACAGCTTGTTGTTCCCCTTCGGGGAACTTTAATATCTCTTTATACCCACCGGAGTGTAGAGTGTCGATTCAGAGTCGTCAACACGACCCACCTTGTCCCTGTGTTCGACCCCGTATGACTACTTCGACCCCGTAAACAAAGTTGCGGGGGCCTAGAAGGATTCGGGTTATAAATGTGAAGGCTCGACTACCTCAAATGCACCTCCAATTTTTGGACGCGCGATTTAGGCCGGTCAGTAAGCCCAACATCCAGATCAAAGATGAAGGGTTCTGGTGTTGGGTGTACTATGTTCTCGGCACTGTATGGTGGGTCTGGCTCTGGGTTGATCTTTGATGTGGGCATCCCTGACTGCTGTTGTTGCTGTATGCGTAGCTTTGAAAGTCGTGTCACTGGTATTTTTGTTGGTCTTGTTGCTGGGGCAGTGACTCTATGCTCTGTCTGCCCTGTCTTTGCTTTTTTCTCATTTTCTTTGACCGAAGCTAGGAGGTTGGAAAGCTCCTCTTCAGTGAAGAGAAGTTTTTCTTTGTCATAGTCAGCCAGTTCTGGAAGTGGTAGTAGTGTCCAGGGTGCTTTGATAGTTGGGCAGAAGATATAATGAAGTTTGGAATCCTTCTCCTTTATGATATATGAGTTCTTTAAACTCTTCTCATTTGTAAGGATATCACCCTTTATTACAATGCATTTTGGGAGTGGTCTGTCCATCTTGAGGTATTTCAAGATTGATTTTATGTGACCCCCATGCATATTTCTTTACTAAGGGCGTAAGCTGAGTGCTTATGTATCAGATGTCGTCTGATGTTGACTGGAAGCCCTTTGAGAATGGACCATAGGATAAAGAGATTGGAAATAATAACATTCCCACTCTCTATCCTGGGGAAAATGGCACCTGTAATGATTTTGTGCAGAGTGCGCACCAGGCCAGAATGTATGTTAGAGGCCTTGTAGGTCTTCGCCTCGTAGGTTGGAATCCTCATCAAAGACTTCCAGAAGGTGTGCTTGTTGAATTGGGAGTGGTCCAGGCCTACCTCTTTAGCCTTCTTCAGTTGATCCTGGTTGTCGATGAAGATCTCATTCAGTGTGTTCTCAGTCAAGACAACTTTGTTTCCAAAAAATGAGGTTACCAGCCTACGGTTTCCTCCATCCTTCCATTTATCCTTTGCGTCCACAGTTTCTTTGTTTAGGTATGTGAATAACTTTGTCGTGGGCTCAACATAAGAATTTTCCAGTGACAAAGCAGAGTTTTAAGAGATTCACGTTGTCAAGCAAGGCGAGAACTCTGTCGTAGATTCCCATCTTCTTCAGTACGTTGGAGCAGACATACTTTGTTGGTCGCAGTACTTTGTCACCAGCCGGGATGTTTTGGATGTACAGATCAACTGATGTTGGTTCTGCAGTGGTGGTAGCAGGAAAGGCATCAATAGGGGTGGCTTGTCTTGCCAGGATTTGTTCTCTCGCAGTGGAGGGCCGAACTTGCTTCCATGCCTATTTCTTGGTTGGTTGTTCTGCGGTAGCCTCCTGGGCCTTCCTTTTACCCTTGGATTTGGTGGTCGAGGATTCCTCATCAGAATTTGGTTCTTATTCCGAGCCTTCATCGGTGGAGGAAATCTCTTCAACCTCTTCAATTGGATCGTCTGTTAAACATTTGTTGACTCACTTAAGGGCAAGGATGACCTTGGGTAAGTTAACTTTTGATGGAGTCTTTCCAGTTTGTTCACATATATCAAGGATGCACTGAAGCTTGAAGCGATGCTCTAGGAGCTCTTCATGGGAGTCAACAATTTCTTTTGCTGGTGATGCCATTCTGGAAAATTTGAACAAGAGATCATGTATGTTAGATTGAAATTGTAAAGATAACATATTTATGAAAAGAAAATGCAACATTGTGTAAATTTCATTATTTTTTAGGTTTTGAAAGAACCAAACGGTTTTGTTGACCGTTTGGTTCCAAATGGTTTTAGGACCGTTTAGTTCCAAATGGTGTAAAGACTTTTGGGTCCAAACAGTTTCACGACCATTTAGGTCCAAACAGTTTCACGACCATTTGGGTCCAAACGGTCTTGAACCCAAACAGTCTGTATGAGATGAAATTGTTAGGAAGGTGAAGCGGCAGAGGCAGTGAGCGACAGCGAAAAATGGTGCAAACGGCGCCAGCGACACAGGCATTGGCAGCAGCGGCGATAGCGACGAAACAGTTTCAAGACTGTTTCGAAACCATTTGGATAAGATTATTTTGGTTTTTGGTTTTTATATTTTTATATTTGTTTTAGTTGCTTATGTAAATTTTTATATTTTCTGAATAGAGATGATATGTTTAAAATAAGTAGTTAAGAAAAATAGAAAATTGTCAAAACTAAGCAAAACAAAAAGTGATACTGAGTTCTTGGGTTGCCTCCCAAGTAGCGCTTTGGTTTTACATCACTGGCTCGACGAAGTTCTGGTTTGGTTAGGTTGATGCAGTTGGATCATGAATCTTAATGGTTTGTCTTGGAGTTTTATCGACTGGAGTATAGTATTTCTTCAGTCTATGACCATTTATGTTCTTTCTCCTCCATTGTTATAAAAAATGATTACAGCTCCAGTTGGGTAGATGTACTTTATGGTGAATGGCCCGAACCATTTTGTGTGGAGTTTCTCGGGAAACATTTTGAGTCTGGAATTAAAAAGAAGTACTTTATCTTTGACAATGATATCTTTCCTCTTAAGGTGGCCATCGTGCCACATCTTGGTTTGTTCTTTGTAGATCCTGGCACTTTGATAAGTAGTCATTCGTAGTTCCTCTAGTTCTTGTAATTGAAGTTGTCTGTATTCATCGGCACTTTTGAAATCAAAATTCAATTGTTTAATGGCCCACAAAGCTTTGTGTTCCAATTCTACTGGGAGATGGCACGACTTCCCATACACCAAATGAAACGACGTTGTTCCTATTGGTGTTTTGTAAGCAGTACGATATGCCCAGAGGGCATGGGGAAGTTTGGTGGACCAATCCGTGCGGTTTCTGTTGACAGTTTTCTCGAAGATAGCCTTCAATTATCTATTTAAATCTTCAACTTGGCCACTAGTCTGCGAATGATAAGGCGTAGCGACATTATGTTTTACTCCGTATCTTCACAGAAGAGCTTCGAAGCTTCTTTCTAAGAAATGTGACCCTCCATCGGATATAATCGTTCTAGGGACTCTGAATCTAGGAAAGATGATATCCATGAACAACTTAATCACCGACTTAGAGTCACAAGATACAATGGGTATAACTTCTACCCATTTGGAAACATAGTCCACAACAACCAAAATATAGGAGAATCCATAAGATGGGGGAAATGGACCCATATAGTCTACTCCCCATACATCAAAAAGTTTGATCTCCTTCCAGAGAGTTAGTGGCATTTTGTTTTATTTCGATATCCCTCCAAACAGTTGACATTTATTACAAGATTGCACAAATTCATGGGCATCCTTTGCTATTATTGGCCAGAAGAATCCTGACTGTAGGACTTTAAGGGTGGTCTTTTGTGAACTCATGTGCCCTCCAATAGGGCTAGAATGATAGTGTTCTAAGACTGGAAATAATTTCTTCTTCAGGGAGACATCGGTGGAATAATCCGTCAGCGCATAAGCGGAAAAGATATGGTTCATCCCAAAAGTATTGCTTGACATCATGAAGAAATTTCTTTCTATCATGGTAGGAAGCAGCAGGGTGGACAATTCCTGTAGCTAGATAGTTTACTATATCGACGTACCAAGGAAATCCGATGGCGACTTTCATGAGTTTATTGTCGGGTAGAGAGTCTCGGATAGGTATATTGTCTTCGTCTTGAGGCTCAATACGACTTAAGTGGGCGGCGATGACATTTTCTACCCCACTTTTATCTTTTATTTCCAAATCGAATTCTTGAAGCATCAACACCCAGTGAATAAGTCCGGGTTTTGCATCTTGTTTCTGGATCAGATATCTTGTTGCGGAATGATCTGTGTATACTATGACTTTTGATCCGATTAGGTAAGAACGGAATTTTTCAAAAGCATAGTTGACTGCCAAGAACTCTTTATCTGTAGTTTTGTAGTTCTTTTGGGCTTCATTAAGCATTTTTGATGCATAGTATATCACATAGGTTTCTTATCTATTCTCTATCCTAATACTGCCCTGATAGTGTAGTCGCTGGCGTCACACATTATCTCAAAGGGTTGTGACCAATCAGGGGCTCTTAGTATAGGTGCGGAAACTAGGGCATTCTTTAAAGTCCTGAAACTGTGTAAGCATTCTTGATCAAAATTAAAATCCACATCTTTGGTCAACAAGTGGGTCATGGGCTTTGATATTTTTGAAAAATCTTTGATGAATCTTTGATAAAAGCAGCATGGCCTAGGAATGCTCGTACCCCTCTGATGTCTTTTGGTGGTGACAGTTTGGAAATGACATCAATTTTTGCCTGGTCTACTTCAATCCCTTATTCACTTACCCGATTCCCAAGGACAACACCTTCTATCACCATAAAGTGACATTTTTCCCAGTTAAGGATCAGATTTGTTTCCTCGCATCTTTGTAGGACCTTGTTGAGATTAAGTAGGCAGGTTTCAAAAGAATCTCTATAAACTAAAAAGTCATCCATGAAAACTTCCATGATGGATTCAGTTAGCCCTGCAAAAATGGAGGACATACACCGCTGGAATGTAGGAGGTGCATTGCATAGCCTAAAGGGCATCCTCCTAAAGGCATAGGTTTTGAAGGGGCAGGTAAATGTTATTTTTTCCTGATCTTTTGGGTGGATCGAAATTTGGTAAAATCCTGAATAGCCGTAGATAGCAAAAGAACTTTTGGTGGGCCAGACGTTCTAGGACTTCATCAAGGAAAGGTAGAGGGAAGTGATCTTTTCTTGTTGCCTTGTTCAATTTCCTATAATCAATGTCCATTCTCCATCCAATAATAGTCCTAGTGGGTACCAATTCATTTTTATCATTCAAAACGATAGTGGTTCCCCCTTTTTAGGGACCACTTGGACTGGACTAACCCATTGAGAATCAGAAATCAGATAAATGATACATGCTTTTAGGAGTTTAAGGATCTCAAGGCGAACCACCTCTTTAAGATTTAGGTTTAGTTTTCTCTCGTGTTCCCACGATGGTTTAAACTCTTCTACCATGGGTAATCTATGCATGCACAAAGATGGATTTATTCCTGTTAGGTCAGTCATTTTATACCCAATAGCCTTCTTGTGCTTTCTTAACTCAATGAGGAGTCTTTCTTCCTGATCATCTATCAAGGTAGAATTGATAATGACTGGACATAATTTTTCTTCATCAAGGAAGACGTGCTTGAGTCCAGCTGGTAGAGTTTTCATTTCTGGTGCTTTGGGCACTTTAGTGGTATCCAAAGTGGTGACAGATTTCAACTCCTCGAAGGTAGCTTCTGGAACTTCTTCAGTCTGTCCTAGGTATTGCAGATATTCCTGTACTAGTTCGTTAGTCGAGAATTCGGCTTCAGGATTTGTTAATACGTTCTCCAAATCATCAAATGGTTCAGGGGATTCTTGCTTTAACTGAGACATTTTATCAATTTCCTCGAGAATAAAAACTTCTTCATAGATTGTAGGGCCTTTCAAGCTGTCAAAAACTCTGAATTGAATGGCTTCCTTTCCTAGTCTTAAGGTGATTGTACCAGCTTCAACATTGCTTAGTGCTCTGGTCGTATCAAGGAAGGGTCTGCCAAATATTATCAGATACCTCAGGTCTTCCTTTATGTCCATAATGACAAAATCATAGGGTACGTAAGAATCTCTCCCTACCCTTACCGAGATGTCTTTAATAATCCCCAGAGGTCTAGTGATAGTAGAATCAACAAGTTGGATTGTCATTGTTGTGGGAAGCAAATCAGTAAACCCCAATCTTTTGCACATAGAGAAGGGCATAATGGATATGCTGGCCCCCATATCAGCTAATCCTTTCTTGCAAGATATATTTACGATAGAACATTGGATGCCAAAGGAGCCGAGGTCCTTATACTTCTTTGGCATTTTGTTGGGAATGATGTCAGAAGTGGTCTAGGCTAGTTTGACGATCTCAAGTTCTCTGGTCATATTTTTTTTTGATAACAAGGTCTTCAGGTATTTAGACCAAGCTGGGATTTCAGAAAGAGCATCGAGTAATGGAATATCGACATATAGCTTCTTCATAGCTTCATTGAATTTCTAGAATCTAGTGTCCAGTTTAGTTTCTCTCAATCTACCTGGGTAGGGTATCCTAGGCTTATACAATGGGACTTCTGGTTCCTTGATAACTTGCTCTTTTCCCTTTTCCTTCCCAGCCTCTATATATTTTTTTTGTTTCTTGATCTGTGCTTGCAATTGGGTTGACTTCAATTATACCTTCGTCTTCCTGAATAACATTGATGGCTTCAAAAAGGATATGGCCAAACCTTGTGGTGACTGCGTTCAATTGTTCTGGCCTGTGTTGATCATGTCTTGGATTTGTTTCTGGCTGACCAGCGAAAGTTCCCATTGGAGGTTTCAACTGGGCTGTGATATGTACCAACTGTGTTTCTACAGCTTTTTGTTGAGATTGTTGGTTTGCAAGCATGGTTTGTTGGGATTGCAACATCTTCCTTATCATATATAACTCATCTACATGCGGGGGGTGGAGCGTTCTTTTGTTGATGTTGTGTAGTTTGTTGTTGTCCCTGAGATTGTAGCTGCTGAAGTGCTGGTAACTGAGGTTGTTGATTATGCAGTTGTTGAAGCTAAAATTGTTGCAGTTGTGGGTGCAACGGAGGATGAGTGTATTGGTAGTATGCAGAAGGATTTCTTGGGTAAGCAAATCTTTGAAACCCATTTCTATGATTCCCTTAGTTTTGGTTATAATTTCTCTAGTATCTGGGCGGTAGTCTATTAAAAGACCCACCTTGTGTATGGTGCTGCGGGTTGGCAGTTCCCGCAGGATTCCCATACTGAAACACAGGGTGGTTTCTCAATTTATCCAGATTATAATATGCCTGACCATGTATGGAGTGAATAGAATTAACCTACTCTGGTGGATGATCCTCAGGATGTTCAATAATTGGTTCAAATTGGGGTTGAGGAGTCTATAAATCCAACATCACATTGAATAGGAGGCCACATGATAATGTGGGGTGGTCAGATGCATGACAAGCTTCACATGTGGGGACCTCATCATGCTAAATGAGATTACTCAAAACATAAAACACAATCAATCACTAATTAATCAAATACCCAAAAATATGGGTAAATTAAAACCGATTTCAACGTCAACACTTACTCAAAAACATTTGCATGAAAGACCAACATCTCTTATATCCATACTATGCTAAGAATTTGATGCAAATGTTCTATTGCCTTAGCCACAACATATATACACATGCGAACAATATTCATATATGCCACACAAACAAGCATTAATATGCTAACAAAAGTTCATTTTGTTTGAAACACCATATACAAACTTTTCCTGCCCGGACCTGAGAGTACAGGGATGACTCTAGGACAAACTAGACATCTAATAAACTTTATCAAATATTCATTACTATAGCTACTCTTTGCTGCCACATGTTTGTTTTCGTCACTTTCGATTACCTAAAAAAATGTGGCGAACCACATGGGTGAGACCCAGTCCCAGTAAGAGATATAACCTTCAACGACGTTTATTGATTACAACATTTTAAATTAATTAAGCAGTTAAGCAGTTTAATCAGATATAACGAATAGGATCAACAATGTTGATGATTAACAAAATACATAAAGGAGCAGATAACAATTATCATCATCAAGCTGACTATCATCATTTTCCTTATTAACTGTATAAGAGATTCAATAGCATATGCATAACTAGCATAATCAAGTCTAATAGCATGTTATCTCTATCAACATGAATAAGTCTAGCATCATAAGCATATCTAACAACATTAGCATGTCTAATAGTTTGAACAGATCAATATCATAAGCAAGGCTATCAACATAAGCATGAGTATTTGCATAAGCATGATTAGCAATATATGCATTTCTAATTATAGAGGCATGGCTAGCATGCTAAACATAACTAACAACATGAGATACCTAGCATCATGATTATAATCAACAATAGCAGTATAAATATCAACATAAGCATGACTACTATATGTACACATTTACATTCATGCATATCCACAACATAAGTATAATTACTTTCTCTTAATTGCACTAAGCATCATCTTTATGTAAAGAGAACAAACAAGGGTTATCATCCAATGTGAAGCGTCATGTATAACCCTAAATAGATATGTTATACGGCTGTATTACATCTTTTATTATGCCCTGGGGAATTTCAATCGTACCATTCAAAGTCCAACTGACCCCTGTGAAGGGCTATTCAGTTCCATATAAGATCTAGGAGTGTCAGTATCCTAAGATCTCTTCCCCTCGGTCAGTACGAGTAAAAAGGCAGTGACATATCAGTCAAAGCTGCCACCACAGTGACATATAGTCAAGCTGAAAACCACTAGTCCGACCTTGGTACAGGTCATGACACTAGAAACCAGGGTATTCAAACCCAATCACTGAGGTACAACCGCATTTGTCCTCTAATCACATCATGTTATAATCACCGAGACACGACCGCAGCCGTTCTCAATCACATCAGATGTATGAGGCATGACCATAGCCAACCTCTACAATCTGCATTGTGGATGACAAGGATATATCCTCAACCTGCCACCCCCGCATACTCAACATTATGCGCTCCGAGTTTCCCTTAGGAATACTCGTTTCACCATCCAACAAGTTCTGACACTGAAGATGGTTCTACGGCACATAGCACTACATGATTAGAGTTGCACTTGATTAGTTATGCCAATTGGGTGAATTAAGGCTGCATCAAACAAGTGGACATACAAACCCTAATTCACTTCTAGCAAGCATATAAATATCAAAACTTGAAAATATATAGAACGTATGAAACATAATTTCTCATCTCATCATCACATGGTAATATTCACTTGTCGTTCATGAGACTGCACCAATCATCATGCTATCATAAGATAATAATCTTTTTCATAGTATCACAGGGTATCAACCCTTATCAACATAAGAGGATTACTCCTCATTCAGGGCTCAACCATACCCAAAGGTCATTAAGACCATCATATTATCACTGGATATAAATCCTTTTCACAATATCACAGGGTATCAACCCTTATCAACACAAGAGGATTACACCTCATTCAGGGCTCAACCATGCCCAAATGTCATTAAGACCATCATATTATTCCCTGCAAGATCATCATTATCTTTGCATGTCTTATAACAAGGCTCAACAACATCACTTATATATAATACACCAGATCAATGCAATATTGCATTAATGAGCTAGGAGATATTCATAAACAATCATAGTAGGGTTATATTAATATTAAGAACATTCCTTTATTACATCAACATGCAAGGAATCTACATATGATTAACTCTCATCATATTCATTATGCACATGTTTAGCATAAGAAAGTATCAACCATGTGGTTATAATAACCACCAATTAACATGTAGAGGTTATGATAATAGTAAGGAGGTTATTCTACCATCATTCCATCATATAAGAATATTAAACATGAATAGACTTTATCTATTTGCATTAGAGTTAGGTTCAACAGGATAATTTATATCAATGTTACTAATCATCACTTATACCCAAACCCTAACTCATGACATCCCCATTGGATTAGGGATGCATAAGGTGAAGCAACACCATCACATTCCATACTATTCTCAAGTATGAGCCCACACCTAAATCAAGGTGTAACCATCAGGTTATAACATACTAGGGTTTCAACAATAATAGAGTACTCCATGGTTGTATTAGTTATTCAAGGACTATTCATACCTAATTACCATCATTAAGTTATATTAAAGCTATGTATAACAAGCTATATCTAATTAGGGTTACACATCAACATAATATGGTTTTCATTCCTTCTATTCATGTGAGTGAATATGTAAGACTATTTTATTAAGGGTAACCCTCCATTTGTTCCATCATCATTCAACTCATATCACTATACCACAATTCCATCCAAAACCATTGTATGTTTAAAAGGCAAGACTATTGGTTGTTTACATAAGTAAACACCTTGGATAAACTACCTATGAAGTTCCTGATTTGTGCTCTAGAAAGAGTCACCATCTCACCCTAGACATCCTTCGATTAACAACACAAAAGGTTCCATTGAGAGTAGGCTAAAACCCACAATCAATGTTCATTTAGAACAAGCCACCCATTGCCAACAAGTAAAATCCTTAATTTGATCATATAAAGGAAATCATCTAAATCCCATTATTAGGACCAACATATTACATTATCCATAATTCCACTTTATTGGAGGAATAAACATTATATCTTGACCATTGGGTCAAGTTCATATATTAAAACCATCAATTACAATATATGTTCGACCATTGCATCAAGACCTAAGAAACCATTGGTCTAAGGATTAATTGATGCTAAAACTATATGATTAACTCACCATAAATTGTAGAGACCTGATCCACCATCATTAGTGATCATTAAATCACTATAGGTTGTTAGATCAACACTATATTCCTTAATCAACATCAAATATCAAGCTAATGTCAACATTGATTGATAACATCAGTAGGGTCACCTCATTCAAGGCTCAACCATGCCCAAAGGTCATTAAGACCATCATATTATTCCCTGCAAGATCATCATTATCTTTGCATGTCTTATAATAAGGCTCAACAACATCACTTATATATAATACACCAGATCAATGCAATATTGCATTAATGAGCTAGGAGATATTCATAAACAATCATAGCAGGGTTATATTAATATTGAGAACATTCCTTTATTACATCAACATGCAAGGAATCTAGATATGATTAACTCTCATCATATTCATTATGCACATGTTTAGCATAAGAAAGTATCAACCATGTGGTTATAATAACCACCAATTAACATGTCGAGGTTATGATCATAGTAAGGAGGTTATTCTACCATCATTCCATCATATAAGAATATTAAACATGAATAGCCTTTATCTATTTGCATTAGAGTTAGGTTCAACATGATAATTTATATCAATGTTACTAATCATCACTTATACCCAAACCCTAACTCATGACATCCCCATTGGATCAGGGATGCATAAGGTGAAGCATCACCATCACATTCCATACTATTCTCAAGTATGAGCCCACACCTAAATCAAGGTGTAACCATCAGGTTATAACATACTAGGGTTTCAACAATAATAGAGTACTCCATGGTTGTATTAGTTATTCAAGGACTATTCATACCTAATTACCATCATTAAGTTATATTAAAGCTATGTATAACAAGCTATATATAATTAGGGTTACACATCAACACAATATGGTTTTCATTCCTTCTATTCATGTGAGTGAATAGGTAAGACTATTTTATTAAGGGTAACTCTCCATTTGTTCCATCATCGTTCAACTCATATCACTATACCACAATGCCATCCAGAACCATTGGATGTTTAAAAGGCAAGACTATTGGTTGTTTACATAAGTAAACACCTTGGATAAACCACCTATGAAGTTCCTGATTTGTGCTCTAGAAAGAGTCACCATCTAACCCTAGACATCCTTCGATTAACAACACAAAAAGTTCCATTGAGAGTAGGCTAAAACCCACAATCAATTGTTCATTTAGAACAAGCCACCCATTGCCAACAAGTAAAATCCTTAAGTTGATCATATAAAGGAAATCATCTAAATCCCATTATTAGGACCAACATATTACATTATCCATAATTCCACTTTATTGGAGGAATAAACATTATATCTTGACCATTGGGTCAAGTTCATATATTAAAACCATCAATTACAGTATATGTTCGACCATTGCATCAAGACCTAAGAAACCATTGGTCTAAGGATTAATTGATGCTAAAACTATATGTTTAACTCACCATAAATTGTAGAGACCTGATCCACCATCATTAGTGATCATTAAATCACTATAGGTTGTTAGATCAACACTATATTCCTTAATCAACATCAAATATCAAGCTAATGTCAACATTGATTGATAACATCAGTAGGGTATTTAATGGTTGATCATTAAACTTATAATTGGTCCAAAACCTGACCTAAGAGGGTGAACATAGGTTGTCAAAACAACCTAATACAAGTCATATTATACCTTAGTGCTAACACACACATGATCACATGTTCATATATAACTGAAATCAGGACATGGAACATTATAAAAATCAAAATCTAAGTCAAGCATAGCTTTTTAGTGCATGAATCATCATTTTCAAGCAAGAACATGATCTAGAAAGTTTATGGTAAGCAATAAACGTGGAGAAATTTATAAAACTTGCCTCTAATGCAAAGATGAAACCCCACATAGAAGAAATCTCGAGCAGGTAGGGTAGAAAATCCAAGAGTAAGCCATGAATTCGTCCATCTAGCACCTTTCTTCATCATTTCCTTGAAATCGTGCATCTGATAAATTTCTAAAAGTTGTACTGCCCGAGTTTACACCCAAACCATCGCGTTATTGGTCGTGTGCTATTGATTTCAACATTCAACCTGAGCAATTTAGGTTTCGATTAACCATACAAATTCACTGGTCCAATCCACACTGATCAGATGCTAAACTAGATCATATAAAGGCGTAAAGAAGCGATTTATGAAATAAAAAGTCGGGCGACGCCAAATACTGCCCAACGCCTGATAACTGCTGTTATCAGCGAAAAATGCACAATTAACCAAAAATTTCCAAATAGCAAATAACGCACAATTAACCAAAAATTTCCAAACACCAGAGTTAAATCATGATACGTGAGTGAAACCCTACTCACATTGGTTCGGGATGTCCGAATTCGTTCGGAAATGCATCCAGAGTCCCGGTAGTTTGTTGGATTGTCTTCTATCTTTGGATTTATCCTGCAATAAACCTACTACACCCAGCAGGTGCTCACGCATGACAGGTTGAAGAAGACGAGTTCGATTGAGTACTGTTCGTGACTAAAAGACTGTGAATTTGAGCAGAGAAATGTGGCGGCCAAAATCTACTGGATTCCACCCAAAATAATCTGCTTGTAGGTGCCGCTGGGTCATATTCCTCCTTGGAACTACCCTGGCACAACCCTGCTTCACGCACAGGTTGGAAAGGGGCTCGATTGGATGCCTATTTGTTAGTGTTAGTTGTGATTTCCTGCTCCCTCCTCTTGGCCGAGGATAAAGGCGGCTTGGTGATGTAACTCGTGCCAAGTGAGCCCCCCCTAGGCGTTGCTCCATGCAGCTTCTACTATAGGCTGTTTGTCCTGCCTGGGAGCGCCTCCCAGCTGATCGTAGCTGCGGATTAGGGCAAGGAAGAAGAGGGGAAGATGGTGGAGGAGTAGTCGATGCTGAGTCAAAGCTAGGGCGCCCCAAAAGTGCCCACTCTCTCTCAACTAGGTCGGCCGATTGGGTTAGCAGCTGAGCACCTCTATGCTTGCATTTTACCTAGTTTGATCATGTAACAGAGATAAGGAAAGGGTAGACGACCCACTAAAGAAGTAAAAATAAAATAAAAGATCAATTACTGGAAAAATTGCAGCCAAGACCCAAAATCTTAAAAGTATCATAACTTTTGCCTCAGAGGTCTGATCGATGTGATTCCTTTTGCAAAACTTCAAGCATGGAATTCATTACAACCTCAAAGTGAGAAAACATGCTAATTCGCTTGTCTCAGCTAATCAAAATACTAATCGCTTCTTGGGCACTTATTTAACTTAATGATTAACACTGCAATTATCATTAATTACCTCAGGTGATTCAATCTCAACTATTGATTCACATCTTAGATTTTTTTTCCACGATGTTTAACAAGATACTTAGCACTAATCAAGGTTAGATTAGGGTTTTACACATTCAATTATGATAATTAAGCTCATTCAACTCATTAAATGAATTTAGGGGCCTCACATCGCATGTCTTGGTGGCTGCTTTGACTTGTTGGATTTGTGAGTTCTTCTTCCTATCATACTCCCCGAACGACATTTCAAGGACTTGCTATTTATGAGATATGCTTTTTAGGGCTTCGGCGATGGGTTTCATTTCCATAGATTCTTCAGCTTTATAGACTTGTAAAACTCCTCTAGAAGATGGCCTTCCCCAATTAGATTGGTTCTCGGCTCTGAGTGTGACAAACTTCCAGGCATCTTCATAATTCTTTCACATGAAATTTCCCCCAGATGAGGAATCTAAAAACTTCTTAATATCATCACTGACTCCTCTATAGAACGTTTCTATGAGCTGATGCTGTGAAATGCCGTGGTGTGGGCACTTCCTCAAAAGTTCTTTAAATCTTTCCCATGATTCCGCCAGAGATTCCCCAGGGAGTTGGAAAAAATGGTTAATATGTCCTCTAATATCGTAAGTGAGTAAAGGAGGAAATAACTTTTCTAGGAACTTTTCCTCCAAGGGAGCCCAGGTGGTGATTGACTCCCCATCTAGCGAGTTATACCAGCTCAACACCCTTCCAGACAAGGTGAAGTGGAAAAGTCGAAGCATGATTGCATCGAATGAAGCTTTGACTTGCGGTACTAGTTGGCAAAGTGCCTTGAATCGCTTCAGGTGATCCATACAGTCATCTCCAGCACTTATGAAGAACGAAATACCTTGCATGATTTGGATCCATTGTGTTCAGATCTCAAAGTTTGGAGCGTTAATGAGTGGTGGCTAGACTGGGTGATTGTATTCACAGTTTGTAGGAACAACGTAATATCAAAGCTACTTGTTCCTTATCAAAAGTTGAGCATCTGCCGTGGCTTCCTCATTTTCAGCATGGATATGGGCTTGCTCTTCAACATGAACTTCAGCTTGAATTTGAGCACATGTATCAGCAATGAGTTGTGCTCTCTGAGCTGCTATGGCTGCGTTGACTTTTTCTAGCACCAAGGCGGCCTGACATTGTTCTTCAGCCATCTGTCTGGCTCATTGATAGTTGAGTCTAATGCGTCAGTGGAAGCTTCGTTCTACCTTAGAGTCGTACTCTAGTTCAGGGGAGAATCCAATGTTATGCAAAGGTTGCATACACATTTTCTACCTGAGTAGAAGAAAAATCACACTTTAGACGATGTGGAGAAATGATGAGGTCAAAAAGATATATGAAGTAATTATCAAGGTAAAGTGTAAAATCCTAATCAACTAGCAAGTAGGCAAATGGAATTAAAATGTTCTGTTGTCCCCGACAACAGCACCAATTTTTTATGGAGCCTCCACTCGTGTGGAGTTGCGTGTACCACTAAAAATCCTAGAGATTGTAAGTCTCTAAGTTTATCCTTTCGTATCCTATAATAAGATCTCCACCCACATATGCTAAGATGCGTGGAAGTCTTATCGTAGTACAGTTAAGGGTCGAATCCATGAGACAACAGTCTTGTTAAGAGTTTAACAAGATGGAAAACGTAATAATTCTACTTATCTACTTGAAGGTTGATATTTAGATCGAAGAGTTCATGTGATGATTAAACTAAAGTGTAGAGTAAAATAAATGGCTGAAAAGTAAATTTGAGGTTGAAAATGATATTTGGGGAAACCACTAGGATGTGACCGAGTTTCACCACCACTATGCATGGATTAAAACATACATCATAATAACATGGCTTGCAAAGAAAAGGGGTCTAAACAGTTAGTATCTTTGTAGACTTAGCTTCCTTTCAGATAACTAACTATGATAAATGCGGGAGTATTGCAATGCTAGCCATCCCCAAACAAATGGTCACTTACTTTGAATCGCTCCCCTCGCAAAGTGTGTTCCTCGACCTGTCAAGGTTGTACTTTCATACGTCAACTGATTCCATTTCATAGTATGAAAGTACAACATTGGAGGTGAGTTTACTCCACTCCTTGAGAAATGTTCCTAGACACTGAACATATGTATGGTGACTACATACATCAAGAACCAACATGCAGTCGATATTCGAATCTAAAAGTACAAACGTAGACAATTCACACTAGTAGATAATAGATAACACAAGTTGGTGATCAAGCAACTAGCATTCATTAAATGATTGATGTTGAACTGAAAAGATAGTATTTTTTTTCTATTGCAAACTCATGAATTACAATGTATGAAATGAAATAATGGGTAGCGGGGCTACTCCCCGCACCCTAGTGTATGGGACTACTCGCTCATGGTAAGAACAAAGAAGGAGGCAGGAAGAGAGAAAGAAAGCATCATCTCCACATAGGAGGGAGGAAGGTCGACCCCTTGGAGTAGAGAGCAACTATCTTCACACCGTTGCCTTGATGAAGAATCCTTCACTTCCCACCTTCTATGTCGCTGAGAGAGGAAGTAGCTTGAGGATGGAATATGGATCTTGGACTGACATCCTTGGGGTGAAGGATGAAGGATGAACAACTCTGGAGTGATTGGGGAAGCCTCTGGACGTCCAAGCATTAATGCCTAATGAGGACCCCTTGGGTCCTATTTATAGGCTCCAAAGGGGTCTTAAACAGTCTTGAGTTATTTGGATTCAAACGGTTTGGAGACCGTTTGGCTTTCATTCGGTCTTGGGACCATTTGGGTTCATACGGTCTTGGGGCCATTTGGGTTCCATTCGGTCTTGGACCGTTTGGTCTTCATGTGGTCTTGGGACCATTTGGGTTCCATACAGTCTTGGGACCGATTGGCCTTCATACGGTCTTGGGACCATTTGGGTTCCATATGGTCTTTGGACCGTTTAGGTTCATACGATCTTGGGACCGTTTGGCTTTCATTTGGTCTTGGGATCATTTGGTCTTCATTTGGTCTTGGGTCCGTTTGGCCTTCATTCAGTCTTAGGACCGTTTGGGTTCCATACAGTCTTGGGACCGGTTGGCCTTCATACGGTCTTGGGACCATTTGAGTTCTTTTGTAATTTTTTTTTGTTTTTCTGTAAGAAGAAAGGGAAAATATCAGTTTATTGGTATATTCATGATAAAGTGGAAAGTTAATTATTCTATCTAATTTATCTAAGAAAGAGTATGTAAAACTAAGAAAAAAACTAGTAAGATAACATCACAAGATGGGAGGTTATCACCTAACTTAATGATTGATTATGGACGATGGCATTGGTCGGTAATAACTCAATTGTTTTGGGTCTTGGCTCACTAGAAGGCAGTACACTGTAATGTTCCAAATTGATATGTGAGGGCTATCGATTTTAAAAAAATAGTGTGAGCGATAATTAATTAAAGGCCTAATTAAACATCATCAAATTTTATTTTAATCAAATCAAATCAAAAGTGTTATGACAAATTGCAAATTGTTCTTGTAGAACCAAATGGAAACCACTAAAACATTTTCCTTACGATCAATCCTTGAGAAGGACACATTGAATGGGAATAATTTCCACAACTAGTTCATGATGTTGAGAATTGTTCTCACACAAGAACACTAGCCTATGTCCTGGAGACACCATAGCCCAATGAACCTACTCCCAATGCACCTAAGATGAACAAGGATGCTTACAAGAAGCACTCTGAAGATGTCGTTCATGTCAAGTGCCTAATGATGTGCTCCATAAACTATGAGTCACAAAGACAACATGAGAACATGGATGTTATTGAAATGGTAACACATCTTAAGAACATGTATCAAGATCTGGCAAGACATGAGAGATATCACTACTACAGAACCTACCTTTAGTGTTGGTTATTTAAGGCCTTTAGTGTCAGTTTCTAAGCGACACCTATGTGGGCGACACTAAAATCTCACCCATTAAGCGTCAGTTCCAAAACCGACACCCAAACTCTTCGCGCGCCACCGAAATCGTGCATGTTCCCTGTGGCGCGAAGGTATAGGTGTCAGTTATTAGATAATAAACTGACACCATATACCTTCGCACCACAGAAAGGGCGCCATCTTGGCCACTATCAGCGTTGGTTATTAGATAATAAACCGACGCCATATACCTTCACGCCACAGGAAACAGGCGTCGGTTATTTATATAAAACCGACACTATAACTTTGTGTGTCGGTGTTATACAAATAACCGATGCCTATTGTTTTGTTTTGTTTTTTCTGTCAGTCTGTAGACCTGCTGTGGCTGGTCGCAGGATGAAAAACCTGCAGTTAACTGCAGGTTTTACGACATCCATTGATATCAGCCAACAATAGGCCACAAACCTGCAAATTTAACAACAAAAATATTCACACATGCATTTAGCAATACAACATGCAGTTCCATTTTATTTTCACACATTTAGAAACATTCATGTAGCTAGCAATCTGTAGTTCCATTCATTCACATTCACACATGTAGAAACATTCATATAGCAACCAACACTTTCATTCATTTTCACTCAGACACATGTAGAAACATCTAGACATGTAGAAACATTCACACATATATTATAATTCAGAAATTCATTTACAAAATATAATTCTTTCATCATTATTCACTATCAACATCCCAATTATATTTTAAAACCCCCACTATTTGTATGGTTGTTGCCCATTCTTCTCTTACTTCATTTAATTCTCCCATCGTATAGGGAGCATG
Organism: Alisma plantago-aquatica; assembly: GCA_963693085.1. NCBI lineage: Eukaryota > Viridiplantae > Streptophyta > Magnoliopsida > Alismatales > Alismataceae > Alisma > Alisma plantago-aquatica. The sequence goes on from OY856413.1 coordinate 664,017,779, forward strand.
CACATCTGGTAAGTCCGTTCATGTAGTGGGGTCAGCTTTAAACACTTGTAAAGAGAATGATGTATATATATAATTAATGAGCTATAAATAAGATTGATATATTTCATATTATCTAATGAGACTATATAATACCTAAGCAATACAATCGATGTCCATACAACATGACAGACTAACACATATATAGTACATAACAACAGCAGCGTCGAATTTACATACAACACTAGCTTAGTACATATATAGTGGGACTTATAAGGTGACGATCCCACCTGGTAAAACAGGTTACCGACAACTACATGCTACGACTGGGAGGTCATGATTCAGCAACCGTATGCATTAGCAGGAGGACAAACAGATCACCATATGTTTGTCCTCCTGCTAATGCATACGGTTGCTGAATAACGACCTCCCAGTCGTAACATGTAGCCGGTAACCTATTTTAGCAGGTGGTATCGTCACCTTAGTCCCACTATATGTACTAAGCTAGTGTTGTATGTAAATTCGGTGCTGCTGTTGTTATGCACTATATATGTGTTAGTCTGTCATGTTGTTATATGAATCTGAAGCACTTGTGTGTGCTGCACTTTATGTATTGTATCTGTATCCTGCTTCTCTTCATTGGGGCTTCTTCCTGCATATCCAGCATATCCTGCATAGCTATGTCATGGCCGTCCTGCATAGCCTTCTTCCTATATTTATTTTTCAAAGAGAATATAAACAAAAATTATTAGTGTAGAGTTAGTGAAATACTGATCAATGTCTAGAATTGGAATCGATCAAGAACCTATTCTCAACATCGCGTATGTAATCTCGGATGAGATTGGTCCTATAGTTCTTTAGCACCCTCCCACAATGTTTAGCATTTGTATTAGCTAGAAGATAATGAAACATCAAATCAGAAAATGATATTGATATTAAAAAAGTAAACATTTAGCTTCAATAAAAAAATATAAACATGCATGCCTCTAAAATTGTGATCTTTTATCAATTAACAATCCTTCATTGTGATCTCCGCGCACATATAAGTCATCATTAGCTTCAATATTTTGTGGAGTTGGCAACCCAACTGAGAATGGACTGGAGTCATCATATTTATCATAGTACTCTTCTTCATCTATAGGATCTTCAATGAACTGTCTTTTACCATGAAGAACAACTGACCATTTATCATTTGCAGGATCATCGATATAAAATACTTGTTTCGCCTGTGATGCCAATATGAATGGTTCAGCCTTCTCGCCAATCTTTTCAAAGTTCACTAAAGTGAAACCCAATTCATCCACTATAACTCCTTTGGTGTTATCAACCCAATTACATTTGAAGAGCGGAATTCTGAAATCTATGTAGTCAAATTCCCATATCTCTTCAATGACACCGTAATATGACATTTTAGCTTCACGTGGACTCTTATCCTTTGCACTTGCAAAAAACATAGTCGATGCTTGAAGGGTGACCCCACTGTTTTGGACGACACTCTTATCATCTTGGCGCTTTGTGTAATATGTGAATCCATTAATGTCATACCCTTCATAAGACATAACAGTCAACTTTGGTTTAAAGGTGAGGCATTTGATAGTTTCAGTAATATCATCTGGTGTTTGAGATAGTTGATGTAAGACTTTATCTTCAAACCACTTAATAAAAGTCTTGTTATGCTCTCTAGCAAGCCACATTGTATTGGCTCGAGGATATTGTCTTTTGATGAAATTGGTATGTTCCTCGATATAAACGTTCACTTCATCCATGTTGTGTAAAATATACAAATGACCTTGTTCCAACTGCTCACGGCTGATTACTTTCACACGTGATCCCAAAATTCCTTTGCCAAATAGCTCATCAATATTCTTGTCATTATCAGGAGTGTCATTACCACTGAGAAAGTCATTGCAGAAATCCATAACCTCTCTCGCCACATAACCTTCAATAATACTCCCTTCAGGCCGATAACGGTTTCGAACATCACCTTTAAAAACGCTCATGTATCGTTCAAAGGGATACATCCAATGCAAGAAAACCGGTCCCAAGATTTTCACTTCCCTAGTCAAGTGGACAACAAGATGTACCATGATATCAAAGAACGAAGGAGGGAAATACATCTCAAGCTGACATAGGGTAACAACCACTTCTCTTTGCAAATTATCGAGAGTCTCAGGGTCAATAACTTTGTTGCAGAGACTGTTGAAAAAGAAACAAAGTCTGGTGATTGCAAACCTTACATGCTTCGGCAATATAGATCGAATTGCCACGAGAAATATTTGTTGCATTAGAGTGTGACAATCATGAGATTTAAGACCTATCAACTTCAGATCTTTCATTGATACCAATCTACGGATGTTAGATGAGTAACCATGTGGCACCTTAACATTTACCAAGCATTCACAAAAAGCTTTCTTCTCTTTTCTAGACAACGTGTAACAAGCAGGAGGTAAGTATGTTCTTTTATTACCCATTTCACATAATTCTGTTAATTCTGACCTTATTCCCATTTCACGTAGGTCCAGTCTGGATTTTATCCCATCTTTAGTCTTACCTGGTATATTTAACAGAGTACCAATGATGCTATCACAGACATTTTTCTCAACGTGCATTACATCGATACAATGTCTGACTGTCAAAGAACTCCAATAAGGAAGATCCCAAAATATTGACTTCTTCTTGAATGAAGAATTGTCACTCCGTGTAGTACATTGTGATCTCTTACCAAATTCATTGACAAAGTCTTTTATTCTTTCATAAACAACCTCCCCTGGTATAGGTTTAGGTGCACTGCGTTCCTCATTCAATCCATTGAATGCTTTGTGCTTCCTACGATACAGATGGAATTTTGGAAGAAACCTTCGATGACCGAGATATACATTCTTACCGCCATGTTTTAGTCTTGTTGAATCAGTGTTCTCTTCACATATAGGACGCGCTTTAGCTCCTTTGAGACTATATCCAGACAAATTCCCATATGCTGGAAAGTCATTAATAGTGCAAAACAACATAGCATGCAAACGAAATGTCTCTCTTCGTGAAGCATCATAGGTCATCACACCTTCACCCCAGAGTTTCTTTAAGTCATCAATCAGAGGTTCAAGATAAACATCGATGTCATTTCCAGGTTGTTTAGGGCCCGATATCAACAACGACAGCATTACGTACTTATTTTTCATACACAGCCAGGGAGGAAGATTGTATATAACAAGCATGACTAGCCAAGTGCTATGTTGGCTGCTCAATGTCCCGTACGGATTCATCCCATCTGTACAAAGCCCAAGTCTTAGATTCTTGACTTCTTCACCAAATTCAGGGTACAATACATCAATCTTCTTCCACTGTGGGGAATCAGACGCATGTCATAGGATCCCATCATTATTTTTCTTAACATCTGCATGCCACCTCAAATTCTTCACATCTATCGGATTGGCAAACAAGCGTTGAAACCATGATATTATAGGTAGATACCACATCACCTTGGCAGGAGAACTAGTTTTGGACTCCCCCGAAGTCGTCAATTTATACCGTGACGCACCACATTTTGGACAATCTTTCAAATCCGCATAGTCCTTTTGAAATAATACACAATCATTAGGGCATGCGTGTATCTTCTTGGCATCCATTCCCATTGGGCACAACAATTTCTTTACCTGGTATGTTGAGATTGGCAGCTCGTTTCCTTCAGGAAGCATTTCTTTCAACAAAGACAGCAATGACGTGAAGCTTTTGTCGCTCCATCTATTGTTAGCTTTCAACTTATACAATCTCAACACAACGTTAAGCTTCGTAAACTTAGTACAACCTGTGTATAACGGCATCTCAGCATCATGCACAATGTTTCTAAAAATGGGAGGTGGATCGGTGTGCTCTACCCCACAACTATCCAACATCGCATCAACGATGTCTACTGGAACTGGTTCATTCACATCTACGTCATCGTAGGCAATTTCTTCTTCCACACAAGCACTGCTATCGACATCCATTGGTTTCGGGTTTGAAATCTCTCCTTGCCAATGCCATTCTATATAGCCTTGTATAATCCCGTTGCACATGACATGAGTTTTGATTTCGTCACCAGTGTTGACTTTCAAGTTGTTACCGCAATGCCTACATGGACAGTAGAACCTATCTCCAGGTTGTTTCCTATGTTCCTCGACAAATCTAATGAACTGGTCAAGACCAGAAATAAACTCTGGGGTGCAACGATTGCGAATGGACATCCATGATCTATCCATTCTATGATCAAAGAGAAAACAAGTATATATTAGGACAAGATTAGGGTCTAGGGTTAACAAATACATGTGATGTCATTATTATATATAATAAATGTGTACCACCTATCCATTCTTGAACACCTAATCTCACTAGTAAGTGTATAATGTGTATTGGGTTTTCAAGAAAATTTCGGCAGCATTTCCCCGTTTGTTCTCTAAGTACATATACACTTACATCCTAAGCGAGATTAGGTGTTCAAGAACAGTCCCAAACCGGGGACTATCCAAGATTTACTCCTAATGAGTAAATCTTGGACGGGTTTCTAGGACAACAAATAATGTGTTGTCATTCTTATACCTAAAATCCTAGTTCTTCAAATTAGGGTGATTATTGATGTCTTTAAAAGCATGATTGGCAATTTAGGGAAAAGTTCATCATTTACATTTCAAGCATGTCACATGTGTGCATTACAGTTCATCATTAAGCAAGATATAAGCAAGTATGTCATATTAAAATAGACTATACAATATGAGAAAATAGTAGTGTAATCATGCAAATGGGAACATTCATGGGAACACACACTTCAGTTATAAGCATTCATGTAGCAACTTTCAGTTCCATTCATTAATCTCTTTTTACATCCACACACATGGGTGTACCCCTAAACAATAACTAAACAAAGGGGTTGGTGTACCCCTAAACATGCGCATAATTAAAAAAACTATTAATACAGACAAGTCTAGATAGATAGACAACTAAATACTACACCAACATGGTCCCACATCAATAACTTCTTTTTGATGATGAAGCTGTGTCACGAAGCTCCTCACTGTATTTAGACGAATCTGAACTGACAGGGGCCTCAGATTTAGATTCGTCCGAGCTGATATGTGATGCCGTGCGCTCATACCGCAGTAGATGATCGGGGGTCTCACAGTTGCTGTTGGTTATCCAAACTTTGATGGAATTATGGCCAACTGGACGGAGAAAAAGCCTGTTGCAACGGACCACATGCATCTCTCCAATCCAATCACGCCAATCGGATTTTGATACAAGATTTCCCGCCAAATCATACTCAACCTCGATAACATGTGAATAATTGCCAAAAGTTATGGTCACTTTACTAGGCATGTAGTGTCTTCCTTTTAGAAAACGCCAATGTTTGGGTATGACCAATTGGTTTAAGGAACGATCATCTAGGATGATGTCCAATTGTTCTTCAATAGGGAACGTTAACATTGACATCGAGGCCCAGTTCATAGTGACTGTTATGGGTGGACAGAGACGACACAATATTAGTATTAACAAAGTGTAAGTACATATAATGATGTTATATATTTTCAGAAAAAGTTGTATAACATCAGTTAACCTTTTATTGCTTGTCATAACCAACTTTATTGTGGTAGACATGATAGCTTGAAAAGAAGTCTACATATGTACTTAGAGAACAAACGAGGAAATGCTACCGAAATTTTCTCGAAAACCCAATACACATTATACACTTACATCCTAAGTGAGATTAGGTGTTCAAGAACAGTCTCAAACCGGGGACTATCCAAGATTTACTCCTAATGAGTAAATCTTGGACGGGTTTCTAGGTGCTTACTAAAATAGAACTATTATATGGAACTAATCCTACATTATACACATACTTTTCCTGAGTAAGATAATGTGCACTTCATGGAATTATTAAGATCTGAATATATATAAGTTGTTTCTACCTACTTTGATGGGATTTTATAACATTCGAGTCTTCCATTTAAGGCATTAGATGCATATATTGCAGTCCATTGTGTTGAGATAAGAATCCCATGTGATACACACGATTGAGAATCTTTCACGATACTAGGAAAATACACAACTAGATATTCATTTAGGTGTTCCTGATAACTCGCAGGTATGCACAACTATAAAACAATAGACTTGTCACACATAAAACACCCTATACAACTATAAAACAAAAAAGTATTAAGATATGCATGATACAATAACTATTTTGCATCACATTACAACAGACTTATCATTGATACCTTACTAACTTATTTCCACATTTACATATCATCACTTGATCAAAATTACATGTATTGTATAGACAATAGAGGATTCAACTCAGTAGAAGCACAACATCAGTACCTAAACCCTAAACACAAATAAGTAAATAACTTTAAAAAAACGCCCAACAGCTGCTTGGGCGTGCCTTGGCACCGCCCAAGCAGCCGCCAGAGCAGAGGAAGAAGGAAGAAGGCAGGGTGGGCGGGCATACCTTGAGGGAAGAGGAGAGAAGCGGCCGGAGCACAGCAACCACCGACGGAGGCGGCGGCAAAGAGAGGAGAAGCGCCGGCGAGGACACGGAGCAGCGGCGGCGAGGGCACGGAGCAGGAGCACGGACGGCCGCCGGTGAGCACAGAGGGCAGGAGCAGGAGCAGGAGCATGGCCGCCGGTGAGCACGGAGCAGCGGCGAGGGCAGGAGCACGAGCACGACAGCGGCGGCGGAGGAGCAACGACCGGTGGGGGCGAGCAAGAAATCGCCGGACCTAACTGAAATCGGGAATGAAACTGGGAAAGGGGGAAGAGTCGCTCGCGCTGGTGAGATATTAAGTTGACAATAAGTGTCAGTTATTCAAAATAACTGACAACTAAACCAACAGTGTCGGTTCTTTTCCAACAACCGACGCCTATACTAGATTATAGTCGTCGATTTTTAACTAAAAGACAAACGACAACTATTCCTGTCCTGTGAATAATCTTTGGTCGTCGGTTATTCATTTATAAACCGACGCCATATGTGAAATTTTGGAGGTAATTTTTTTGCTGGAATTTTGGTTTTGGCGGTTGATTTTAGGTGTCGGTTGTTTATTAATTAACCGACACTTAATAAAAGCGGTACCCGTGTCTGGTCGACCTTCACAGATTGTATGTCGGTTTATGTTATAAACCGACACTGTAGAGTTTAGGTGTTCGTTTATGTATACAACCGACACCTTGAAAAGTGACTTTATAAGCCATTTCTGTAGTAGTGTATGGTCTCCAAGACAATGTTTAAGTGCAACATGGCAGAAGGAGATCCACTAGGTCCCCATGTGCTCAATGTTATTAGGTATGTGGAGAACCTTACAAGACTGGGATTTCCCTTGGGTCAATAGTTGGCCACTGATGTGATTCTACAGTCACTGCTAGAGCCATATAGTCAGTTTGTCATGAAATACAACACAAATGATTTTGACAAGCCATTGTTAGAATTACTTGGCATGTCGAGAATAGCTGAAGTGCAAATGAAGAAAGACAAGCCCAAGTCTATGATCATGGTCAGTAGAGGAAAAGGGAAGTCAAAATGCAAATGCACAACTAAGAAGAGTTCTAAAGCTAGCAGGAAACCCAAGTCTTTTGCACTCAAACCAAAGGGAGGGGTGACAAAGGGAGGAAATTGTCACCACTATCACCATGGACATTGGAAAAGGAATTATCCTATCTTCCTGGAGGAACTGGGGAAGAATAAGGAGGGGATAGAATATCCACTTTAGGTATCTATGTTATTAAGATAAATTTGTCTGCTTCTTCATCTTGGATACTAGATACTGGATGTGGATCTCACATATGTTTGAATATGCATGATCTGAAAAGAAGTAGACCTTTACAAAAGGGTGAGATTGAATTGCACGTCATAATTGGAGCAAGAGTTGCTGACACTACAGTTGAAACCTATAATTTATCTCTACTCATAGGGCTTTTAATAGAGTTAATGAACTTCTATTTTGTACCTACCATAAATAGAAACATTATTTTTGTATATTGTACGAAAAAGGATGGATATGAATTTTATATATGAATGGTCAATGTTGTAAGAATGCTGACCTTGTTTTATGGTTGAACATGCTTTCTTATCTTATTTGAATGCTTAAAATCTTAATCAAACCCTAATCCATGATTTTATATCATGTGACAAAGCTAAGTTTCAAGTTTGGTCCAGTTTGGACATTATTTGATGGAGTTTTGCTTTTTATGTACTTATAAGGGCTTTTATGCAATTTTCCAAAGAACTGTTCTTACCCTAATCCCAATCCCACTTCATAGATAGACAATGTCAAGGGGATTAGTGTGCCCATCTCCGAGTGGCCCAAAAATTACACACATTTTATGCAAAATGAAATAACATTTCATTTATTGAAAAGGAACAAGTTTATTACATCAGGGGCTGAAGGCAACAAGAAACAAAAAGCTTACAAGGCAAAAAAACTACAAACTAAATTGTACAACCCTTTACATATAATCCCTTGTGATGTGCATTCTTCATTCTGGTTGATATTGGCAAGAGTATGATAGATATCATGTATAAAGTATTCAATTTTTTGCGCCTAAAATTAGGTAAATCAAGATGCAATCAATGCAAATGCATCGGTACACTTTGAAAAGAGAAATATTGAACGAAAAACATTTATATCAACATATTGTACTTGATAGGATTTATAAGCAAAATATTCAATGTGGTATTTAATTAACAGTACAATTTTATTACAAATTTTCCCATTATGCTGATATCAACAAGCATGCTTATGTATATATGGCTCCATCACTCCAACGAGGAGGTCACCTGGCTCCAACTCTCCATTTAAAGGAGGTAACCATTTTGTACAAGTTCCACCCTCTGAGGTGAGAAGGTCACTTGTACCCAATTTTAACATCATCATCATCGTCATAATTCAGGCGGTCATAATGGGCACATCATTTATGTTCAAGGTTTTTGAAGACTATATATATACAAATCAAAAGACTACTCCATAGGGAACGTTGTAGCTGAAACAAATAAATAGTCAAGATTTTCAAATGAGTGTACATACAAGTATCATTAAATACCACTAGTCTGTTCAAGGAGGAATAAATATAAAAGTGTACCTCATGGAGTCAATAAGATTATTAACAATATCCAAATCAACATGTCTATTGAGTATTTGGTCCTAATACATAATGAGAATAAACATGTATCAATATATGTGGTTCATTGCTCTAATGACCTATTAGGGCATTCATCCATGTATTCTTATTATCATTATATTTCTTGCCCTATTGTCATTTAGAGTACTAATCTAGAATTATATGATTGAGATCATAAGCCTATGACTCGAATCATGGTCTAATCTGATGTGTAAAATATCATGGATTTGGTGATAATAAACCATTTAGTCATTTCATGTACAAAATATGAAAGTGGATTGGATGATGATTTAGTAAAATAATAATGTAATCAAGTCATTAATATAACATCATAGTACAATAGGGTCCTGATGTGATCATTAATCATGGAGATTAGGATTTTTAAAAAGATTAGGGTTTGAACTAATAGATGAAAATCCTAATCAACATAATAAGAGAGTGATAAATATTAGCCTCAATCATATATTAATAGGGATATACAATGGTCTAGGATTGTTTTAGGTATTTTTTTGAGAATAACAATATTTTGTGGGTATTTTTCTGATAATGGAGCTATTTACTAGCTAATTTACAAAACTTACCAATCAGAAAATAAGCTAGGAAATAAAAATAAAAATACAAAAAAGAAAATGCCAGTCGGCTTAGTGGATTAGGGGAGGGATTTGGTTCCACAGATCCTCCTGCCTGACCCGCGATCCAGGCTTGGCTCAAAGACTGGGATGCTGGCTAAAAGGACCAAAATGTCCATTGGCAATAAATTAATAGGCATGACAAAAAGAAGTTATATCAGTACTTTTGCCCTATGATTGTTCTACATCTCTGGTGCCATGGCCATACACGTAATGGTAGATGGGGAATGAAAGAGAGACCAGGTCAAAAGGGAGGGCTCACGAGGGTGCATAGAGGTTTTTGTTGACCTCGCAATGGCCCCTCGAGGTCAACGAGCTCACAAAACTAATCATAGACCCTATCTACATCAAGGTTTAATCGAGCGTAACAATGAAAAGAAATCCAAATTGGGTTTGGAGAAATACCAAGAAAGGGAGGAATTGGGAGGTCTCAGTAGCTTCACTACCTCATGAGGGTTCGTCTATAGTTCCTGGATCATCACAACGAATCTCGATGATGCTAGATGGTGAAGTCCAAGTGAGCTTCAAGGAAGCTTTGTGGGCACATATCCTCAACCCTTCACACCACCAGGTGAGGGTCAGGGACTCTCCACTAGGGTTCAAGAATGGTGTGGATGCTAGGAATTGAAGGGAGGAGCTTCAAGGTGTGAGTAGGCCGCTCTGGTTCAGGATAGTGTAGTTGGAGTCGGGTGGAGAAGAGAGGCAGTGGCAATGAGAAATTCAAAGGTCTTTGTGGCTAAAGGAATGGTCACAGAGTTACTAGGCTCCATAAATTAGTGTCTTGAGACTTAGGGTTAGCTAGAGGGTTCTTTTCCATCAAGAAGAGCTAGCTACCTTTGGGAGTTTTCAAAATAGTGACTGGAAGAGGGTTTGTTAGGGGTCGTTGAATAGGGAAGAAGATTTTGGATCTTCTTTGTTTGACGACAAGATATATCCTTTTGAATTTTAACACCACTGTGTGCTATATATCTAGTAGAGTTGAGTGGGGGAGACGATTCTCCTGGGTGGCATCCTCCCTTGATCCAGGTCCTGATCCGGGTCCAATTAGGTTAGATAAATATACTAAAGATGGTATTTCTAGGGTATCTTCTTGTATAATTATTATCTCTCACTTCCTTTATCTGAAAAAATGTGAGATTTTAACCAGAGATTTCAATGTCTCACCTAGCTATATAAAAATTTTCAAATAAAAAAGATAATGTCTAATCCACCAATAAATTCCATTGAGTAAAGTCATAAATTGAGCTAAATTAAGTGTCATAAGTTACAAATTATGGAAATTGGGCATCATAATTTCAATTTGGGTGTCAAATTATCATTGATAACAAGGGTGATGAAGTGGGATCAATTTGGGAAACATTAGATACAACAAGGTCATGATTTATATTTGGATCATAAATGTGAAAACATCCACTTCATCACATAATTTCTCCATATATAGGGTTTTTCCTATAATTTTTCACATGTTTGTTGTGCTTCATAAGTTTTCATAACATGTTTTATGTAGTTGCATCCTTGGGTTCCTCGTTACACCATCAAAATTGAGGAGTTGTCTATCTAGGGTTGAAATCTAGGGTTTCTCACTTAGATGCCCTAACTCGATGGTTTCCGTTGGATGTTGGGATCTGATGGTCCACTTTGAGGTGGTGGGATCCGATGGCTTTCTTGTATGGTTTGAGATTTGATTGTTTGTTCTTGAGGCTCCAAGGTTGATGGTTCTCCAAGTGAGGTGCAACAACTGATGGAGATCTAGGGTTTGCTTTTGTGGCCAAGTGAAAAGCTAGAACATATGGGCCACCTAGTGTTGGAAAATGATGGGATTCATGGGGTTGACATCTGATGGTCCCCCTAGCTTCAAGATTTGGTGGTTGACATGGTTTTGCATGGATATGAGGTTTCAGACATGGGACACATGGCATACATGTCTTGACACCTCTATCCACCTTTCTCTTTGACCCCAAGCTTACATACCTCTCTCCTTCCACCCAAACAAACCCTTTACACACCCTCTTCATATTCTTGCTGCTTGAAGGTTTGTCCCTCTTGCTTGGTGGAGGAGAAGAAGCTATAGAGGAGGAAGATTGGCCGAGTATGCTTTCATGTGCTTCTAGGGTTTGGGTCTACCCTCTCTTGGGTTGTTTGGAGCTTCCTAACCTTGTTGCTTGACCTAAACAAGTAAGGTCACCTTCCTTCCTTAGTTTTCCTTGATACCATCCTTCTTATCTCTTCCTTCTTTGTCGGATCCATGGCATTCTTGGTTGAGATTTTGCAAGTGGTTGAAGATCACCTTCTTTCATCTTCTTTGACCTAGGGATTCCTTATTCTTGAGAAAGGAGTAAGCTTGGATGTGTGGAGTGCTCAAACTAGGGTTCATTTCTTCTATCTTTAAGATAGCTATTTGGATCTTCATCTCCTACCTTTAGGTGAGTTATATAACCTTCTTCATGTTTGTTGCTTACTCTTAACTTGCTATTCATAGATCTTGCTCTAAGTAATCAGTAAAAGATGCTTTTGTTGACTAGGGATTGAGCTTATGTGGTAGTTCTTGAGTAGATAATCTTCCTTGAAGTACCCCTTAATGTTACGAAAGTTTCTTCTTTGGATGTATGCTACCTAGACCTTGCATGTCCATGAACCGATGATGTTCTTATAGTGACAAATGATGGCTTTTCCTTTAGTGCTCTGAACTAATTTCTATACTATATCATGATATGATGGTTTGGCTTCTTGTGTCAAACGATGGTGTGTACTTAGTTGCTATTTTGATGTACCTTCTTGTGCTTGAGGAATGATGGTTATGTTACCATCAACAACCGATGGTCTTGATGCTCTCATCAAGTGGCTCAATTGATCATTTCATAAGCCCTAACAAATGATGATTTTACTTGATGCATGAAATCTGTTTTCACCTAGTCCTAACATCTGATGGTTTACCTATGTTTAAGATTGATGGTCTTCCTATTTTCTCACAACCGATGGGTTCTTAGTTTCAACATATAATGGTTCCTCAAGCTTGATGTCCAATGGCTCACCTAGTGTTAACATCTGATCATCTTACTAGGTTAAGAATGGGATGGCTTGTCTATGTTCAAGAATCGATGGTTCACAACCGATGGCTTCACTAGGTCTAACATCTGATGGCCTTTCTAGATCCAGGATCCGATGGCTCTACTAGTTGCAAGATCTAATGGTTTTTCCTACATAACATTTGATTGTTTTGTTGGAGGTCCATGATTTGATGGTTAGGCTTTGTGTTATGTGTGTGCCTATACTTGTGTATGCTATGTGATCCTATGTTGGGAGTTAAGGCATATGTTTCAATGTTGATGTTTTGGCTTTAGTGTATCCATGATCCGATGGGGATTTGAGATGTAAAGGTTTGTGTTTTTCCCTAAGTATGTGTACAAACTGATGGTTTACTTTTAGGTGTTGATTTGTAATATAATAGTTGAATAATTAATTGATGAAAGTTAATTGTAGTTAACTTCCTTGTATGTTGATATGATGTAGGAATACTCTCTTAATATTATGGTAACCCTAATATGTTACCTTGTGAAATCACAACCTTTATGATTACTACAATCTTATACTACACCTGTGTACCACAAATATGATGATGATCGTTGAGCCCTTTACAAAGTGTTGAAAGTTAATAACGTTCATGCAGGAAGTATGTGAATGGTCTTAATGACCTTTGGTCATGTCTTGAGCCCTTATAGAGGTGTAATCCTCTTCTTGACGTGACAAACAATTATACCCTATGATGATGTGTTAAGGAATATATCTCATGTATTTTACATCTTATGGAGTTGTGATATACCCATGTTTTGTAGAGCTCTTTTAGGGTTTGTATGAAACTTGATTGATGCAGTCTTTAAGTCACACAATTGGCACTAACTAATCAAGTGAAACCCTAATCATGTAGTGCCCTATGCTGTGAACTATTCTAGTGTCAAAACTTGCTGGATAGGAAAAGGAGTATTCCAGAAGGGAAGCTGGGAGTCGCATATTGTTATGTATGTACGGGTGAAGGGAGGGTACATCCTTTTCATCCTGATTCCAAGGTTATGGTGAATGGTTGAGGCTGTATCTCAGATGGTTATGAATTTGCATATGTGATATGATTGAGGACAGATGTCGTTGCACCTCAGATAATAGGGTTTTGTATACTCTGGTTTTCTAGTGCCATTACCTATATACCTGTAACGACCCCGCTTCCTAGTAACCCCCAATCAAGGGATACCAAGAGGTCAGAGGCGTTATCCCAAAATTCAAGATCAATGGTTTGATGATTTAATAAAAAATAATTATCAAATTCTACTAATACTAAACGGAAAAGATGAAATAAAATAAAACTTTTGCATAACTTTTCAAAATAGGATCTACGACTTCTATCCACAGAAGAAATCTACCTATCTAATCCTACTTGAAATATTTAGTCTTTATCTTCACAAATTTCATTTTACTGTTTGTCCAATTTCATATTGTACCTAAAATGCCGACAAATAAAACGTCAGTCAGTATATTGCTATACTGTTATGTGGAGACAAACACAATATCACAAATAGGCTCTAACAACCTAGTTATAGCGAATAGTTGATTAACAATCCAAATTACATTTTCAATGTAACATCTCAACCGCTTTTACCCTAAACCCTGGATTACCCTCTCTTAGGGTTTTGTCCTTATAAGGGACATAAGACCACATTCTCCATCCTGAGCTTGATGCCTGGGGTCACCTCTCAAGGTGCCCAATGGTCTTCCCTCTGGGGCTTGACCAACTCAGACCTTCCCTTCGGGGCTTGGTCTTGCATCATACATCAGGGTGGTATGTAGGTTCGAGAAGTACATTCATAATTAATTGTTATACACATAGTGACTTTATGAGATGGTAGAATTGAACAAACAAATAGTTCACATTGCACATCAATCGAGAAACCTCATGAAATGCCATGAATCATAAGGCGATTATCATAAATTAACCACATACCTGTTCAGTCGATTCAACAAGCTAATAGTAGATCCAAGCAAGAAATTTTCCAAGCAAGCAATTCAATCGACACAAGCAAGAATCCTAAAAAGTACATGCACTCTATTTACTATCCACTTTATCAGATTCTATCTATTTATTTGAACTCGCTTCCTAGGGTTTCCTACTTTCTTTTAGGGTTTCATTAGGGTTCATCTTTATCATTGTCACTATAAACCTTAAAATAGAAAAACTAGTTACAAACCATAAGTAGCTTGTTAAATCCTTCCTAACAGGCTTAGGATCGACTCACAATTGTATTATTCTAAGGAATCTTGAATTAATCATATTATTCACCTTTTACCCTAAATTAGGGTTTCTATATGCATTATCATATATTTATGTGTAAAAACCCTAAAACAAGAAAATTATTATCTAAATCAGATTCAACTCTTACTTTTCCTCTCAACATGTTACTAATACTCAAAATAACCTATTTAAGACCTTAGATCTGATTTCCAAACATAATTAGGGTTTTAATCAAGGTTTGATGCATATCATGATCAACTTAAGACACTTTTGGAATTAGAATCATAATCAGGCTTTAATTTTATTTTTAATAGGTTCCTCATGATTTTCTAATAAACTTTCATATATAAAGTTTTCTCATACGATCCTCTTATGATTTTCTATGATTTTTACCATTTAAATCTATTCTTGCCAATCAGGGAACACCACACGTCCCTTTCAGCTCTCTTGAGTCGAGACAGTGGGGCCGGGCGTGAGCTAATCGACTTGCACCGCATCAGCACCCGGGTCCCGTGAGCTGCGCACCTCGTCAGCAAGTAAATGAAACAAAAGTACATAAACGACCTTACCTATATTGAAGAACCAGGAGGGAAGACTGGTAAATTGGCCCTGTGTTGTCTTCAACCTCTGCGCGCCCACCTTCAACGATCTGAGGGCCAACTCTCCAGTTGACTCTAAGCTTACCTCGCTCTGCGTGCAAGCTACAAACACCAAAAGCACCCCCTCGCTCCTCCGGACATGACGAGCAGGTCAATTTGTCGCCTCCTTCCTTCCACCACCGAGGCGGCATGTTTCTTCCTCCGGTGAAGGTCTCTCTGAGCAAGGGTCAAAGGTCAGGATGAATTCACCAATTGATCACTTCAAATGGCTTGTCGGCACCTCGCGAACACTCAGGGTAGGTTTGTGAGATTTCTAGTTTTGTGGGATGTCCCCTCCTTATATAGGCAGGGTTGGCGAGAGATCCCTAATTGGGGAAAACTCCATTTCACCTCAAGAGTCCCCCAAAGTCAAGTTTATTCAGTTTGGGAAGGTCTTTGTGACAACCTTGATTTTCTCTCTCCTTTACTATACTATTTATTTATCTATTAGTGGCTCACATCACTCAATATGAGTTCAATCACAATACTAGAGTGTGATGAAGACCCAATTTGATCACCTTGATGACGAATTTGATGATATGTTGCTCTATTTTGAGAAATTTGACTAAGTAGCATGCTATATCATGTCACCTTCTTACATCTAATATGGAACCTCATTACCTTGTTGTTTTGGATTCCTATTATATATCATGATGTAGATTTTTCAATAACGAATCCAGTGGCACACAAATCGCATCAATCGGACATTTATAGCCCAAGTTATGGGTTAAAGAAGATGACTCAACTTGTACTTGTTTTAAAGTTTTTGCTTGACTTTTGAGCCTTGATGGGCTGACTTTGAGTGGTGTGCGGTCCAATAGCCGACACCCTCTTTAGGGAAACCCTAACCCATCCCTCTTTCTGTCCGTTGGATCTGGGGCCATGCTAATCTGACGGTTGGGGACTTGTCTCCCCAACTCTATACATGCCATCGGTGCAAAGGAAGCAGTTGTTCCTTTTGCTATTTATGTCTGACGCTGGCATGGTAGACATCAGCGCCGACTAGTACACCCTCATCAGTGGCGGGTACTCACGAGCTTGGGCGGCTGAAGTTCCTTAGTCCACCATCACCCTGACCCTGCCCGCCTGTTGCGGTCGCTACGGTGCTGAAGAAGCGGGGTTGGAGTACCCTGTTCTTCCCCTGTTCTACTGCCAAGAATAGGGGAATCATGTTGGAGTTGGCCGCGATGCTAGAAAAACTCAACTGCCGGCGTGCCTTACATATCTACCCACCGACCTACTTTTTTTAGGGCTTTTGTGGGCATAGTGGCCACTGGAGGCGATGGGGGCACATGACCCTTGTTGCTCCCCTGTTCCCATATGAGAAATAGAGGATGTGCGATCGGTCCAACTACGGAGCGGCGAGCTGAGGTAGTCGGATGCTGGGAGCGTAGGGTGGGTGAACTAACAAAGACCTTGGACCAAGATCTGAGGCCCAGACCTGAGAACTAGCGGCCACGAGCGGTTGACCATAGTCCAGGTTGGCAAGAAGGCTGATAGTGGCTTGGGAATAGAGTAAGCAGACTTCTCCATGGCGCTGCCACTTGATCGAGCAAGGATGGTTGAGATGGATCACATGATATTAGGTAATGCCTCCAAAACCCTATAGTTTTCATTCAAGAACTTCTAAAATGCATAAATCCCTCATCTTAAGGCCAAAACATACGAACCTATATACCAAATTGATCCTTTCGAAGAGATCTACACAATGGACTATGGTTTAGGGTCTAATTCCATCGTTTGTTCTCTTTTTTCTCTCCAAAAGATGCATACCTTGATCTTTTGGAATATAATTGATGTATGATCATGATACAAAACTTGGATCTTGGCTACTAAATCTATCTCTGATCCTTAAATCAGTAACAATAATGTCTTTGTAGCCCTAATGAAGGTCCTACTATCTCTGTTTTCTCATAAATGACCTCAATTGTACATATGTGCCTACTTTGGACTATAATGTTGAATTTTGCCTAGATTGCTAATCTTTCTTCTAATGGACACACACCTATTTTGGAATATGTTTCTTATGACCTAATGTTGCTGATCTAAACCATATTTGATGATGGGTTCTCCTGTATTGATGAATCATGATCTAGGATGCTCTATTGTGAGTCTTTCGACCCTATAATGCGTATAAATGCTTTAAACCTTGATATGATCATAGAAAGTGCATGGAACGTCATAATGGCATGAAACTCTACCCACACCATCATGATGCCCTCTTAATCATTATAAGATCACCTAATGAACTAATAAGCAACTTGTAACCTAACTTGGCAAAAACCCTAAAATGAAGATAATCAGGGTTAATGATGAGAATCTAATGTATATATGCAATCTTATGCTTTATTAGGTTTGGCATGTGGCTAGATGGTGAAGGATATGTTAGGTTATGAAATCTCTGAACCAGGTATGGGCCTTATCTAGTTATATGACTACCGCTTTCTTGCTTGAAAAGACATATATTGTATGCTTGTTTGTCTATTTTCTCAAATATTGCCATGTAGTATTGCTATGTCTTACTTGATGTTTGCCTCATCAGTTTTATAACTTGAACACACACACACACACATACACACACACACACACACACACACACACACATATATATATATATATATATATAGAACTCCATTATAATATTGTTGATAAAGGGTTAACTCTTGGTTACATTCTTGAGGTCCCTCTCATATAATAGGGTTAGCTAAGCTTGAGCACCCTTACGGACCCTTCCGATGGGAAGATGGTCAAAGGCCTTAAACATGCTTGATATTGTTGGTATAATGGAGTGAAATGACATAAAATATGGTTTCACATTTGTTAAATTATTAACATGTTTATTATTGTTCGTTTAGTCTTGAATTCTTTTCAAAATTATGCAAAACTTATACATATATGTATCTTTCTACCCCATACTCAACACCTCGTGTGTTGACCCATTTCTCGTATTTTGTTTTTAGGTTCAGAGATGGCTAGAAGGTTGATGGGCTTGGTGAGATATGCTAGGTGTACTTGTTGTAAGATCCAGATTTAGTGCACATGGATGACTTGTACCTTGACTATGGAAATATGTAATTGAATTCATGATTATAACACATTTTGTATAATTTATACTTGTTGAATGTTGAGGCTATGTTGGTGCCTTTCTCTTATTTCTTATTCATGTGTGCTAAGCTTTACGCTTCCGCATTTCGCCTTTGGTATATGTTTGGTTCATGGGACTGGGATTCCGGTTCCGTGACAGATGGTATCAGAGCATGAATAAGAACTACACCAAACATTACTCACATGAAACACAAACTAAACTCACTTTACATCTCAACCTTAGAAACTTAATAAGATGTCCTTTGTGGACTAGGTTGACTTAGCCTCTAGGTTAGAATCTAGATGTTCTAGAACTAGGTGTAAACTTGTGTAAATTACCTCCCTAGACATGATTCACGGCATGTGCTTAGGATGTCTACACAAGTATGCACCATGTTCTTGCTAGTTCTCTAGGTGTCATGATACTAGACTACCTAATGAGTGTGGTAACTCATTTTGGTTTTGGTTTTATTCGGATGGAGTATGGTGGTTTTCATCTCCTGTTTAAACATTGGAGAAAACATATTTCAAGTATTATTATATGTACATATGAAAAATGTTACCACACGTAGAAAGGTAGTGAGTTTCCATGCAACCTAGGAGAAAGAGATGTAACATCAAGTCTAGATGAGAGAGTTTAGATGATAGTGATAGTCTCTAGAGTTGTCTAGAGCCATGATATAGGTTAGGCAAGCGAGTAACCTAGAAACCTAAGATGATGATAATGATATTGATGATGATGTTGATGTTAATAAGACCCAAATTTGTCCTTGAGAAATTCAAATAGGTTGACGATATGGAATGAACTTGACCATGCAACCCTAGCTAAACCTAGCACCTTATATGATACATACCACTTGGTTGACGTGCTAAACATAGCTAGTGGGTTGACATGCTTGCTTATACCTAGTCTTGTATGTGTGGAGATATGATATATGGTTCGAGACCAACACGGGCCTCAATATCTTTACAAAGGAAGACCTCTAGCATGGGACATATGAATAGGGTGACCTGTTGATATGAGTTGACCCGTATCGGGAGAAGGTTAGAGTACCTGAACTCTAGAATATTTGAAATGTTGAATATTATGAATGATGAAATACTTGATGATGAGTCCCTAGCTAGAATACTTCTAAGTATATGAGTTGAGTGACCTAGTGGACGGTTCCCTTGAAAATGTTGAACCCTAGATTTCCTATTAAAGATCTAACTCTAGAGAAAGAGGCAATTGAATATTTGATGCTTGATATATAGGTGAGGGAGATGTCCCAAGACCCAAGATGATGTATATGATGTGTGATATCCATGATGAGCCTCATACTCGGGTTAGTAATTGTATGTAAAGGAGTCTAGCAGTTACCCTTGTTTCTCAAAAGATGGGTAGTAATTTTATTACAGGTAGAAGTCTGTGGTTAACATGCCTTATTGGACATATATTTTTCTTAGCTTGAGTGGCTTGAGCTTGCAGAGCTCTTTCTAGATACAAGTGAGAAGTTTCAAAACCCCGATGATGATGATAATGTTATTCCTTGAATGATGCTCGATACATGAAAGAATCTCACTTAAGTTAAAATCTTGATATATGTGCAATAGCCACTCTCATAAGCAAGAACTAGTATGAAATCATACTATACATAAAATATGTAGCCTTGAAATCATGAAATTAATATGATGATGTCATGAAATCTTAGCTTAAAAAATTAGGAGTAACATGCCCACTCTCATACCCAATGGAAAAAAAATGATTAATTTGATATGCCGATGATCTGGGGGTCATAACTTGAATAGACGTGATGAATAAATTGTCTAATTTTAGATTTGAAATGAAAAATAATGAACATAATTGAGTAGAGTTGGTATAAATTTTGGGGAAAACATAAACATGCATGAAATCTAGTATAATGATGAAATGTACACGTTTAATGATGACCAAATTTGGAAGTCATGATTGAGGACATGTTCGTTTGTGAATTGATAACCTAGATTTTTATGATACACCTTGTTCCCATATGAAGTTATGAATACGAACCCTAATTCAAGGATACTAGGGATGGGTAAACCTTGATGCCACGATGATGTCACGTTATGAAGTAACACTAAGTGACATGTATATAATCAAGATGAGTACATCCTTGATGATGATAGCCTAGTGTGCATCCCATTGTGCAGAATACCTTGAAAATCATGGTGGAATATCTAGACCTGATGGTTTTTACCCTGACTCTTGTTTATGATCCTGGATAAATTTCGAGGATGAAATTTCTTGTAAGAAGGGAAGGATGTGACAACCTTGATTTTCTCTCTCCTTTACTATACTATTTATTTATCTATTAGTGGCTCACATCACTCAATATGAGTTCAATCACAATACTAGAGTGTGATGAAGACCCAATTTGATCACCTTGATGACGAATTTGATGATAGGTTGCTCTATTTTGAGAAATTCGACTAAGTAGCATGCTATATCGTGTCACCTTCTTACATCTAAAATGGAACCTCATTACCTTGTTATTTTGGATTCCTATTATATATCATGATGTATATTTTTCAATAACGAATCCAGTGGCACAAAAATCACATCAATCAGACATTTATAGCCCAAGTAATGGGTTAAAGAAGATGACTCAACTTGTACTTGTTTTAAAGTTTTTGCTTGACTTTTGAGCCTTGATGGGCCGACATTGAGTGGTGTGCGGCCCAACAGCCGCCACCCTCTTTAGGGAAACCCTAACCCATCCCTCTTTCTGTCCGTTGGATCTGGGGCCATGCTAATCTGACGGCTGGGGACTTGTCTCCCCAACTCTATACATGCCATCGGTGCAAAGGAAGCGACTATTCCTTTTGTCGTTTGAGTCTGACGCTGGCCTGGTAGACATCAGCGCCAACTGGTACACCCTCATCGGTGGTGGGTACTCACGAGCTTGGGCGGATGAAGTGCCTTAGTCCACCATCACCCTGACCCTGCCCGCCTGCTGCGGTCCCTGCGGTGCTGAAGAAGTGGGGTTGGAGTACCATGTTCTTCCCCTATTCTACTGCCAAGAATAGGGGAATCATGCTGGAGTTGGCCATGATGCTGGAAAAACTCGGCTGCCGGCGTGCCTTACATATCTGCCCACCGGCCTGCTTCTTTTAGGGCTTTTGTGGGCACAGTGGCCACTGGAGGTGATGGGGGCACAGGACCCTTGTTGCTCCCCTGTTGCCGCACGAGAAACAGAGGATCTGCGATCGGTCCAACTACGGAGCGGTGAGCTGAGGTAGTCGGACGCTGGGAGCGTAGGGTGGGTGAACTAACAAACACCTTGGACCAAGATCTGAGGCCCAGACCTGAGAACCAGCGGCCACGAGCAGTTGACCATCGCCCAGGTTGGCAATAAGGCTGATAGCGGCTTGGGAATAGAGTAAGCAGACTGCTCCATGGCGCTGCCACTTGATCGGGCAAGGACAGTTGAGATGGATCACATGATATTAGGCAATGCCTCCAAAACCCTATAGTTTTCGTTCAAGAACTTCTAAAATGCATAACTCCCTCATCTTAAGGCCAAAACATACGAACCTACATACCAAATTGATCCTTTCGAAAAGATCTACACAATGGACTATGGTTTAGGGTCTAATTCCATCGTTATTTCTCTTTTTTTTCTTCCAAAAGATGCATACCTTGATCTTTTGGAATATAATTGATGTATGATCATGATGCAAAACTTGGATCTTGGCTACTCAATCTATCCCTGATCCTTAAATCAGTAACAATAATGTCTTTGTAGCCCTAGTGAAGGTCCTACTATCTCTATTTTCTCATAAATGACCTCAATTGTACATATGTGCCTACTTTGGACTATAATGTTGAATTTTGCCTAGATTGCTAATCTTTCTTCTAATGGACACACACCTATTTTGGAATATGTTTATTATGACCTAATGTTGCTGATCTAAACCATATTTGATGGTGGGTTCTCCTGTATTGATGAATCATGATCTAGGATGCTCTATTGTGAGTCTTTCGACCCTAGAATGCGTGTTAATGCTTTAAACCTTGATATGATCATAGAAAGTGCATGGAACGTCATAATGGCATGAAACTCTACCCACACCATCATGATGCCCTCTAAATCATTATAAGATCACCTAATGAACTAATAAGAAACTTGGAACCTAACTTGGCCAAAACCCTAAAATGAAGATAATCGGGGTTAATGATGAGAATCTAATGTATATATGCAATCTTATGCTTTATCAGGTTTGGCATGTGGCTAGATGGTGAAGGATATGTTAGGTTATGAAATCTCTAAACTAGGTATGGGCCTTATCTAGTTATATGACTACCACTTTCTTGCTTGAAAAGACATATATTGTATGCTTGTTTGTCTATTTGCTCAAATATTGCCATGTAGTATTGCTATGTCTTACTCGATGTTTGCCTCATCAGTTTTATAACTTGAACACACACACACACACACACACACACACACATATATATATATATATATATATATATATATATATATATATATAGAACTCCATTATAATATTGTTGATAAAGGGTTAACTCTTGGTTACGTCCTTGAGGTCCCTCTCGTATAAAAGGGTTAGCTAAGCTTGAGCACCCTTACAGACCCTTCCGACGGGAAGATTGTCAAAGGCCTTAAACATGCTTGATATTGTTGGTATAATGGAGTGAAATGACATAAAATATGGTTTCACATTTGTTAAACAATTAACATGTTTATTCTTGTTCGTTTAGTCTTGAAAGCTTTTCAAAATTATGCAAAGCTTATACATATGTGTATCTTTCTGCCCCATAACACCTCGTGTGTTGACCCATTTCTCATATTTTGTTTTTAGGTTCAGAGATGGCTAGAAGGTTGATGGGCTTGGTGAGCTATGCTAGGTGTACTTGTTGTAAGATCCAGATTTAGTGCACATGGATGACTTATACCTTGACTATGGAAATATGTAATTGAATTCATGATTATAATGCATTTTGTATAATTTATACTTGTTGAATGTTGAGGCTATGTTGGTGCCTTTCTCTTGTTACTTGTTCATGTGTGCTAAGCTTTACGCTTCCGTATTTTGCCTTTGGTATACGTTTGGTTCATGGGACTGGGATTCTGGTTCCGTGACAGTCTCTCAAATTCAATGGTTGCTTTTCCAAGTTCTCTCGCGCATCCAAGATCGAGAAAAGATCATAGAAGTAAACGCCTGTGTCCTGCTCATACTGGAGTCACGACGTCACTCCAACACCATTGAATCCCAAGATCCATGATCTGGATCGTGAGATCTAGGTCTTAGATTGCCCAGGTTGCCAATAAATTAAGATATTTGATTTATTCAAAGGATTAACCTTTCTCTTTTAGGAATCTTATAAAATTCACAACTCCTTATTCCTTTATCCTTTTTCATCCAAAATTTAAAGGAAACTTTGGATCAATATTATCTACTCGTGTAACAAATTTGAGTCTTAAATTCTAAAGGAAAATGGAATTATCTTCATGTGCAAGTTATACTTTAATAAAGCTTATTTAATTGGTATTTTCTCTTCCTTCCCCTATTATCTTTGCAACTTGGACTCCTTGGAACCCAAGAAATCCCAAAGATACATAATCCATCTTTGAAGGATACTTCCTAGCCTTCTAGATGCTTCTACCTCTTTCTTTTCTCCTTATCTTAGTTATTCCTTTATTAATTGAATTTCTTTTCCTTTTATTTCTTTTTTCTTGTTATTGGGCGCCAATAGCCAACAAGGCCCATGAAATAAAAAAAGCAAGGCTATTTAGAAAGGGAATCCACTCATTTAAATCAAATCAAATGATTACATGTTCCTATATCTTAAAAAGGAGAAATTACATTTCAATTCCGACTTAGGAAAAATGAGGTTATAACAATACCAAGGGCGGATTAAGCTGATTATAGATTGACTAATATGTCGCTACAACAGACTCATACTGATGGAGGGGAAGGGATCTTAGGACTCCTTCCCTCCTAGATCTTGTATGGAATGGATTGCGACTTCGCATTGGTCAGTTGGAAGTTTGAGTGGTATGCCTCAAACTCCCCAAGATGTAATAAAAGATGTCATCCAAGCATTTTGTATATTTTCTAGGGTTATACAACAATTCACATTGATTGATAGCCCTTGTCTTGTTTCCTATAATGTTTAGTTGATATATAATAAGTTAATAGAAATCAACTGTTTAGAAAGTGATATCTTTATATTTTCCTCTAAATATCATATTAGTCATGCTTGTTGTAATCCTATCTATTTAATCTGCTCTATCTCTTTACTTAAAATAAACCTGCTATAATTAATACGCATTGTCGAGAGTTATATCTATCGCTGGGACATGGGTCTCACCTCGTGGGTCACCACATCTCTTTAGGTGATTGCCAACGATGTCATCATGCTTGTGGAGGTGAGGAAGAGTAGCTTGAATATGGATATTTTGGGTATAATCAGATTTCTATTGAGCCACAAGACCAAAAGAAGTCTACCTTCACTTGTCCATATGGCACATTTGCATGCTATCGGATGCCCTTTGGCCATTGTAATGCATCAAATACTTTTCAGGGATGTATGCTCTCTATTTTCTCAGATATGGTAGAGTGCTGCCTCGAGGTCTTTATGGATGATTTTTCAGTGTATGGAAGTTGATGTATGGGTTTTGAGTCGCTTTTATAGGCTAGTTTTACACTCGTTTTATGTGTTTATTGGTCATATTTGTGGTTAATATCGCATGATTCAATTCCTTTAGCCTATTATCCTTGCCTGCATCAAATTCATCTTGTTTTACATTGTTTTGCATAAATTATCATATTTCTCAGATTTGATTTGTGTTCCTCTCTTTATTTCAAGCAGTTGGCATTCCTGGACCCATCGATACCATCGACGGTCCATCGATAGCATCGATAGAGCAACAGTAGCAAAGCCGGAGAGGAAGCAGATAGTTCGATACCATCAACCCAATGTCGATGGTCTCGAAAGTGCATCAGTGTTCCATAAGTCACCCCGTCGATACCATCGATGGGAACGGTCGATGGTATCGAGATGCCATCAGGCGACTTCTGGAAATTGAAGAAAGCATCAATACCCTAAGGTGTCGATACCATCGACACCCCATCGATGGTAACGATGTCGTCGGATCAGGAAAATATCCAACACGACTCCAATCGGACGACTACGTTCTTTTGGCGACCGTAAGTGGTACCTATACCTAGGAAAAGATGACCCAAAGTTGTGATTGTTGTTCTATTCCATTGCACAAGTCCCAGAGGAGAGGAGAGCGAAGAACGGAGCCTAGAGCTACGCCCGAGACGTTTCTAGAGCCGCAGACAAACGATTTCACCGCCGGAAGGCTACAGATCGTACGCCTCGCACCGAGGATCATCCAGATCTTCTCCGTTTCAGGGGTTACATCATATATCCATTCACTTACTCCATTTTTATCTCCTTTTTCTCCATGTGTAATGTTGATATGAACATGCAGGGCTAATCCCCTTTGTCTCTAGGATCGGAAGTAGCCCGAGAAATCATTGTATGACTCGTTTTACATAATTCATCACTATCTATCTATCAAAACTGTGGTATGATGTCATTTTCTCCATTGCTATCATTGTGCTTGAACACCATAATGGTAATATAATACCTTTAATTACTTTTGACAAAGAATTAACGATTGAAAAGGCGTGATAATCGCATTAACTAATAAATCCTTTGGAAAAGGTGATGTACAGTTAATGGTGGAATCCCAGAGATCTGTTCTTTTCATGCACCTAGTCTAGGGTATAGGTTACTACTGGTGTGGAACCGACCTAGATTAAGGTAGTGAATTGTATCGCGGGAGTGAGCAATTCTAACTACATGCCACTATCTAGAATGGGAGATGAGTTGTGATAATTGTGTAGAAATTAGTACAGTGAGAACCCATGGTGAAACCACAATCCTAGAGATTGCATTTGAATTGATTAAACCAATCATTTAATCGATTGCTTTGTTTTCTTTTGTTTTTATTTTATTTTTCAAAATCAACCTCAATTTTCCCATCGGTCTAGCTAATTGCGAACAGTTAGTAGTAGTCTACCGATAATTATGTTTCCTTGTATTCGACTCGGGCCTCACAAAGGCCTATATTACATTGATGCGTGCACTTGCGTTATACGCACGGTAAAATCGTGTCAAGTTTTTGGCGCCGTTGCCGGGGAAATAGAAATTTTTGGCACTACAAGTTCTGCTAGCGGCCACTCTAGGCCACGTTTTCTTTTTATTTGAAATTTTAATTATTGAGATTAATTGTCTATCTTTCAAATTATTTATTCATCTAGCATTGTACTTATTTGATTTTACACATTGCAGGTACTAGTGCATGGTGAAGACACGTAGTACAGACTACACACAGTCAACACCTGAGGTTCCGTCTTCGGGATCTGAAGATGAGCAGATAAATACACCACTTGAAGACATTGCAGAAGAGCTTGAGACTTTCACAATGGCCGAGGAGCAGACCATTTGGGAAAAGATTATAGCTTCTTCTTCCTCTGCACAGAAAGGGCCAATCAAGAAATAGTCTATCAACATACCTAGTTACAAGATTGACTCAGGGCTGATCCAGTTGGTCAAGTCATAGGATTTCCATGGACTAAAGAATGAAGACCCATTTTCCCACATAAGCACCTTTGTGGAACACTGTGATATGGTCAAAGTGGATAGATTTCCACAGGAGGCAATTTATCTGAAATTGTTTCCATCTTCTCTAGCAGGAAACACAAGGGAATGGCTTTACAACCTTGATGATGAGTATGTGGAATCATGGGACATGATGATTGAAGTTTTCTTTGAATAATATTTCCCACCCAAGAAGACAAATGATCTCATGAGGAGGATTCATAATTTCAAACAGCAAGCAGGTGAAACATACTCAGACTCGGGAGTGATTCAATATTATGCTACAGAAATGCCCACATCATGGGATGGATCTAGAAACTCAGGCAAAGATCTTTTATTTTTCCCTTAATGAACACAACAAGAGTAATTTGGACTCAGTAGGGACAAGCTTCTTTCTGTACAATAAAGGCTCAAAGTGTAGAGAAATTTTAAAGAACATGGCTAAGAAGCAATACTGGGGTGAAAGAGATGCACTAGAGCAGGTCAAAATTGCAGGGGAATCCAAGGCAATCAAAGAATTAAATGAGAAGATGGACCTGATAGCAAAGAGAATGCTAGCAAAAGATGATGAAGGATCTGATGATGAGGCACATGCTAAGTTCATGCATCAACAACAGGGCTACATGAATAATGATTATTCATGGAGAAAGGACAAGAAATTCTTCTGGAAGGATCCAAATAACTTTTTGCAGGATCCGGATCAGAAGCCACAACCAAGTGCAGAAGATAAGAGTAATGAGTTTCTCAACCTGGTGATAAAGAAAAATCAAGAGTTGATGAGCACTTTCGGCAAACAAATTAAATCTCAAGGAGAATTTATGAACCAATTCGGTCAGGCTTTGTAGAGTCATGGGGCATAGATGAGGACGCTTGAGATGTCTATTGCACATATGGCAGCCGAAATTGCAAGTTTGAAGAGGCCAACACAACATGGTTTTCCAGGGAATACTGATGTTCTAGGAGGAAACCACCAAGCTAAAGCAATTTTGTTGAGGAGTGGAAATTTTTTTTAAACTCCAAGGTCGATGAACCAAACACACCATAGCTAGAAGCTACAAGTGAGGCCACAGAGGATGTCGTAGTCACAGAGACAGTGGAGGATGAAGTAGAGAAGGCCATAGAGGAGCCCATTGCAGAGAAAGAGACAAAGAAGAGGACGCCTTATGTTCCACCACATCAGAGGGCACTGACCGTCCCGGTTCCTTATCCAAATAGTCTGAAAGCAAAGAAGGTGGATGCACAATTCAAGAAGTTCCTGGATAGCTTTAGGAAACTTTCGGTCAACATTCCTTTATTAGAGGCCATTGAGCAGATACCCTCCTATGGTATGTTCTTGAAGGATATAATTACCAAGAAGAGAAAGATTCCTGACACAGAGGTGATAGTGCTTAAGGAGCAAGTCAACACCCTTATTTTGGGAAAATTACCACCAAAGTGACAAGATTCAGGCTGTTTCAATATTTCATGCTACATTGGAAAGGTGAAATTTGGTGAAGCACTATGTGACTCGGGAGCGAGCATCAATTTGATGCCTCTCTCCACTTTCAAGAAACATGGTCTTAAAGAATCCCGGAAGAGTAACATGACAATCCCCTTGCAGATAATTCCGTTGTAAGGCCGTATGGAATTTGTGAGGATGTTCTGGTCAAAGTGGATAGATTTGTATTTCCGGTAGAGTTCGTGGTGATGGAAATGCAAGATGAACAAGGTAATGAGTTGCTTCTAGGTAGACCCTTCCAGGCTATACCTTACATGATTCTAGAAATGGGTAGAGGTCGATTGACCATGGGAATAGCAGATGACATATTTGAAATCAAGATGCTAGCTGACTCACAATCATCACAGGAGCAAGGACAGTGTAGAAAAATTAGACACTTTGATCACAACATTTCCATTTGTTTAGGGAAACCATTTCTTGATATGGCTCACGTTATGACAAGGGTAGATAAGGGAACACTTGATGTGGACATCATGGAATGATGCTATAGCAGTCTCCATGCTTGACTCATACCCACAATTACCTCTTAAAGCTTGCTTGTTCAACATCTTGGATGATTGGATGAGAAGCACGTCATTGCAAGACGGTGTGAAGATGTTGTGAGTGCTTCCTTGCTACTACACCAAGCACTATGAAGAACTAGGACCACTTCCACCACCGCTTCAATCTTCTTTGGTCATCCCACCAGATTTAGAGCTAAAGCTGTTGCCCCCTCACTTGAAATACGCATTCTTAGCGGTTTATGCAAAGCTACCAGTGATGATTTTGGCATATTTGAGTGTCGCAGAGGAAGATCAGTTGATGATTGTGTTGAAGAATCACCGTGGTGCATTCGGGTGGTCGGTTTCTGACATCAAGGGGATCGCCCCTACCCTCTGCCAACACAAGATTTGGCTCGTTGAAGGAGCCAAACCTGTGATTCAGCCACAATGTCGCCTCAACCCTATCATGATGGAGGTCGTCAAGAAGGAGGTGATCAAGCTTCTCTCTGCGGGCATCATCTATGCTATTTTAGACTCTACATGGGTGAGCCCCACACAGGTAGTCCCTAAAAAGGGGGAATCACGATAACTCAAAATCTTTTGAATGAGCCTGTCACCACCCGATTGGTGACCGGGTGGCGTGTCTTCATTGATTACCATCATTTAAATTTCGTCACTCTGAAAGATCATTTTCCCCTACCTTTCATTGATCAGATTTTAGAGCGGCTGGCTGCTCTCATTTTTGTTTTTTAGACGGCTACTCTGGCTATAACCAGATTTCCATAGACCCTAAGGACCAAGAGAAGTCTACCTTCACTTGCCCTTATGGGACTATTGCATATCGCCATATGCCTTTCGGTTTGTGCAACGCACCAGCCACTTTTCAGCGCTGCATGCTTGCTATATTTTCGGATATGGTAGAGTGTTGTATAGAGGTGTTTATGGATGACTTTTTCATCTACGGTGCATCTTTTGATGAGTTCTTATATAATCTAGACAAGGTGTTACAGAGACGCAAGGACACACATTTAGTCCTCAACTGGGAAAAATGTCATATGATGGTTAGCGAAGACATAATGCTTGGACACAAGGTGTCTAGCAACGAACTGGAGGTAGATCCAGTGAAGATTGAGGTTATTTCCAAACTACCCCCACCAAACTCGATGAAAGGGGTGAGGAGCTTCCTTGGTCATGCAGGGTTTTATCGCCGGCTTATCAAGGATTTTTCTAAAATTGCTAAACCATTATTAGAATTGCTTGAGAAGGATGCAATTTTTTATTTCAATGACAAATGTATGCATGCCTTTGAGGTTCTCAAACAAAAGTTGATTTCTACGCCGATTGTTCAAATGCCGGATTGGAGTAAGCCCTTTGAGCTTATGTGTGATGCATCATATTTTTCAGTGGGGGCCATTCTTGGGTAGCACCTTGAGAATAAACCCACAATTATTTTCTATGCTTCTAAGACTTTGAATGATGCCCAACTTAATTACACCACCACAGAAAAAGAATTTCTTGCTGTGGTTTTTGCATTTGAAAATTTTAGGCAATATTTAGTGGGGTCTAAGGTTGTGGTATGGACGGACCATGCCTCTATAAAGTACTTAATGGAAAAGAAAGATGCCAATCCTAGACTCTTAGGTGGATCCTACTCTTGCAAGAATTTGACATTGAGATTAAGGACAAGGCGGGCATTGAGAATGTGGTTGCGGACCACTTGTCTCGGTTAGAGCAGGTAGATGAGAGAGATACTAACATACCCATTACTGAGACCTTCCCGAATGAGAAAATCCTTTCTATCCAATCTAAGGATCCATGGTTTCTGCATATCATAAATTATCTTGTATGAAAAGAACTCCCGGATGATTGGACTTACTAAGAGAATAAGAGGTTTTTCCATTCTCTGAGATATTGTTTTTGGGATGACCCTATTCTTTTGAGATAGTACAGGGATGGAATTTTACACAGGTGTGTACCTGACAGTGAATATGACAGTGTGCTCAGTCACTGTCATACATTGCCCACCGACGGTCATCATGTGAGCACAAGGATGACGGTTAAGGTATTGGAGAGTGGCCTTTATTGGCCCACACTTTTCAAGACACCTATGATTATGTGAGGAGGCATGACTCATGTCAAAGGGCAGGTAACATCTCAAAGCAGCAAGAAATGTCCCTTAATGTGTTTTAAGAAGTTGAGGTATTTGATTTGTGGGGCATTGATTTCATGGGACCATATGTGTACTCCAATTCTAATTTATATATCTTGCTTGCTGTTGATTATGTGTCAAAGTGGGTAGATGAAATACCCACAAGGAATAATGACACTATGGCAGTGTGTAGGTTCGTGAAAGAGAATATCTTTTATAGGTTTGGTGTGCCACAAATGATCATAAGTGATGGCGGTACCCACTTCACGAATAAGAAATTCACTGCACTATTGAGTAAATATGGGGTCAAGCATAATGTAGGTACCCCATACCACCTGCAGATGCAAGGACAAGTGGAGGTGTCCAATAGGGAAATCAAGAAGATCTTGGAATGAATGGTGGCCTCTTCTAGGAAAAATTGGAGTGCACTACTACCAGATGCACTATGGGCATATAGGACCGCGTTTAAGACACTGATAGGCACCACCCCTTTTAGGTTGGCTTACGGGCGGGCTTGTCACTTTCCGGTGGAGTTAGAGCATAAGGCACATTGGGCGTTAAGGAAGCTAAACCTGAACATTGATGATGCAGGGAGAAAGAGGATGCTAGAGCTCAATGAGTTGGATGAGCTAAGGATGAATGCATACAAGAACTCAAGGATCTACAAGGAGAGGACAAAGCAAATACACGATTGCCACATTCAATTACGAGTTTTCAAGAAGGGTGATAGTGTGCTATTGTTCAATTCGAGATTGAAGTTGCATCCCGGGAAATTGAAATCCCAGTGGAGTGGACCCTTTGTGGTTGAGGAGGTGCGACCCCGTGGTGCTATCATGGTGAGAGATGGTGCGAGAACATTCTTGGTGAATGGTCAAAGGCTGAAGCACTACTATGGGGAATACTATGTAAGTAAAGTGCATGAGATCAAAATCATGGCACTAAAAGAGGATTGAGGAGCATGATTGCGTCTAGCCCACGACGTTAAATGAGGTGCTTGTTGGGAGGCAACCCAACCTTAGTAGCATACATGGTTATTTCTTGAAATGTTTCATATTCCTAGGTAGTTTTCATTAATTTAGCACTTAGTCTCTAAAAATGATACCCTGATATGTTTCTTGAGTGTGCAGGCTGGGAAACGGTCGATGGTATCGAAATTGGAATAGTGAAAAATTCTATCGAAACTTCATCCCGTCGATACTATAAACTGCCTCGTCGATGGTATCGAGATGGGAATAGGTAGAAAGATGGACGAGCATCGACGGTATCGACAAGTTGTCGCTAGTATCGAAATCTCTGGAGATATTTAGACAGGATGTCTCAGTATTTTCGATACCACCGACACCCTGGTCGATGGTATCAACATGTCTGCAGTAAAATCACAATGGCCAGACTTCACGAGGATCAAAGAAACATATAGGTGTCGATACTATCGACAGTGTCGACGGTATCGACACTCTGTTGCTACCATCGACACGTCACCGATCTGGGCCCCCACATTGAGCCATCAACAACCGTCGATTGCACTGAGTTGTGGATTCCAATAGCCATCGATACCATCGACGGGACTGTCGATGGTATCGACACACCGACAGCAGGTGCAACCACCCCTTATAAAAAGGGAAGCAATCCTTCAATCCAACATCACATCTTCATTCCTTATCTTCCACAATCGATCCTAAGCAACTTTGAGCATCAGGGAGCAACCGAGATCATCGCCGCCGATCATCTCCGAGCATCCTCTTCGGCTACGTGGATCTCTCTCTTCTCTGAGTGCTGCTACCATCTTCTCCGAGCTCCACTCTCTTTTCTCTCTCACTCATTGCCCCTTTTACAACAATGGTGAGATCTGGAGCCTCATCATCCAGAGCTATCATACCCGCCCACCCGCCCTGCAACAAGGACTACTTCCTCACCCGAGGCTAGTCCATCCATCGACAGAAGTAAAGAAGGTTTACAAAGAACTATGGAAGCATCCGATTGAGCCCACCCAATATGGTGACCGGGAGCTTCTCAAAGATCTGGGATTTGAGGCCAATATGGCCTATGTGCTTCAAGGACAACTGTGCGAGTCCCCCACGCTCTGTCGTGACCATGCAGACGGTCATCCATTCTTCAGTGGATGGCCCACATATAAGGAAATTGTCATCGAGTTTCTGGCATCACTCGACATCTGTGTAGTTCCCAATGAACTACAACTGACACAGACGGAATGGAAGGAGGGGCGTGTGTCTTTTTGTCTCTACAACCAGGATTACAACCTGACCCTTCATGAGTTTAACAAAATTTATGGGTGGAACCATAGTGATCTACGTCAGCCACCACAAAATGTTGATTAAGAAGCTATGTATGCGAAGATGGTCACCATACCTGAGGGATATTCTATCAGCTGGCACCACACTGTTGTAGCTGATTTCGAGCATCCTTTTGTTCGGGTTCTTCACCGGATTATTTCTAAGTCATTCTTTGCAAGGTCCAAGTTGTCGCAGAGCAAATTCTAGGAGATGAACCTTTTCTTTCTCTATTGTCTGCTAGAGAGGACACCGATCAATTTTAGAGCCTTCTTACTCACGCGCATGATGGCGGTTAAGAGGAATGTTTCTCGCAAGGCCCCAATTTACTTTGGGGGCCTTATTACTCAGCTTGCCATGCACATGGGGCTTGATCTGTCCGGGCTCCAAAAGATTGAGAGTAGAACTATGCTTCCCACTTTGTCAACTCTGGCCTCACTGAAGCCCGCCATGGCATCACCTACGCCACCTGCCATGTGAGAGGTGTGTTTCAAAGGGCGCAATTGCCCAACCCTGCTTTCAACATCAGGCCAGGCCAAAGCTACAGATGGCCTATCATTGATGTTGAGGAAGATGAGGAAGAACCAGCTGTAGACGTGGAAGTTGAAGAGGGTGACGATGATGTAGAAGAGGAGGAGGAAGCCACTATTCCTCTTCGACAATGAGTTACTTTGAGAAAGCATCCACGAAACTATGGAGCCTCCTTGTCTTTCCAACCACTACCACCACCACCCTCCCACAATGGAGATGACCCCTACTCTATGCAGGGGATGTATACCATGCTCTAGACGATCCAGGAGTCACAACAGATGATGTAACAGTTGCATCAGGCAGCTTTTGTAGGGATCCAGGATACCAGAATAGGCTTTATGAAAATCAACAGGCAATCTTTGAGAACGAGTGCCAGCTATTCGCTAACCAGCAGCAGGTCTACGATAGGTTGGGGAGGATAGATCAGCAGTAACAACCTTTCTACGATCAGTACTGGAGTAGAGATTACTTTGGGTGATATCCACAACCACTGCCCATGCCTCCCTACGATCCCAACTTTCAGGGACATTATCCAGAGTGGAACCCCCATACACACCGGTACCCGCCACACCCATCGCCTCAGTAGTAGAAGGGTATCACTGTTCCACCGTTTGAGTTTGTTCTTGACTATGATGCCATAGTCGAAATCAAGCTTGGGGGGGAGATGGAACATTTTCTATCTTAGTTTGATTTCATTTTCTTTTGTTGTAGCAATTTTTCTTAGTTTTTTTTGCAATTTTTCTTTTCATTGTGAAATTTGGTTTATTTATGACTTTCTAGGATCCACTTTCTATCTAGTGTAACCAGTGGAGTTTAAATGTAATTGCATGTCATCTCAATGTTTTCATGTGGGGGTTGGGAGAAAATGAATATGAATGAAAAATCCTTAAGAAATTGTAAGTTTGACTTGTTTGAGGGGAAAGTAATTAGGTAGGTCAACTTTAAAACATATGATCATAACTGTACATCCTTATGGTTCAAGAAATGAGTACAGATATGGATGTTGAGCTTAAGCTGACCAAACACTAACGTGACTTTAATTTGAAGTGAGAAGAGAGAAACTTCTTAGTTATCCTATGCACATATCAGTAAGGAGGGACATATAATCTTTTCCAATGGTTCTGTCCTTTAGTCTTGTGATCTATCCACCTCACTTCATTCACACCCCACCATAAGAACTAGGATCACCTTATAATTTTTCATCTCTTGATTGCATGTCATTTAGATAGGAGGATTGCATTATAGCTAGATTTTACATTAAAAAAATGAAAAAAAGAATTAGTCATGCATGCACACATTCTAGAGTGCATGCCATTGTAGCTGCATAGTTTCTTTCATATAGTTGCATTTTGCATGCTTTTGAGCATATAGGACATTATGTGCCTTATCTCTTATGAAAAATAAGAAAAGTAGGGAACTTGTTTTATACTCTCTGGAAAGTAGATTATAATGCATCAGTTGTAGTAGTTATGTGAAAAGAAGCCTGAGAAAATTTTATGCTTTTCCTTGGTCAATTGGAAAAAATGGGGCTTGAAAAAAAAGGAAGAAAAAAAGGATTGAGAAATAAGTAAAAATCAGAGGGAGAAAGGAACTTGTTTCACCTGCATAATAGGAAGAATAAGCACATGATGTAGTTTTTTAGACATTTCATTTCACATTGAGATGGAATAGTAGTGTATGCATCATTCCACCTAAAATGTAGACATTAGGTCATTTGCATATGCATCATTTAGATCATTTTTGTTGTTTTTGCATGTTAAATTGTATGGTGCTTTCTTTTCTTCCACAGTCGCCCATTCCATCCACCTGTTGCTCAAAATGGTAGGCCACCCATGATTATCTCCTCATTCTTGTGTATCAGGAGATCTACTTCCATGTAGATGGTAGCTAGGACATGAACAACGTAGATAGGAGATCACAAGATGCACCACGCATGAACCAGATGAATTTATTATATTATCTGCTTTATTTGATTGTGTTCATTGATTATGGGGTGGACACCTCTCATGGACGATCATTGTCACCTTTAGGGTAGTTATCATTCCATGGTTAGTGAGGGCCAGTCTGTGCCTTGCAGGTGGGCATCATAATGTGATGTTTGTTATGCTAGTATGTTCTTTAGTTGACCCTCACAATTGTATTCTATAGTTTTGTGGCTCGAGGACAAGCAAAGTTCAAGCTTAGGGGAGTTTGATGCAGGGGTTTTGAGTCACTTTTATAGGCTAGTTTTACAGTCGTTTTATGCATTTATTGGTCATATTTGTGGTTAATATCACATGATTCAATTCCTTAGGCCTATTATCCTTGCCTGCATCAAATTCATCTTGTTTTACATTGTTTTGCATAAATTATCATATTTCTCAGATTTGATTTGTGTTCCTCTCTTTATTTCAGGCAGTTGGCATTCCTAGACCCATCGATACCATTGAAGGTCCGTCGATAGCATCGATGGTCTGTCGATAGCATCGATAGAGCAATAGTAGCAAAGCCGGAGAGGAAGCAGATAGTTCGATACCATCGGCCCAACGTTGATGGTCTCGAAAGTGCAACAGTATGCCAGAAGTCACCTCGTCGATACCATTGATGAGAACGGTTGATGGTATCGAGATTCCATCAGGCGGCTTCTAGAAATTGAAGAAAGCATCGGTACCCTAAGGTGTTGATACCATCAACACCCCGTCGATGGTATCAATGCCGACGGATCAGGAAAATATCCAGCACGACTCCAATCGGACGGCTGCGTTCTTTTGGCAGTCGTAAGTGGTACCTATACCTAGGAAAAGATGGCCCAAAGCCGTGATTGACATTCTATTCCATTGCACAAGTCCCGGAGGAGAGGAGAGGAGAGCAAAGAACGGAGCCTAGAGCTACACCCTAGACATTTCTAGAGCCACAGACAGATGATTTCACCACCGGAAGGCTGCAGATCGTGCGCCTCGCACCGAGGATCATCCAGATCTTCTCTGTTTCAGGAGTTACATCATATTTAAATTCGTTTCTCCATGTTTCTCTCCTTTTTCTCCATGTGTAATGTTGATATGAACATGTAGGGCTAATCCCCTTTGTCTCTAGGACTGGAAGTAGCCTAGGCAATCGTTGTATGACTCTTTTTACATAATTCATCACTATTTATCTCTCAAATCTGTGGTATGATGTCGTTTTCCCCATTTCTATCATTGTGCTTGATCACCATAATGGTAATCTAATACCTTTAATTACTTTTGACAAAGAATTAATGGTTGAAAAGGTGCGATAATCACATTAACTAATAAATCCTTTGGAAAAGGCGATGTACGGTTAATGGTGGAAACCCAGAGATCTATTCTTTTCATGCACCTAGTCTAGGGTATAGATTACTACTGGCGTGGAACTGACCTAGATTAAGGTAGTGAATTGTATCGTGGGAGCGAGCAATTCTAACTACATGCCACTATCCAGAATGGGAGATGAGTTGTGATAATTGTGTAGGAATTAGTACAACGAGAACCCGTGGTGAAATCACAATCCTAGAGATTGCATTTGAATTGATTAAACCAACCATTTAATCGATTGATTTGATTTCTTTTGTTTTTATTTTATATTTCAAAATCAACCTCAATTTTCCCATCGGTCTAGCTGATTGCGAACAGTTAGTAGTAGTGTACCAATAATTACATTTCCCTATGTTCGACTCGGGCCTCACAAAGACCTATATTACATTGACGCGTGCACTTGCATTATACGCATGGTAAAATCATGTCAAGAGTCATTTGAAGATTACCTTGACAATCTTGATAAAGTTTTGCAAAGGTGTGAGGACACTCACCTAGTGTTGAACTGGGAGAAATGCCTCATGATGGTGAGTGAAGGGATAGTTTTGGCACACAAGGTGTCCAATAGAGGAGTGGAAGTTGACCCGGTAAAGATTGAAGTGATCTCTAAGCTACCTCCTCCATCGCCTGAGAAGGGGGTTATGAGTTTTCTAGGACACACCGATTTCTATTGATGTTTTATAAAGGATTTTTTAAAAATTGTAAAACTTCTTTCTGAAGAAAGACGTTGAGCTAATTTTGAAGAGCGATGTTTGAAG
This sequence comes from Alisma plantago-aquatica, assembly GCA_963693085.1. Lineage (NCBI taxonomy): Eukaryota > Viridiplantae > Streptophyta > Magnoliopsida > Alismatales > Alismataceae > Alisma > Alisma plantago-aquatica. Next base: position 664,056,204 of record OY856413.1, read on the forward strand.
GCTTTGAGGTGTTAAAGGAGAAATTGATCTCCACACATGTAGTATAGGCTCCAGATTGGAGCCAACCATTTGAGCTCATGTGCGACACATTAGACTATGTGATAGGGGTTGTTTTACGACAATGCAAAGATAAAACCCCGCTGTTATTCATTATGCATCGAAAACCCTTAAGATGCCCAACTTAATTACACTATAAATGAAAAGAGCTTTTGTTGATGGTGTTTGTTTTTGAAAAAATTCACTAGTATTTGATTGGGGCTAGGGTGATAGTTTGGATTGACCATGAAATAATAAAATATATGTTGTAGAAAAAAGATGCCAAACCTAGACTGATAAGATGGATCTTGCTATTGTAGGAATTTGATATAGAAATCAAGGATAAAGCAAGGACAGAAAATGTGGTAGCCAATCATTTGTCTAGGTTGGACAGAGTGGATGAGAAGGACTTAGTAATACACATTGTTGAGGAGTTCCCTGATGAACAATTGTTGCCATGCAAAAAAAGACATGTGGTTTGCAAATATTGTAAACTGTTTTGCATGTGGCGAGCTACTAGAAGATTGGGGGTATCTAGATATGAAGAAGTTTTTCCACTCCTTGAAATTTTATGTCTGGGGTTGCCATATTTGACTCAAATAATGTAGGGACCGCATTTTGAGGAAGTTTGTGCCTGAATGTGAGTTTGAGAGCATATTGGCACATTTCCATTTATTACCTATTGGGGGAAACTATGCTAGCTCAAGGACATCCACCAAGGTGTTAGAAAGTGGTTTTTATTGGCCATCACTATTTAAAGATGCTTCATGTTAGCGAGTTGAGAATATATCTAAGATACACACAATGTTCGTAAACATTTTTTAGGAAGTTGAGGTTTTTTATTAATGAGGGATATGTATTATGGGACCCTTTGTGTCTTACAATTCTAATCTATATATTTTCTTGTAATGGACTATGTGTGTAAATGGGTGGAAGCAATTCCTACCTGCACCAATGATATGTAAGTTGTTTGCAAATTTTTAGAAGACCATTTTTTTGCAGGTTTGGGTGCCGAGAGTGATGATAAGTGATGGGAGATCTCATTTCACTAATAAGAAATTTGGTGCTTTATTGAGTAGGTATGGAGTGAGGCATAGGGTAGGAACCCCCTACCATCCACACACCCAAGGTTAGTTTGAGGTGCCTAATAGAGAGATTAAGAACATTTTAGAAAAAACAGTCTCAACAAATAGGACCAATTCGAGCATGCAACTGAATGATGCTCTTTGGGCATACATGACAACCTATAAAAAACCTATAGGAACTACTCCTTTTAGGCTAGTTTATGGGAGGGATGATCATTTACCTATAGAATTGGAACACAAATCCAAGTGGGCTTTGAGGAAGCTGAATTACAATCTTGATGTTGCAGGAAAGAAACGGATGTTGGAGCTCAACGAATTGGATGAGCTCAGGCTAGCTGCCTTTGAAAGATCTAGGATTTATAAGGATAGAACTAAGAAGGTCCATGACCAACATATAATTCATAGAGTGTCTATTGTAGTATAAAAGTTGCTTCTATTCAATTCTATGATTAAATTGCATACAGGAAAATTAAGATCTAGATGAAGTGGCCCATATGTGGTGGTTAAGGCTTTCCCTCATGGAGCAATGGAAACCTGTGATGGACCTGATCCATTTCTCATAAATGGGTAGCATTCGAAACACTACTATGGGGGAGAGTTGATACATGAGGGAGAGGAGTTGAAGCTCGTTCAGCTTCATTGAAGGCCTGCATGATTTTATCGTCAAGCCTATGACGTAAAACAAGGGCACTTGTTGGGAGGCAACCCAATTTTATTTTATCATGCTTTGATTTTTGACTTTTACATGCTTTCTAGGATTTTTCATTGTTATAATTTGCATTCCATTTATTATATGTTTTTAGATATAAAAAAGGTACTGTGATAATCTATGTTTAGTGTGCATGCAGTAAAAAAGTCTGTACCACTAACAACAATTTTGGTGGCACCGAGGGTGATGCAAAAATCAACAGTAAAATTTGTTAGCAAGTTAGTGCCACTAATTCTTTGTAGAGCCAGAGTTGAACTTACTATGAAGGCTCATTACTACTGACAACATGTTGGTAGAACTGACACCTGATGAAGCTCCACCTTTAAGATATCGAGGCACCTCTCGAGAGTATCGAGAAATTGAACATCTCAATATCACCGACCTATAAAGTTGGTGGAACCAACATCTTTTACGGTGGTGACTGAGATGTAGCTTGGAACCACCAACACAACCATCAGTGATATCAACATATGAAAACATAAAATTCGTCAATATGCAATTCAACGAACTAGATCTTATCTATCCATCAGTCGATGGTACCGATCCAAGGATGCATACCACTAGTCGGTACCATCGACATGGTGTTAGTACTACAGACATGGAGAAATGCATTTGTCAATCCATCAACAGACATGAGCCATCAGTACCACCGGTGAATATTGAGATACACATGGATTGGGGATGAGTTGGTGCACTGATGGTTCAGTCGGTGGTACCGACACTACTCATTAGGGCAACCTATGGGCTATAATAGGAGATGTGTGGGTTGTGATTCAAACACACCCACACCATCTCCTTTGCAATCACAGAACCACCAAAGCTCTAAGGCAACCATCATCTTCCCCATACTCTCATTTTAATCATTTTTCTCTCTTTAGACCCATGGTGACAAGGAGGTCATATTGATTGACAGAAGGAGCCAACCAGATGGTGCCCAAGCCAACACGTATGGCTCATGTCAATGAAGATCAAAAAAATATTTTTTCCAACTTGACGAAGAAGGAACTGATACCCACATGGTATGGTGACTACGCCTTCCTCAATGATGTAGGCTTCACCAAGAGTCTTCAGCAAGTCTATATTGGCCAAGGCATGGTAGGCAATCACCCCTACTTTAGTGATTGGACCACCTACCAAGAGATCATCTGTGAGTTCTTGGCATCTTTGAAGGTTTGCTACATCCCTGAGCATGGGGAAAGCTAAGAGGAAGGATGGGTACGCTTCTGCCTCTACAACACCATCCACCACTTCACATTGGTGAAGTTCAATGCAATCTATGGGTGGCCAGTTGGGGACGTGTGCTGCACGCCCAATGACTTTGACTTCACATGGGCATGGAGGTTCATGACAGACTTGCCACAAGGATTCACCATCAACTGGAACCAATCATGTGTCATGGACATTAAGCATCTGTTCGCCCAAATTTCGCACATGTATCTCACCAATACCATCTTTTCCAGGTCTACACAAGGATAGGGGAAGGTGCAACAAGCTGATCTTTTTGTCCTTTGGGCATTTTTTTCTCGAGGGGAAGAGAAGGTCAGCCTGGGCTCCTTCTTCTTGCAACACATGCTTCCAGTAAAGCGTCAGGTTCAGAGAAAGCCTCCAATTCATTTTGGCGGGCTCATCACACTTATGGAGCTACACCTCAACCTCAAACTCTCCACCTCCAACTCTATGAGGAACTCCTCCAAGTTGGATTTCAACCACTTTAAGAGGGCTCATCTTGTCAGCAAGCATGAGGTAAGGTGTTTTCATGTTTCATGGTAGATGACCAACTATCAGAAAGGGCTCTCCCTAACCCCATCTTTCTTCTACGAGGGGTGCGCTTCTTAAGGTGGCCAATGGAGGGTGTAAAAGTGGTACCAGAGGAGAAAGATGACCCTGAGCTAGAGCAGTTTGGGGAGGCCGATGACAAAGAGGGCACCATGCCATTCACTCAGCGGTGGGTCATTTACTACTCTTCACAAAGACATGGAGCATCAAGCTCCACTGCTCCACCACCTTCTCAACAAGATGATTCTTTTTGTATGGAAGGTATGTATGGGATGTTGCAAACAATTCAACATGGGAAGCAACAACAATCAACAACATTGGTAGAGATCCATGACTTTCAAGGGTGGCTTCTACAACAAAAACATGCCATTTATGATAATGAGCATCTTCTCGTGGCCAACTAGGAGAATATGCGCACTCGCCTACAACGGATTGAGCATTACCAACATCCAATCTACGATCATCACTGGAGCCATGGGTAGTTTGCCAAATACCAACAGCCTCTAGAGATGCCAACTCAGCACCCTAGCTTCACTAGCACTTTCTACCCACCAGATCCAAACATGCAGCCACCACCACTCTAATTTGGTACCACTATTCTACCTCTTTGGTTGGATTTTGACTATGAGGACATAGTCAAGTTCAAGCTTAGGGGGATGTTGGAACAACTTTATCTTGATGTTTTGTGTTAATTGTTTTAGTTTTTGCATTATTCATAGTTTATAGGATCCACAACTATCTAGTGTAATCGTGGAATATAATTATCATGATCTCTACTTTCATCATAGAGTTTGTTCTTTTCCTATGAAATTTGAAATGTATCATATCTTTGAAGTCTTAGTTGCAAATTCTAAAGGCAACATCACCTAGAGGAAGTGTATGGGTTAGTTAGCTTGAGGACATCTGCTATGAATGAAAAGTCCTAAACTATCCATGAATTGGGAATGACAATGGGGTTTGATCCCAAACTGACTAAACAAGTAACAAGACCTTAAATGGGATTTTTAGAAAAAAAAACTCTAAGGTTACCCTATACACAAGTTCATGGGAGAGGGACATATCATAGAGTAAGAAAGGCATTGCCTCTTAATCATGTAATTCCACCCATCCTTTCATACACTTCATTCACCATCTTAAGATGATCAAGTAAACTGAATTGTTTCCTCTTGATTGCATTGCATAGCATAATTGGTGACATGATAGCTAGTCTTTTTATTGCATTAGTCATAAAAAAACTGAAAAATGTGCATAATAATTAGTTGTATATCGAAATTCATGTAGATTGCATATCCTATGCATCATTCATTCTTTCATCATGTACCCATGTTGTTTTCGCTAGAAAATAAAGTGACATGATACACATACATACCCCTCAAAGTAAAAAAAAACCAAGCATACTCTTTGACCATGCTATAATAGTAGGGAAAAGAAAGAAAAAAAGATAAAAAAATTATGAAATAAAGGATGCCCTGAGCACATTTTTGAACTTTCTTCAAGAAGAGATGAAAATAGCTACATGATGTATTTGTTTATTCCACTCTCATCAATTAGATGAGACTTTCAGTGCATGCATCATTCCACCAAAATAGCAGGCATTAGGATTCATGCATTCTCACTTCCTTCATATTATAGGGTCATCATGTTTTTCTTGTATAAATGATTGGGTTTTTACTTGTGATTCTTCATAAGCCACCTATTTAATTCCACCTGTTGATATCTATGGTAGGCCATATATATGATTGATCCCCTCATTCACTCATATAAGGGGAACTACTTCCAATTAGCTTGGTAGGTAGAAAAGAGCAATGTGGTTAGGGAATACATGATGCACCAAGCGAATGCTTTATTGACTATGATATTAACTGCTCTATTGATAGTGTTTCACTGATCTAGAGGTGGACATCATTAATGAACATTTTTTGTCACTTGAGAGTAGTTATTTGTTCAGTGGTTAGTAAGGGCCAATTTGGGACCGACAGGTGGGGGTAGTTGAGAAATGAAGTTCATATTATTTGTCATTTTTTTGACTTATCTCAAACATACCCAAGGGTAGCGTTGCTCGAGGGTGAGCAACATTTAAGCTTAGGAGATTTTCATGCACGAAATACTATTCACTTTTCATATACTATTTTATTAGGTATTTCATGCATATTCCTCATTTTGATATTATTTGTGCATGGTTTATCATTATTGGTCTGTGACATATATTTGCATCAAGTATTAGCTATTTCTACCATTTTATATTGATTTGTGGTAATTTATGGGACTTACGCTTTCCATTTCAAAATTTAGGTAAATTGACAAGTCCTGATTTAGCTTAGTTCTACTGACTGCCTTTCCGGTGGTAGCTACAACAGAAGAAAAAGAATAGTCATGAATAAAAATCTCTCTGTGGTATCAACCACATGTTTGGTACTACTGACTTGATGGACAGTAATGTACCTATAACGACCCCATTCCCCAACAACCCCCAATTAAGGAAGGCCAAGAAACTAGAGCTGTTATCCCAAAACATGATCAAATGGTTTTGCACATAATAAAAAACAATTAATAAATTCTACTAAACAAGAACTGAGTTTGGTACAAGATAAACATATTTTTACCAATGTTTACAAAAATATGGGTTCTAAGATTTTACCCAAGTAATAAACCATCTATCTATATCCTTCGAGCCTTACTTCATTTTTTTGCTGTCAATGTCTTCTTTTCTGGAATGTCCAATTTCCAGCAAGACTATCCTAAAAACGTTGACAATCAAAATGTCAGTCAGTATAACAAGTTATACCAGTATGTGAGGGAAACAAAATATTCACATTTACTAATAACAACATACTTCACCCAATTATTGTTTAGCAAATAAAAGTTAGCATTTTGAACATGACTATTCGATCCAGATACATCCAACCTCCAGAGTCTTGTCCTTGTAGTGGACATCAACCACTCTTGCCCCCAGGGCTTTGGTGCCACACTGTTGCCCCTAGGGCTTTGGTGAGAGATCTTAGGGCTTAGCGATCTTTTGATGAATTTCTTGCCCCTAGGGTTTTGTATTTATCATTCTTTACTTTCTTATCTTACATCAGAGGTGGTGCAGGATACAAGCTAGTCAATTCTATAATAGGTGATAGTCATAGTCACTTTAAAGTCTGTAAGGAAATAAATAGACAAGCAGTCGTATATTTGCAAACCATGAGAAGAAACCCAAGAATACCACGTGAAACTAGATGGGTTACTCATAGGCATAACCACATACCTGATTTAGGAGTATTTTGATTTCCAAACAAGAATAACCAAGGATAACCATACAAGCAACTAATCAACCTAAAATCCAAGACATAACATCCATGTATCACTACATGATTCCAAAATCTACCAAAAGGATTGACTTGGGTTCCAAGTTGTCTTACTAGGTTTACTTCCTTATTTCATTATTTATAATACTCCATTATTGTTCTTTTAAACTTCCATGTTCCACCAACTCTACTTTAGGTTTCATACACTTGATTGTACTCCAATAGGCGTCTTTTATGAAAAAGTCCCAATCTTTATCCTTTATTAATCAAGTTAGGGATAAAGAGATAAAAAGATGGATATTTGGTACTTTCATGTTTATTGGGTTGACAAACCCTATTTTTGGTGTCACCTTCATGTTTGTGTTCCAAAAGTCACCTTTTTATGCAAAAGTCCAACTTTATCATGTTAGGATTTTGAATATGGAAGTACATGCATCTTGACACTCTTATGTTGACAAACCCTAATTCCATCATTAGAGATACTTTTATTCACAAAGAAACCCTAATCCTTCAAATCTTAGATGATGATGTTCATATGAGTCCAAGGTGTTCCTTATATTCATAACAGATCAATCTTTCATTAAAAACATCAATGAAGTCCATTAGATTCATCAATACTCACAAATTAGGGTTTTAATCCATTTAATCACTTTAAAGATAACAACTTTGACAACTTTTCGAATTGGAAGTAGATTTAGGCCAAGTTTATATTTTATTAAGTAGCTTGCATTTTTATGATAAAGATACGTATATTACTTGTAATTTTTGGACAAAGAAATGATTTTTAATTGATTTTCCAAGAAAAAACTATTTTCCTGATTTTCTAACTAGAGAGGTGAAGAAATTACCAATTTATAATATACACCAGCCGTCAGATCCATGAGTCTCCATTGACTGGGGCATGGATCATGCGGTCACAGTTGATCATGCCCACTCAGCTCTGGTTGAGACATAGTGAAGCCCAACCACAGATTCTTCTCACTGGTCAAAGTTGGATCACGATCCAACAATTTTTCTTTCTCTTTATTTCTTTTCTATTCTCTTTATTTTGACTTTTCTTGTTATTAGGAGGCATGTGAAACCAAAAGTTATCCTAGTGTGGCCACCTATGACACTTTCTATATAATTCCACATTATTCTTAAACACATGCACTTATCATTTATTTTCTTTTTGTCTTTTGCTTATTGTGGATTTTTCTCTTGTCATTCTTCCTTTTTAACCCTTTATTGGTTTAATAAAATAGGAAAACAGGAAAACATTTATTCAAGGAAGAACTACAAGGAAACCCATTTAATAAAACAATACACAGTTTTTCAAACAAGCCCCTTTTCATACAAGAACTGCATAACAATACAATCAAAATTGGGGTTATAATAGTACCCAAGGCACTTTGTGGTACTGACTTTTACATAGAAAAATCATCATAGATGTCAGGGAGAAACTTGATCCTATGGATGCCCAAGTAAGTAGTACCAACACTTACATGGAGTTGCGACCCAATAGAGGACTTGGTGCCACAGATGTCTCGTCAGTGGTACCGACTTGTCATGATTAGATTCGATTAAAGATGGAGATTAATACAATGACCATGATTTAATGACACCCTAAGTCACTCTTATGACTAGGGAGGATTTCATCCTGACCTAATATATCATGCCAGAGTTCATTGCACATGAGAAGAGAGTAGGGATAAGAGCAAGGAGAGGAGAAAGCTACATTCCGAATAATTCGATCACCTCTGGTGGACAGATTTGCAGCCACAGGACAAAAAATCATCTTGTTCGTCAGAGGGAGTCATCCATATCATCTTCTCTATGGGTTTTCATTAATTCTTTAATATTTTCCTCTTCTTCTCCTTTTCCCTATATGTGCATGGCAATTGAAATCAAGTAGGTTTGATCCCTTAATTCCTTAGGACTCGGGAGAATCCTGATTATGCATTGTATTTGACATTATGAGTTTATATATATGTTTTTCCTAATTTTTGGACATAATACTATGTTTGCATAATGAATTAACTATGCTTGAGTCAACATAGATAATTTGTCAAATCCTTGATTACTTTGATAGGGAGATTTAGGATTAGAAAAGGAGTATTACACAATTTATACCACTCCTAGAGAGAGTGCTTATGATTGTGAAGGGGATAGCTAGAGGATGCATTAAAGCACATAATTAATAGTTAAATCACTACGACGATGTACCTTATATTAGATTAGGTAGTGAATCATGCTATAAGAGTGGGTAATTCTTGTTATAGGTCCCTTGATCTAGGGTTAGGAGAAATAAATATTAATAAATGATGTTAGTTATAGTGTAAACTTTTCTAAAACTTTATTCTTGAGGAATCCATTCCATTTGTGTTCATAACCTCATTAATTTAGTTATAATTATTGCAATTAGTTGATTAATTACTCAATCACCCTTTTCACTAGGTGTAGCTGATCGAGTCATAGTTAGTAGTGGTCTCTGGATATGTTTCCTTGAGTTTGATATTCGGGCCTCATAGGCCTATATTACACGATACATGCACTTGCAGTATATACGTGTAGTAAACATGCATCATGGGCTAGAACAACCCACACCACCTCAGTTTTACCTTGTAGCCACAAGAAATCCAGCCTTCTAGTCCATTTTTGGACATCTCATGACGATGATTATGCACTTAGCGGATTGGGCGCCTGCACTACAACCTAGAGCACCTGTCCCTAATGTGGAATCTTAGGGTCCTGGGAAGATATTTGAGAGGTTGAAGCATGTGGAAGCTACCGAGTATGTAGGTACAATAGACCCGGGAGATGCTGACATGTGGTTAACCAAGTTGGAGAAGGCGTTTAAAGATCCTGAACATCCCAGATGAGGAAAAGGTGAAACATGAAGTTTACCTATTGAGGGGTAGTGGTGGCCATTGGTGGGCCATAGAGGAATATAAGAGACTAGGAGTTGATGTAAGTTGGGAAGAGTTCCGGAGGGATTTTGTGTGTCGCTACTTCGCTAAGATGTATTTGGATGAGAAGACAGCCCAGTTTGAATGGTTGCGCCAAGGGTCAATGTCTATCAATGACTATCATACATGGTTTATGGAGCTTTTGAGGTTCTATCCTCATATGGAAACCATGGAGAAGGAGAGAATCCAGAAGTTTGAGAAGGGTCTAAGGACTGAGTTGTCTATGACATCATCTTCTTTGGATAATAGGGAGAATTTATCTACCTTTTTGGATCTATGAGGAGGATTCAGAGGTTTCCTATGGAGAAGCGCAAAGCCAAATCTAGGAAGAGGACAACTCAGTTTCAAGGACAATTATCTGCAGCTTCAAGAAGCTGATGTCTTCATCATGACACTCACATCATATGTCGACTTTTTCTGAGCTGAGATCATGAGTAGAGTCACAATGGTCCCTGAGTAAAGGGAGAGGTCATAATTTTCTGCAAGTTGGAGCAACCAGTGTAGTGTTAGTGTCAGTGACATGGCCGTCTAGGCCACAATATGAATCTAGGACTTGTTTCAAGGGTGGAAAAGTCATGCATGTGAGGTGGTCGTGCCCCATGAAAGATGAGGAGGTGACATAGCATTCGAGACATAGTTAGTGAGGTTTGCAACATGAGTAGTATAACAGTAGTGGTGGTGGAGGATGTGCTCAAGCATCACAGGCATGGTCATCTAGAGTAGATGGAGGATGAAAATAAGCGTCAACTAGATTCTACACCATGAGTCAGTCAGATGGAGTGGTCAATCCACGGGTTGTGATAGGCCTGACTTATATTCTTCTTCTTTCGTATCTATTTTTGTTGACCCATGTGCGACACACTCATTTAACACCAGAGAGGTGATAAGTATTTGTAATCTGCCTGTTTATAGTAGAATAGATAGCCTTTTGCTAGAAACCCCTTTAGTTGGTTCTGCTAAGTTGCGGGAGGTGTGTCCGTCTTCTATTATTTCTTTCTTAAAATTCAACATCCAAGTGGATATTATGCCACTTGACATGCATGGATTCGATGTTATCATAGGGATGGATACCTTGGAGAAGTACAAGGTTGTTTTAGACTGTAGTTCCAAGGTGGCGACTGTCATGGGTTAACAACCTAACCCTAGTCTACACCTTAGGTGCCAAAATAAGGTGTACAAAAGGGTTAAAGTTGTCTGCCCCTGAGTGGATCAAACACATTAGTATATACATGCACCAAATAATAAAGCTTCCTTAAATAAACCAAATGTTAATTACATAGGGGCCCGAAGGCATAAGAGTTATACAAAAGAAAAACTTAATACATGAGAGAGCTACTTGCAGAAGAAAAAGAACTTAAACTAAGAGTCCCATTTAACTTTAGCATCCCCATGAAAATTTTGATTTTTTTGAGCCATCATATTGAGTTTCATCATCATCATCATCATCATAAGAAAAAGGTACCTATAAAGCATTTGAAATTGGTACACGTCAACACAATATATACATATATTGTACTGAGTACACCTATGTGTCTTTAATTATACCTCTTTTCATATCTTGGCAATAAAATAAAACTAAATTGGCAGTAATAAACAATATGACAAAAGCATACTTCGACAAGAATGTTTATTAACCAATAAGAACACACATTTTAAGCACAATTTCCATTATATATCCATGCATTGACCACCAAAGGTTTTGATGCATTCTCTTGACTCTCAAAGAGCTCAAGATTAAGGCCTTTATGATCGACTACCAAAGACCTAGATCATATGTTCAATGTGACTGACTACCAAAGATTTAATTCACTTCCATGCACTGTACTACCAAAGAGTTTAGTGCTATCATATAATGGAAAAGATAATTTATGTTCAGGTTTTGCAACATACATATAGAGAAAACATCATTGAAATTGATCATACTTGAATACATATTTCAAACAATACCATATGGCAAGTCTTCTACATTCATTGTACAACCATAGTAATTAGTAGGGCCAAGTAAGAGGTATGGGTGTACCTTCTACTCAAAAGTGGGGAGTCTAGAGATGCTCCTCACTAGTACCTTTGTCTTCCTAAAAATATAAGAGATTTGGTACTAATTAGCTATATTGGTAAAATTACCATTTAATTCTAAAAGAGTATAAAAGGCCCTTTTCTTAGTTAAAGTCATGAGAGTAGAGTATGAGTCTTTGAGTATGGATTTCAGTCCATAAATTGATAGTGTCATGTCAGAGTAGGACTTCTAGATCAAATTGGTGGTCTTTAGATCATGATGCATAATTATAATCATTTTTGGTAAGCCAAATAGGGAAAACGAGTGATAATTCAACTTTGCTAATAATTGAGTCACATAAATTGGAAATGAATGTCCCATAATTATCTATGTACAAAAACAAGATAATCACATGATTTTGGTGATTTAATCAGGCTCGAGTATTTTCTAAATAATTAATCAAGATAGAAACATATTTGAGTATGAGTACTTATATGAGTCAGATTTAGGGTTAACTGATATCATAATCGTGATCGTCATTTTTTTTAGATAAAAAGGGAGTACTGGTTCATATTTTTCTGATACTCCTACTATTTATAATGAATTTTCCAAGATTGGGGTATTTACTGGCAAATATTGAAAATCGATAATTAATAAACAAAAATGGAATAAAGGTGGGTTGTTGGATGCTCAGATCCAACGGTCAGAGAAAAATTGTGTAGATGCAAACAAGAAAAAGGTTGGACTGAGGTGGGAGAGGCTTACTAGTCCACTTGGATTCTGTGGGGCACACTCTCCCTTGGTCTCTGCAAGCCAAGCTTGCTCTACCATCAACTCAGACAAGCTAGGACTTGTTTCAAGGGTGGAAAAGTCATGCATGTGAGGTGGTCGTGCCCCATGAAAGATGAGGAGGTGACATAGCAGTCGAGACATAGTTAGTGAGGTTTGCAACATGAGTAGTATAATAGTAGTGGTGGTAGAGGACGTTCTCAAGCATCACAGGCATGGTCATCTAGAGTAGATGGAGGATGAAAATAAGCGTCAACTAGATTCTACACCATGAGTCAGTCAGATGGAGTGGTCAATCCACAGGTCGTGATAGGCCTGACTTATATTCTTCTTCTTTCGTATCTATTTTTGTTGACCCATGTGCGACACACTCATTTAACACCAGAGAGGTGATAAGTATTTGTAATCTGCCTGTTTATAGTAGAATAGATAGCCTTTTGCTAGAAACCCCGTTAGTTGGTTCTGCTAAGTTGCGGGAGGTGTGTCCGTCTTCTATTATTTCTTTCTTAAAATTCAACATCCAAGTGGATATTATGCCACTTGACATGCATGGATTCGATGTTATCATAGGGATGGATACCTTGGAGAAGTACAAGGTTGTTTTAGACTGTAGTTCCAAGGTGGCGACTATCATGGGTTAACAACCTAACCCCAGTCTACACCTTAGGTGCCAAAATAAGGTGTACAAAAGGGTTAAAGTTGTCGTCCCCTGAGTGGATCAAACACACAAGTATATACATGCACCAAATAACAAAGCTTCCTTAAATAAACCAAATGTTAATTACATAGGGGCCCGAAGGCATAAGAGTTATACAAAAGAAAAACTTAATACATGAGAGAGCTACTTGCAGAAGAAAAAGAACTTAAACTAAGAGTCCCATTTAACTTTAGCATCCCCACGAAAATTTTGATTTTTTTGAGCCATCATATTGAGTTTCATCATCATCATCATAAGAAAAAGGTACCTATAAAGCATTTTAAATTGGTACACGTCAACACAATATACACATATATTGTACTGAGTACACCTACGTGTCTTTAATTATACCTCTTTTCATATCTTGGCAATAAAATAAAACTAAATTGGTAGTAATAAACAGTATGACAAAAGCATACTTCGACAAGAATGTTTATTAACCAATAAGAACACACATTTTAAGCACATTTTCCATTATATATCCACACATTGACCGCCAAAGGTTTTGATGCATTCTCTTGACTCTCAAAGAGCTCAAGATTAAGGCCTTTATGATCGACTACCAAAGACCTGGATCATATGTTCAATGTGACTGACTACCAAAGATTTAATTCACTTCCATGCACTGTACTACCAAAGAGTTTAGTGCTATCATATAATGGACAAGATAATTTATGTTCAGGTTTTGCAACATACATATAGATAAAACAACATTGAAATTGATCATACTTGAATACATATTTAAAACAATACCATATGTCAAGTCTTCTACATTCATTGTACAACCATAGTAATTAGTAGGGCCAAGTAAGAGGTATGGGTGTACCTTCTACTCAGAAGTGGGGAGTCTAGAGATGCTCCTCACTAGTACCTTTGTCTTCCTAAAAATATGAGAGATTTGGTACTAATTAGCTATATTGGTAAAATTACCATTTAATTCTAAAAGAGAATAAAAGGCCCTTTTCTTAGTTAAAGTCATGAGAGTAGAGTATGAGTCTTTGAGTATGGATTTCAGTCCATAAATTGACAGTGTCATGTCAGAGTAGGACTTCTAGATCAAATTGGTGGTCGTTAGATCATGATGCATAATTATAATCATTTTTGGTAAGCCAAATAGGGAAAACGAGTGATAATTTGACTTTGCTAATAATTGAGTCACATAAATTGGAAATGAATGTCCCATAATTATCTATGTACAAAAACAGGATAATCACATGATTTTGGTGATTTAATTAGGCTCGAGTATTTTCTAAATAATTAATCAAGATAGAAACATATTTGAGTATGAGTACTTATATGAATCAGATTTAGGGTTAACTGATATCATAATCGTGATCGTCATATTTTTTAGATAAAAAAGGAGTACTGGTTCGTATTTTTCTGATACTCCTACTATTTATAATGAATTTTCCAAGATTGGGGTATTTACTGGAAAATATTGAAAATTGATAATTAATAAACAAAAAGGGAATAAAGGTGGGTCGTTGGATGCTCAGATCCAACGGTCAGATCAAAATTGTGTAGATGCAAACAAGAAAAAGGTTGGACTGAGGTGGGAGAGCCTTACTAGTCCACTTGGATTATGTGGGTCACACTCTCCCTTGGTCTCTGCAAGCCAAGCTTTCTCTATCGTCAACTCAGACAAGCTTCAGACAGTAGTAGGGGGCTCCTCATGTGCAACTGAGGTCAAATTCTCCTTCATGAGGGTGGTCTGGGTCAGGTAGGCACAGTTTCGATTCGTGGCTCCCCTTGGAGCAGTGCACCGCCGAGAGAAAATAAGGTGCTAGCTGCTCGCGATGGAGGAGGTGGTGTGGGTGAGCTGCAGGTGGCGTCGAGGTCTCCTGAGGTGTTGTAGAGGTGGCTTTGAGGCACCATGAAGCTAGAGGAATGGTCAATTCATGGTGAGGAGGGGAAGAGGGAGCTCATCCGTCACTTACTTCATGGTGAAGCTCATCGGAGGTGTTATCTAGAGGGTGGAGCTATCGAGGCTCTATCTGGACCAATTGGAGGGTTGGATGAAAAAAAGGAACCTTAGAGATGCTTTTGGAGGTGTTATATAGGCATGAGAGAGAGCAGTTTGTAAATGCCCAACTGAGTTGGGTGAGCTCAGAGAGGGGTGCTCAGTGGGGTGGTCGTAGAGGCAGTTCCAATGATCTTCAGGGGTCGTGTGAGGGCTAGTCATGTTCGTGGTGGCAAGGGGGAGGCATTGCTTTGGTTGGTTTCTCGCGAGGTGGGTCAAAGCGGGGATTAGTGGTCGAGGGTTTGGACTCGTGGCTGTAGCCATGTTCTCCCGGGTCGATCAGAGGTTGGGGATGACTTCCCCGCCGTCCAATCCAAGCTGGATTTGGGGTTGCTCCATCAGACGATTGCATGAGGCTCGGAGGGAGTGATCCATGAATCACTGACCTAAGCCCCACGTGACAGGGTAAAAATACCCATGTGTTAATCAAGAATCATAGGGTTACATATAAATGTGATTTAATTATAGGAAAAACCTTGGAAAAACTTTGAAAATTCATAGAGAGAGCTAGGAATCGATTGACATGAAATTTGAAACATAGCTCCACATTAGTGATCCTTAGATTTGTGCTCGAAATTCACAACTTAATTGGTCAATGTATCACTCTATGAAGTTAGTGTTTTTAGAGTTAAGATATTATAAAATAACATGAATAAATGAGTATAGAAAAACCATTTTATCACATCCTACTCAGCTTAAAAGAAATTTTGTCCTCAAAATTAAAATGGCTGAAAGAGATGAGGAAAACGTTGCTCCATATCTGCTTGTAGTTACCAAGTTGCATCTTCTACACCATGATGGTTCCATTGCACCTTCACCATCTGGATCTGCTTGTTCCTGAGTTCTTTCACTTTGGAATCAAGAATCTTTGTAGCCTACTCTGGGTAAGAGAGATTCTCCCACAACTCAAGAGGTTCCTGATTCAGCACATGACTATCATCCTTCGCGTAATGCTTTAGATTGAATACACAGAAAGCATTATGCATCATACTATATTTTGGAGGAAGAGCAAGTTGATAAGCACATTCACCAATGTGCTTCAGAACCTCAAAGGGCCCCACATATCTCAGACTAAGTTTCCCTTTGTTCTTGGCTATAGCACAGATGGGTCTGATCTTTAAGAAAGCATAGTCACCTGCCTTGAACTGCATGTCTGACCTGTGTGCATCTGCATATGATTTCTGATGATCCTAGGCCCGCTTCAACCTATACTTGATCAAGGACACCTTATCAGCATAAAGTTGCAACTCCTCAAACTTTAGCATCTTCCTTTCTCCAACTTCATCCCAATGGGGAGGGGATCTACATGGCCTACCATAGAGAGCTTCATAGGGCGGCATATCAATACTGGATTGATAGCTATTATTATATGTGAACTCTGCTAATGGAAGGTAGTAATCCCAAGATCCTCCCCAATCTAGAACACATGCTCTAAGAAGATCCTCCAAGTTTTGAATAGTACGCTCTAACTGACCATCAGTTTGGGGATGATAAGTTGTATTGAAATTCAACTATGTACCCAACTCATTCTGTACCTGCTTCCATAGGTGTGATGTGAACTTTGGATCCCGATCTGAAACAATAGATACTGGCACTCCATGCATTCGTATGATCTCCTTGATATACAACTCAGCAAGCTCAGGAACCTTGGCCATAGTCCGCATAGGTAAGAAATGTGCAGACTTGGTCAGACGATCTACTGTGACCCATATTGCATCATGTCCCTTCTTGGATAATCCCACCACGGAATCCATGGTGATGTTTTCCCATTTCCATTTAGGAATTGGTAAATGTTGCAATAGACTGCCTGGTTGTTGATGTTCAGCCTTAATTTGCTGACAAGTGAGACACTTAGAGATTAACTCTGCTATATCATTCTTCATTCCTCTCCACCAAAAATGTCTCTGCAGATCCTTGTACATCTTAGTATATTTAGGATTTATAGAATACTTAGACCCATGTGCCTCTTGCAGAATACACTTCTTAATCTATGACTCCTCAGGTACCCACATCTGATGCTGGTACCTTAGTCCACCATCCATACCAATAGATAGATGTGTCAGGGGTTTAGTCAAAAGAGTTGTCATCTCCTCTAAGCTAGAGCTATTCTTTTTAGACGTCAGAAGTTTAGAAAGAAGACCATGAATAATATTGATATTGTCCAGAATAATAGTGCCATCTTCTACTGGAGGTGACCTAGAAGTTTAAGGTTCCAGACTCATTGGTTCAGAAGTATGGATAGATGCACAAATTGACCTCTATGACTAAGAGCATTAGATACAACATTGACCTTGCCTGAGTGATAAGCAATAGCAAAATCATAGTCTTTAAGACATTCTAACCATCTTCTTTGTCTAAGATTGGGATCCTTCTGATTCAAGAGATATTTGTGACTTTTGTGATCTGTGAATATATCAAAAGTAGCACCATACATATAACGTCTCCATATTTTGAAAGCATAGACAATGGTAGCTAATTCCAAATCATGAGTTGGGTAATTGACCTCATTAGGTTTCAATTGTCTAGAGGCATAGGCAAAAACTTTATTGTCTTGCATTAGGATACAACCCAAACCCATTTTAGAAGCATCAAAAAATATTACAAAGCCATCATTACCAGAAGGTAAGGTCAAGACAGGAGAAGAAGTCAAATGGAATTTCAATTCTTGGAAGCTAGATTCACATTCAGGAGTCCAAATGAATTTGGCATCATTTCTGGTAAGTTTGGTCATGTGTAGGACTATTTTACTAAAATTAAGGATGAAATGACGATAGTAGCCTGCTAGACCTAGGAAGCTATGAATTTCAGAGGCATTGGTAGGAGCTTTCCAATCAAGGATGACTAAGACTTTGGCAGGGTCAACAAAAATTTTCCCACCCGAAATAACATGGCCAAGAAACATGACTTGGTCAATCCATAACTCACATTTGGATAATTTAGCATACAATTTTTGGGCTCTCAACACATCAAGTACTTTCTGGAGATGCTCACGATGTTGATCAACATAGTTTGAATATATAAGAATGTCATCAATGAAGACCACCACAAAGCTATCAAGGAAGGGCTGGAAGATAGTATTTATCATATTCATAAATACTCTAGGAGCATTGGTCAACCCAAAAGGCATCACCACAAACTCATAATGTCCATATCTAATTCTGAAAGTTGTTTTTGGAATATGACAATCCTTCACTCATAATTGATGATAGCCTGATCTAAGGTCAATCTTGGAGAACACAGTGACAGTACGAAGCTGGTCAAATAGGTCATCCATTCTTGGGAGGGGATATTTATTTTTTATGGTGGCTTGGTTGATCATGCGATAATCAATACACATTCACATTGACCCATATTTCTTTTTTACAAAAAGCACAGGAGCACCCCAGGGAGATGTACTAGGATGGATGAAGCCTCTATCAAGAAGTTCTTCTAATTGTTTCTTAAGCTCTGCAAGCTCGGCAAGTGCCATTCTATACAATGCCTTTGAGACTGGTGCAGTGCTCGATGCTAACTCAATTGAGAACTCAATCTCACGTATTGGAGGCAGCCCTAGAAGCTCCTTGGGAAATACATCTGAGTAATCTCTCACCACATCCAAGCTCTCTAAAGGTTTCACCTTAGAATCAGACACTGACACAACATCAAGATAGGCTCTACATCCTTTAGCTATCAAGGTTTTAACTTTAAGAGAAGAGATAATCATATTTCAGTTTCTTTCCTTTCTCTTGGGTATTGTCAAAGGTTTAGAATTAGGTGTAGAAATGATAACTTTCTTGGCTTAACAATCAAGCATGGCATAGTTGGCAAAAAGCTAATCCATCCCCAAATTAGGTCAAAATCTTCCATATCAAGGAGAATGAAATCAGAATGAAATTGATGACCACCATAAGAAAAAGGCAAGATTTCAATTTTCAGAAGAGAGGTATAGATTTTGCCACTGGGAGTTGTTACATCCATGATATAACCTAGATCTTTTATCTCTAACTTGATCATGGAAGCAAGATTTCTGGAGATGAAGGTATGTGTTGATCCTGAATTGAATAGGGCCACAATAGGATGATCTTGGAGACATATCATACCTATATTAGAATTTTTATATGAGATCATGGTTTAGAGGGGTTTCCATATATATAAATAAATTATTAACATTGTTACCTTCAATCAGGTGGTTGTCATTAGCCTTAGCTTCCTCTGCATCAATTGCAAAAACTCGGCCTTGATGATGTTCTGACTGAGCCTAAGCTATGGGAGCAGCTGGTTGGATAGGTGGAGCTCTAGGCTGAGGTAATGGGGTAGGATGATCTGAGGTACCCCTTGAACCAGACTTGGGCAATTGAACTTCATATGCCCTTCCTTCTTGCAATATAAACAGATTGGCCTCTCAAACTTGCATTTCCCAACATGTAACCCACCACAAATTTTGCATTTGTTCGAATTTCTATATGGTCCACCTTGGCCTCGACCTCCTCTATTTGGTCCTCCTCAGTATGATTGACCTCTATGGTGGTTTCCTACTCCTCTTCCCATTCCATGGCTATGAGGATTCTTCTTATCCTTCCCTTTTTCATTGTCCTTGGTGATGGATGCATCGATCAAGCCTAAGTATCCCAAACTTGGTGTTTTATTCTTCCCTAAGGTTCTTTCTTGGGTAAGGGCACTATTGATGGCAACTTTAAATGTAGTGTGGGTGGAGATGCAAAAGTAAACTTTCAGTTCTTGGTTAAGGCCATCAATGAAGTGTTCAATCTTTTCATCTTCATCAAGGTGATGAGCATGACACTCTAGGAGTCTAAAGGCCCTAACATAGTCAGCAACGGATAAGGTTCCTTGGGTGAGGTTATTGAACTACTTCCTCTTCTCCTTTCTAGCAGATATAGGCATGAACCGAGTAGTGAAAATCACCTTAAACTCCTCTCAACTTATAGGGGCATCTAGGTGTTCTCGTGTATGGTAATAATTTTCCTACCACAACTTCACAAACCCCCTGAGTTGGTAGGTTGAAAAAGTGACCTTTTCTTCCTCAACACATTTAAGGGCTCTAAAGGCATTTTCAACAGATAGGATCCATGCATCAACTTTATCTAGGACTTCACCTAGTTTTCTCCATGAAAGGCTTTGGGTTTGGGTTTGAGGAAGTCACTAATGGTAGTTTCAGGATTGATCCTAGATGAAGAGGCGTTATTATTGGTTTCCTTTAGGGCTAGGGCATGCATTCATTCCAACATCACCTTCTTTTGTTCCTCCCATTCACTTGTAGCCATGGACTTATTAGGGTTTGAGTTGGATTCATCACTAGAGTCATCATTAGTTCTCTTTCTTTTGGATCTAGTTTTTGGAGGCATCTACAAGTTTGTAAATCAAGAGATGATTTAGTTGATTAATTGAGGTAGATCATATTGCAAACAATAAGTTTTTATCAATCATAAAGATATTTTTTCCAATTCTTCATGTCTTTTAGTTTTTCCCAATTCTCCTAATCTACCCACATATAGAGAAGTACTTCATTGATCATGGTCAAGAGAGAGAAAGCATATGAGAAACCTAGTGTGTATCATTTACTAAAAAGGTGGCTGGGGTAGTCCTTAATTGAGAAAAGATGAGAAGATAGATTTCTCTAAGGTACGGGTGCCCACTTTAACAATAGTTGTGTTAGCCAGGAAGATTACTTGCAGTGAGGAACTCTAACCACCGTGAAAATGGATTGAGGATTTTATGCCAGAACCTTCCGCAAGTATCCTTCTAGACACCTCAACAACATAAAGTTAAATATGGGTTATGTTACACCCCAATCTCACAATTACCACTAATCATGAGATTAGGGCATAAATTGAGGATTTAACATAATACAAAGATCACCCTTACAATTTTATTCTTTTTCAAACTCTTTGTTTTCTTGCATTGAACCACATAAACTAACTTTACGAGGGAATCTAAACTTTGATTTCTCTAATCTGATTTCAACAGTAAATATGCATGTATGAACATTCAATATGTTTCTCATACTTTTAAGTACATAAGACTTGCTGATACACATATATTGCTAAAAGAGGAATAATGTTATACATCATCATTTACAACTCTCTCTTATTTCTTTACAAGGATCTAGAGTGACAAGGACTGACTAAACTTGACTATACTTAGACTTAACTCTTGTGGTAGATCTACTCTGATCAATCCCCACGGTTTCCCTAAAAAAATTTGAGTAGAGGGGTGAGCCTACTCACTCAGTGAAGGAGTAAAAGAATAATGCAGTCTAAAGAACTGAATCAAACATTTATCATTCTTGGATAATTGAAATAAAACAAGATAGTAATTTCAAATTAAAAGACTATATATTCAAAAACTTACTAATAACATTGAAGCCTACATCATTAGAAATAAATAAGTATGGGAATATAATCCTCACTATATTCAATATTACATTTAAAGAACAACTGTTTCGAAACTGTACTCAAATCTTTCTTAACCTTTTTTAATTATAAGAAACTCTTAAAAACTTATATTATCATATTTTAGCTTATGCCCTGATCATATGCAGTGTACTCTACATATGAAGAATCGTAACGAAATACGATCTCACCATACAAGACTTAGCTGACACACCCGGGATGCTAAGCCTGACTACATCACTGGTATACAATAGGAAAATGACTCTCTGGCCTCAGCACACCTATGGGCCGTAAAACTGGACTCCTCCTCTAACCTAAGCACACAGGCGGAGAGTCAAGCCACCTATTGGCTTTTCTGTACTCTAATGCCACCAGGATCTCTGGTTGATGTTGACACTACATATTGTATTTTTAAGGAGACTTCTACTAGGGCTTCGTCCCCCGTACCACCTATTCGTACGATCTGACCCCCGTATACTGAACACTACCAGGGTTAGGTCATTTCATCCCTACGGCATAGACCTCTCATAGGGAATCTATGATTTTCAGGGATACTATTATTACTGTAACTTTGATTATATCTTTCTCTTCGATTGATCTCTTTTAACTCTGTATATTAATGACTACTCAGACTATTGAATTGAAATCACTGATGATACTGAACTGAATGCTTAACATATTGTTTTCCCCTTTCTTAGGGTTTCTCCTTACTCATACACATATAGAAAATCTCATGTATTCAAACATATATCATGTCTACTAATATAAATATTCGCATTCAACATTTCTCACATTTATGCATGTCATTGATAACATACCTATCTAGGGCATGTCGTATCTTCACTTGCAATAACATAACAACATATGTGTTTCATGACAAGTATTTGAGTTAGAAAATTTGAATCTCATAAACAAAGCATATATGCATATAAGATAATATTTAGATAAAATCCCACAATATCACATGAATCATTTCAATCAGCCATTTATTACTAAATTAGATATGTATACTTGTAAAAGCATACTAGATTGGGTTTCCATCCTTGATTACTTGCTATTCACATGATATGTATTGTAAAAATTAGAAACTCTATTTGTCCATATATCAAATCAAAGAGATCAAACATGTAGAATTATATGCACTAGGAACATAAGTAAGATCATATAAACATAAATCCGAATTTCAACTATAATGTTGTTCAAGCACCCGAATAACTTGAAAATTCAGATCTTCAAAAGATTCTCAATAAACTTCTTAATTCTGTCATATTCAAGATACATGGATATCTATATCCATGTCATCATATAAACATTTTCATATCATAGTTGGAACATGAATTGAAGTATTCTATAAACTGAATTCAAGAACAGTTCTTTTCATTTATTGTCATCTAGGGAGAAATCAAGAATATAAATTAAGACCATCTAATTGAGTACAATTGACTGAAATATTCTTTTACCCACTCACCCTAACCTGTAAAACAGCTTAAAAACGTATCCCATATCTGAAAATCTCGAATCCATATCAAAACCCTTGCAATCGCCACTTTCTTCTTCCTTTCAACTCAGAAACCCTAGAATTGAAGATTAGGAGAGAAATAGTGAGAAAATGACTTGATTTGATATGATTTTGAATCCAATCAGGGGAGGGACAAAATATTGACATCTGAGAGAAGATTCACCATGAAACTATATCCAAAGAAGCTAAACTTACATGATTTCATCATTCCTCGGAGTGCAAAACCCTAGGTCAGGATCTCCATCACTTTCTCCTCTTAAACCCTAACTCTCCCTCTCTCACTAGGATTTCATTTCTTTGGATTGAATCATGAATTATGATAACTACTTGTGTGTTAGGTTGACCATATAGAGCAATTGAGCTGCTTGGGTCAATTGCACATTGACCCCTCACTATACTTTCTCTTAATTCAGCTGAATTTTCTGTCATAACAATATTACTGTAATTCATCTACTGATAAGATATAAATGCATCCAAAAATTATGAAAATTTTATATGTTGTTTATGATTGAGTTTAAGATCTCCAATTAAAATTTCAGATCATTTGGAATAACCAATAATTAATTAAAAATCAAATAGTTCACTGCTATATCAATTTGAAAATGTGATCAGTCGAGTTTGAAACTTGATCGATAAACAGTTTAGAACATTCTTCAAAAATTCTGATATTTTTCAATATTGTTCACATTTTATTTATCCAAATCATATACAAATTTTATTTAAATTAGAGTTACACGTAAAATACTAAAAATCATTTAGCGAGACATTATACTTATCAAATTTTGTATTCAAATGTCATCAAAACCCTAATTTGGGCCGATTAGGGTTTCCAAATCTTAACCCTAATTATGTGAATCAAAGTATGATTAACCCTTCTCATTATATTTAAAATATCAAAAATTAAATACCATCACTAACCAAGCTTTAAACAATGATCAACTTAGTTAAGCATACAATCATCCAAGTAAACCCTAATTATATAAAGAGATAACATACTTGGGGTTCTCATTAGGTTTAGCTTATCATGATTGAGATATCATCATTAATAATGTTTAAGTAATTATCAATCTAGTAAATCATGTAATCATCCACATAAACCCTAACTTACTGATTAAGCTCATATATGGTCATAACAATTCTCCCCCCTTAAAAAGGTTTCACCCCCAAAACATAAATATGCAAGTAAAGTACATTCAAGGTTTATTTTAAGCTTTTGAAATCTTACAGGTCATTATATTCTTGTATTTCATACTTGAATGCACTTTTCAACATTAAGTCCTATATTTATTTTATAATCACAACATGTCTGAAATAGTTCCCAATGATATCCAACGAATTCTCTATGCCACAATCAAT
Organism: Alisma plantago-aquatica; assembly: GCA_963693085.1. Classification (NCBI taxonomy): domain Eukaryota; kingdom Viridiplantae; phylum Streptophyta; class Magnoliopsida; order Alismatales; family Alismataceae; genus Alisma; species Alisma plantago-aquatica. The sequence continues at coordinate 664,080,814 of OY856413.1, forward strand.
CATAGGATAGAGAGAGAAACAAACACTTCAATATTTTCATTCTCTTGAGGTGTTACCTCATCATTGATAATCTGATCCAACTATCTCAATTCATACGACTCAATATGTACTATTGTTATGTATTACCTCTAAGTCACAAAAGAGAGTTCACCATGTTGTTTTGAATTTTACTATTGTGCTACTCAAATAGCAAAACAGTCTTGAGTTGGAAGACTAGATTCAACAACAATTGTACAATACTACTCACGGCATCGTCATTGCATCATAGATGCATAAGGTGAAGCATTACCATCACATTCCATATTATTCTCAAGTATGAACCCACACATAATTCAAGGTGTAACCATCGGGTTATATCATACTAGGGTTTCAGCAAAAGTAACAAAGTACTCCATGATTGTATTAGTCATTCAAGGACTATTCATACCCAATTAACATCACTTAGTTATATTAAATCTAGGTATAACAAGCTATACCTCATTAGGGTTACATATCAATACAATATGGTTATCATCCCTTCTATTCATATGGGTGAATAGGTAAGACTACCTTTTTCAGTGTAACCCTCCATTTGTTTTATCATCATTTGACCCATATCACCATACCACAATTGTACAATACTAAGATGGATTACAAGTATGAATGACTACAACTATCAGACACCTGAAATTAACATATTGCTTGCACATGTACACTAAAATCATATGTATAACTAATTTACATCCCTCATTCTACCTTCAACAAATTACACTTCAAAAAACAAATCCACATATTACTGAAAGCCATTGTTTTCTCTTATCTCCTCATTCATTACTACTTACTTCTTGTTACTTATCCTTCTCATTTTGATCATATAGAATAAACACCCCTAAAATTGAAACATACAAGGTAAGAATAGATTATTCATCATTCTTGATATCACTGCAATAATTTGTTTTAGATTGCACTTTGCTCATGTTACACTTCTCCTTTTTTTTTCAAATCACTCTTCTTATATTTCAAATCTATTTATTATCCTTTTCTCTGAATCATTTTCATAATATTTATCTACCTTTCATATTAGCTACCTTTAAACCCCAGATTACTATCAGTGCTAGTTTACTTCTCATAGTGCAAATTTCATGATCTTATTTTATAGAGATGCTAGTATTCAAGGTCAAATCACCAGTGACATCCCTTGAACTACTACAACTCTAACCATTCTAGGGTTTGGTCCTTATTAGTAGCATGACGTTATTGTGATGTGACTTTACTCTCTTAATTTGAAATTCGAACTTTGGATCTCACAAGTTTTACTAAAGTCTTCCTTATCTTATCAATTGAATTTCCTTTCTCTTACTTGGCCATTCAGATAGATTACATTCTCAATTTACCCTACTCGGGTTTCATCATCATATTGTATGTCATTATTACATTCATTAGATGTCTCTACCATGGTGGTTATGCATCATATATGATTCATTTTCTTATCACTTCATTCCCACATTGCTCTAATTAAGGAAGATATGAAAGAGAAGATGATTCTGAGAGTTAGAATTCTTATCTTCAAACATTCCCTTAATACATTTGTCGTATGTAGGTTTAATTAGTTATCAACAAGGATACTTAACTAATTAGAACTTTCTTGAATCTTGCAACCTCTTTCTTTTATAATCTATATTACTCCATTATGTTTCAAACCCTTCCTTACTTTCCGTAATCCCCTTACCATATACTACTATTCCATGCCGTCTTTAACTTCTAGTTTTCTCTTATGATCATGTTGCTTCTTTTATGTGTATGATCATGTATACCATGTTGCATATATTTCTTTTTATCCTTCTACTAATGTGAAGTTGAAATTCTAAATCAATAATCTCTCTACTAGTTTCCTCATATCCTTCATTTTAAATCAAACGACTCATGCATGGGTGAAACATAGTTTCTCTTTCAATCAAGTTTTTCCTTCCTGAATATAGTCTACCTTTGTATGGATTATTCATTTGCTAAGCTACACTTTTGTTCTTCTTTTAGAAACTAGTTTGTTGTTCTATAAAGACTTGATATCCAAAGTTAGTAAGGATGAATGTATTAAACTTCATAATAAAGGTATACATTCCATGCTCTTAATTATATCATAACCATCATTCCTTAATCAAGCTCATTATTTCCAACATTTTTCTTTGTTTCAACTAAGTTTCTTATCCTAGTTTTATGATTTACATGCTCATCTAGTTCTCTTCACTTTAACTCTTCTGAAGACTCTTCACTTCTATGTACTTATCATATACGTAACTCTTTTCTTCTATTTTCCCTTTGCTTTGGAGTACATAAAAACATTGTACTCAGTTATATAATCCATTCCTCATGATTGATTCTTACTATCTTGGCCCTTACATACTTTTCTCATATATTTTTCACATTTCATATTTAGAGTTCATATAATACTAATCATTAAACTTAATCTGAACCTTATATCGTGTTCCTTTATTCCCAATTAAGGGTTTCTCATATGAGGCCCCAAAGTTGGATTTTAGAGATCAATTCCAACTGATTCTTAGCTATTCTAATCTTTCCCATATGTTTCAGCATCTTAGTATATGTACATTCTCACTATGATTTGTGTCTAATTTGTCCATAGTCTACTCTTATTATATTTTCAATAGGAGTCATTAGATCCTAGTAATGCATCCTACCAGCCAGACCAGGCCAAACCTGCAGTCCTAAAGCCAAGACTACTAAGGATTAACTAACTCCTATTAATCTCAAACATGTGGAAAGAATATCCACTTAGGGCAAACTCATTTAAACACAACTTCTGGTCTACTTGATACAAAGAATATAAATAATAATTGAATCACTACATGATACACAACAATATAAAAGAACCTTATATATTCTACAAAGTGATAATATAAATTCATACATATAAGAGCATTTCTATTTATCTACAATCAAAGAAACAATATAAAGCAAGAGTTGTATCACATTCTATATTTAATCTCTTACTCCTTCATTACTTTTCAGTCTCCTAACCCTAAAATTTCTAGGGTTTCTCTCTATCCCATCCTTCCTCTACATACCTGGCCAGGGCACCTAGAGAAGAATAGACATAGTAGCTTGATACTAGTCAATCTAAGTATTCAGATATCGGGCCAGGGTATCTAAATACTCAGACCTCCCAGAGCTAAAGACACATCACCACATATCTGCCACACTTATAACTCTGACTTTCTATCCTAATGGCCCCTGACGACTCATCTTAAGCTCTGATACCAAGTTATTACACCCCGATCTCACAATTACCACTAATCATGAGATTAGGGCATAAATTGAGGATTTAACATAATACAAAGATCACCCTTAAATTTTTCTTCTTTTTCAAACTCTTTGTTTTCTCGCATTGAACCACATAAACCAACTTTACAAGGGAATCTAAACATTGATTTCTCTAATCTGATTTCAACAGTAAAAATACATGTATGAACATTCTTTATGTTTCTCATACTTTTAAGCACATAAGACTTGCTGATACGCATATATTGCTAAAAGAGGAATAATGTTATACATCATCATTTACAACTCTCTCTTATTTCTTTACAAGGATCTAGAGTAATAAGGACTGATTGAACTTAACTATACTCAGACTTAACTCTTGTGGCAGATCTACTCTGATGCAATGATATCTTCAATTCCCCCAGTTTCCCTAAAAAAATTTGAGTAGAGGGGTGAGCCTACTCGCTCAGTGAATGAGTAAAACAATAATGCAGTCTAAAGTATTGAATCATACATTTATCATTCTTGGATAATTGAAATAAAACAAGATAGTAATTTCAAATTAAAAGACTAGATATTTAAAAACTTACTAATAACATTAAAGCCTATATCATTAGAAATAAACAAGTATGGAAATACAATCCTCACTATATTCAATATTACATTTAAAGAACAACTGTTGCAAAACTGTACTCAAAGCTTTCTTAATCTTTCTTACTTATAAGAAACTCTTAAAAAATTATATTATCATATTTTAGCTTATGCCCTGATCATATGTAGTGTACTCTACATATGAAGAATTGTAACGAAATATGATCTCCCTGTACAAGACTTAGCTGACACACCCGGGATGCTAAGCCTGACTACATCGCTGGTCTGCAACAGGAAAATGGCTCTCTGGCCTCGGCACACCTATGGGCCGTAAAACTAGACTCCTCCTCTAACCTGAGCACACAGGCGGAGAGTCAAGCCACCTATTGGCTTTTCTATACTCTAGTGCCACCAGGATCTCTGGTTGATGTTGAACACTACATATTGTATTTTTAAGCAGACTTCCACTAGGGCTTCGTCCCCCCATACCATTTGTTAGTACGATCCGACCCCCATATACTGGACACTGCCAGGGTTAGGTTATTTCCTCCCTATGACACAGACCTCTCATAGGGAATCTACGGTGTTCAAGGCTACTATTATTACTGTAACTTTGATTATATCTTTCTCTTAGACTGATCTCTTTTAACTCTGTATATTAATGACTACTCGGACTATTGAATTGAAATCACTGATGATACTGAAATGAATGCTTAACATATTGTTTACCCCTTTCTTAGGGTTTCTCCTTACTCATACACATATAGCACATCTCATGTATTCAAACATATATCATGTCTACTAATATAAATATTCTCATTCAACATTTCTCACATTTATGCATGGCATCGATAACATACCTATCTAGGGCATGTCATATCTCCACTTGCAATAACAGAACAACATATGCATTTCATGACAAGTATTTGAGTTAGAAAATCCAAATCTCATAAACAAAGCATATATGCATATAAGATAATATTCAGATAAAATCCCATAATATCACATGAATCATTTCAATCAGCCATTTACTACTAAATTAGATATGTATACTTGTAAAAGCATACTAGATTTGGTTTCCATACTTGATTACTTGATATTCACATGATATGTATTGTGAAAATCAAAAACTCAATTTCTCCATATATCAAATCAAAGAGATCAAACATGTAGAATTATATGCACTAGGAACATAAGTTAGACCATATAAACATAACTGGATTTCAGCTATAATGTTGTTCAAGCACCCGAATAACTTGAAAATTCAGATCTTCAGAAGATTCTCAATAAACTTCTTAATTTTGTAGTATTCAAGATACATGGATATCTATATCCATGTCATCATATAAACATTTTCATATCATTATTGTTACATGAATTGAAGTATTCTGAAAACTGAATTCAAGAACAATTCTTTTCATTTATTGTCATCTAGGGAGAAATTGAGAATATAAATTAAGACCGTCTAATTGAGTACAATTGACTGAAATATTCTTTTACCCACTCACCCTAGGCTGTAAAATAGCTTAAAAATGTATCCCATATCTGAAAATCTCAAATCCATATCAAACCCTTGCAAGTGCCACTTTCTTCTTCCTTTCAACTCGGAAACCCTAGAATTGAAGATTAGGAGAGAAAGAGTGAGAAAAGGACTTGATTTGATATGATTTCAAATCCAATCAGGGGAGGGATGGAATCTTGACATCTGAGAGAAGATTCACCATGAAACTATATCCAAAGAAGCTAAACTTACATGATTTCATCATTCCTCGGACCGCAAAACCCTAGGTCAGCATCTCCATCACTTTCTCCTCTCAAATCCTAACTCTTCCTCTCTCTATAGGATTTCATTTCTCTGGATTGAATCACGAATTATGAGAGATCCTTGTGTGTTAGGTTGACCATATAGAGCAATTGAGCTGCTTGGGTCAATTGCACATTGACCCCTCACTATACTTTCCTTATTTCATCTGAATTTTCTATCATAAAAATATTATTGTGATTCATCTACTGATAAGGTCTAAACACATCCAAAAATTACGAAAATTTTACATTTTGTTTATGATTGAGATTTAAATCTCCTGTTTAAAATTTAGATCATTTGAAGTTACAAATAATTAATTAAAAATCAAATAGTTGACTGCTATATCAATCTGAAAATATGATCAGTCGAGTTTGAAACGTGACCAATAAATAGGGCAGAACATTCTTAAAAAATTCTGATATTTTTCAATGTTGTTCAGATTTTATATATCCAAATCATATCCAAATTTAATTTAAATCAAAGTTACACATAAAATACTAAAAATCATTTAGTGAGACATTATACTTATCAAATTTTGTATTCAAATGTCATCAAAACCCTAATTTGGGCTGATTAGGGTTTCCAAATCTTAACCCTAATTATGTGAATCAAAGTATGATTAAACCTTCTCATTATATTTAAAATATCAAAAATTAAGTACCATCACTAATCAAGCTTTAAGCAATGATCAACTTAGTTAAGCATACAATCATCCAAGTAAACCCTAATTATACAAAGAGATAACATACTTGGGGTTCTCATTAGGTTTAGCATATCATGATTGAGATATCATCATTAATAATGTTTAAGTAATTATCAATCTAGTAAATCATGTAATCATCCACATAAACCCTAACGTACTGATTAACCTCAGATACGGTCATAATAGGTTACCTCAGGTCTAAATAAGGTTACTAGGTATTTGATACACATATATTGACCTATGTGCCTGCTCTGATACCATCTGTGATAGGTTAACAACCTAACCCCAATCTACACCTTAGGTGCCGAAATAAGGTGTACAAAAGGGTTAAAGTTGCTTGTCCCTGAGTGGATCAAACACACAAGTATATACATGCACCAAATAACAAAGCTACCTTAAATAAACCAAATGTTAATTACATAGGGGCCCGAAGGCATAGGAGTTCTATAGAAGAAAAACTTAATACATGAGAGAACTACTTGTAGAAGAAAAATAAGTTAAACTAAGAGTCCCATTTAACTTTATCATCCCCATTAAAGATCTGATTTTGTTGAGCCAACATATTGAGTTGCATCATCATCATCATCATAAGCAAAAGGTACCTATAAAGCATTTGAAATTGGTACACGTTAGCACAATATATACATATATTGTACTGAGTACGCCTATGTGTCTTTACCTCTTTTTCACATCTTGGAAATAAAATAAAACTAAACTTGGCAGTAATAAACAATATGACAAAAACATACTTGAACAAGAATGATTATTAACCAATAAGAACACACATTTTAAGCACATTTTCCATTATATATCCATGCATTGACCGCCAAAGGTTTTGATGTGCTGTCTTAACTCTCAAAGAGCTCAAGATTAAGGCCTTTATGATCGACTACCAAAGAGTTAGATCATATGTTCAATGTGACTGACTACTAAAGTGCTAAGTCACTTCCATGCATTGTACTACCAAAGAGTTTAGTGCCATCATATAATGGATAAGATAATTTAGTTTAGGTTTTGCAACATACATATAGAGAAAACATCATTGAAATTGATCATACTCGAATACATATTTCAAACAATACCATATGCCAAGTCTTCTACATTCATAGTAAAACCATAGTAATTAGTAGGGCCAAGTAAGAGGTATGGGCGTACCTTCTACTCAGAAGTGTTGAGTCCAGAGATGCTTCTCACTAGTACCTTTGTCTTCCTAAAATTATAATAGATTTGGTACTAATTAGCTATATTGGTAAAATTACCATTTAATTCTAAAAGAGTTAAAATGCCCTTTTCTTAGTTAAAGTCATGAGAGTAGAGTATGAGTCTCTAAGTACAGATTTGAGTCCATAAATTGATAGTGACATGTCAAAGTAGGACTTCTAGATCAAATTGGTGATCTTTAGATCATGATGGATAATTATAATCATTTTTGGTAAGCCAAATAGGAAAAAAGAGTGATAATTTGACTTTGCTAATAATTGAGTCACATAAATTATAAATGAATGACCCATAATTATCTAGGTACAAAAAGAGGATAATCACATGATTTTGGTGATTTAATCAGGCTCGAGTATTTTCTAAATAATTAAACAAGATAGAAACATATTTGAGTATGAGTACTTACACAAGTCAGATTTAGGGTTAACTGATATCATAATCATGATCCTCAATTTTTTCTGATAAAAAAGGATGTACTTGTTCATATTTTTCTAATACTCCTACTATTTATAGTGAATTTTCCAAGATTAGGGTATTTATTGGAAAATGTTGTAAATTGATGATTAATAAATGAAAAGAAAATAAATGTGGGCTATCGGATGCTCAGATCCAATGGTCAGAGCTAAATTTCCTAGCCGCAAATAAGAAAAAGGCTGGACTGAGGTGGCAGAGCCTTACTGGTCTACTTAGATTTGGTGGGTCCAACTCTCCCTTGGTCTCTGCAAGCCAAGCTTGCTCTGCCGTCAACTCTAGTGAGCTTCAGATGGCAGCAGGAGGCTCCTCACGTGCGGTTGTGGTCAGATTCTCCTTCGCGAGGGAGGTCTGGGTCAGGTTGGCACAGTTTCGGTTCGTTGCTCCCCTTGGAGTAGCGCGTCGCTGAGACAAAATAAGGTGCTCGCTACTTGCAACAACGGAGGTGGTATGGGTGAGCTGCAGGTGGCATCGAGGTCTCCTGAGGTTCTATGAAGGTGGCTTGAGGCACAACAAAGCTAGAGGAAGAGTTAATTCATGGTGAGGAGGGGAAGAGGGAGCTCGTCCATCACTTACTTCATGGTGGAGATGATCAGAGGTATTGTCTAGAGGGTAGAGCTATCGAGGCTCTATCTAGACCAATTGGAGGGTTTGACGAAACAAAGGAACCTCAGAGATGCTTTTGGAGGTGTTATATAGGTGTGAGAGAGACTAGTTTGTAGATGTCCAATTGAGTTAGGTGAGCTCGAAGAGGGGTGCTTGCTGGGGTGGTCGTGAAGGTGGTTCCAGTGATCTTCAGGGGTCCTACGAGGGCTAGTCGCATTCGTGGTGGTGAGGGGGAGGCGTTGCTTCGGTCAGTTTCTTGTGAGGTGGGTCAAAGCAGGGAGTAGTGGTCGGGGGTTAATCAGAGGTTGGAGATGACTTCCCCACCGTATGATCCAAGATTGATCTAGGGCCGCTCCATCGGATGATTGCAAGAGGCTCAGAGGGGGTGATTCGCGGATCACTGACCTAAGCCCCATGTGACAGGGTAGCCACGTTCTCCCGGGTCAATCAGAGGTTGGAGATGACTTCCCCGCCGTCCGATCCAAGATGGATCTGGGGCCGCTCCATCAGACGATCGCAAGAGGCTCAGAGGGGTTGATCCATGGATCACTGACCTAAGCCCCATGTGACAAGGTAAAAATACCCATGCGTTAATCAAGAATCATAGGGTTACATATAGATGCTATTTGATTATAGGAAAAACCTTGGAAAAACTTTGAAAATTCATAGAGAGAGCTAGGAATATCCGATTGATGTGAAATTTGAAACATATCTCCACATTAGTGATACTTAGATGTTGGGAAAATTTGAGCATAAAACTCACAACTTGATTGGTCAATGTATCACTCTATGAAGTTAGGGTTTTTAGAGTTAAGATATTATAAAAGAATAAGAATAAAAGAGTATAGAAAAAACACTTTATCACAATGACATTCTATGATGGTGATGTCTCTTATACTTTCCAAGAATATAGGAAGATTCTTCCTACATGTTTGGTGTCACTATGATAGAAGAGAAGTTGATGAGACAAGCGTGCGAGGCTTTCTTGGCACATGTTGTGGATACCAAGGTGAGGAATCCTAGTATCCATTATGTACATGTAGTATGAGAGTTTAAGGATGTCTTTCCAGATGATTTTCCTCATGTTCCACTTCCTAGAGAGATTGATTTTGAGATCAATATAGCTCCTAGAATGTAATCTATAACACATGCATCTTATAGGATGGCACCAATAGAGATGCATGAGTAGAAGAAATTATTGCAGGAGTTGTTGTAGAAGGGTTTCATAAGATTGAGCACTTCCCCTTAGGGTGCTCTAGTGTTTTTGTGAAGAAGAAGGATGGTTCTATGAGGCTTTGCATAGATTACATGACAGTTGAACAAGGTCACAATGAAGAACAAGTACCCAATGCTGAGGATTGATGATTTGTTTGATCAGCTGAGAGGTGCTACAATGTTCTCGAAGATAGACTTGAGGTTGGGATATCACTAGTTGAGGATTAAGGCATATGACATACCTAAACTACTTTTAGGGCTATGTATGATCATTATGAGTTTGTGGTTATGTTGTTTGGCTAACCAATGCACCAACATCTTTCACAGACTTGATGAATAGGGTGTTCAGAACATATCTAGAACAGTTTGTAGTAGTGTTTGTAGGTGATATATTGATATACTCTAGGGATAGTCAACAACATGAACAACATCACTGATAAGTGTTAGGGCTATTGAGGCAACACTAGATTTTTTTAAATAAGCCAGGAGGTACTTTTATTCATCCTACCCTCCTCGTGTAGGCAAAACCATCAATATAAAGATACATCTCCTGCTAAAACCCACAGGTATTATACCCATATACATATAAAACACAAAAAACTCCCTATACATCTCGCTTAAGCCGAATATAGGGTGTATTCTTCTTCTCGAGATGGGCCATCCCTCTAATCTTCATCGGTACGTTTCTACTATCAGAGCAAACAAAAAACTCCGGATATCTGTTTCCAGCCATTCCCAGCTCCCTTGGTACATAATTTATAAGCTTATGCACCACGGTACCTCTAATCGCCCTATCATGAACCAACTGTCTAATCTCTCTAGTAGCTGATGTCATCCTCCAAGGCTCCTGAGTGTCATTCCATAAAATTTCAAAAATCTTTTGATCATCCACTTCAAAAGTCGAAACTGTTAAGTTATGATCCTCTAAAAGCTTAAGGCTAATAATACATGCAACAATGTAAGCTTCTATATGATCATGTGTCTTCAGGCATGCTCAGAAAGTGAGACAGATGTCTCTGTTGTGATTGCGTACGATACCAGCAGCCCATCTCCTCCTATGCCCATGAGGGTCAATCTCCACGCCCACAGTGACGTTGAATTTAAGGTTATGTAAATCCGGAGGATTCCATCTCTCAAGCATAATCCTTCTCAGTTTCAGGTGTGGTTGATCTATTCCGGCTTCAAGTAGAGCCTCATATCTATAATGCTCCTTATGAATGAAGGCTTCTGTGCTCATCGCCTTATTGATGTGTAAGATCATAAGATTCCACTCGGTATTTACAGAGGGATAAACACCATCAAATCTCGCCTTGCATCTCATTCGCCATAAGCTATGAGTAATGAGAATAGCGATCCTTCCTGCCAACCATTCAGTAAAAGATCTGGAAATACCCTTGGCACAGCATGCCATTAAAGAAGCTATGTTACGGGGTGCTTGCATGCTCGTAATAACATTAAACCTTTCCCAAAGAGACGATGCATATTGTCCGTGAAACAATAGATGACCAATATTTTCGCAACTAGGCTCCTCGCAGCAATTGCATTTAGACGCCATTTAGGCAACACTAGCTGTATGACAAGTTCATCAAGTGCAAGTTTTGGTTGACCGAGGTGTCTTTTTTTTGGTCAAGTCATATCTACTAAGGGTGTTTGTGTAGACCTTAATAAGGTGGAGTGATTTTTTGAGTGGGAGCAACCCAAGTCATCAACTGAAGTCCAAATATTCCTAGGCTTGGCAGGTTACTACATAAGATTCATTAAGAATTTCAGTGTTGTAGCATTACCCCTAACCAAGTTGACTAGGAAAGGCGTTCCTTTTGTCTAGGATGACAAGTGTTAGCATTCCTTTCAGATGTTAAAGGAGAAGTTGACTAGTGATCTATTGTTAGTTCTACCATAGCAAGTGAAAGGCTACATCACCTTTTGTGATGCTTCGAAGAACAACTTGGGATGTGTGCTGATGCAGGACAAGAATGTGATTTCTTTTGCTTTGAGACATCTTAAGTAACATGAGGAGAGCCATCCAACCCATGACCTAGAGTTAGAAGCCGTAGTTCTTTCCTTGACAATTTGGAGACACTATCTGTATGTGAAGAAGTGCCAAATGTTCACAGACTGCAAGAAACTTTAGTATATCTTCTCAAAGCATGAGTTGAACATGAGATAGAGAAGATGGATGGAGTTGATAAAAAACTATGACTACACAATAGACTATCATCTTGGAAAAGAGAATGTAGTGGCTAATGAACTAAGTAGAAAGTCATCTTTATCATCATATATAGATAAATCATAGTTACACACCATGGTGTGTTACAAGCGGGACATATTAGTGTCGCTTCGGAAGATGAATCTATAGTTGGAAGTATTTCTGTTGGCAGGATTGTTGGCATAATTATAGGTTAAGATGACATTGATACAATAGATCATAGTTGCATAACAAAATGATATGTTGATACAAAATATCATATTAGAGTTTAACAACAGGAAGCATGATGGTTTCCATGAGTCAGATGATGGGATAGTGTGTTTTCATAACAAAACAATGGTTTTAGATGTTGATGGCCTGAGGGAGATGGTACTCGAGGAGTCTCATTACTCAATGTATGTGATGCATCTTGACAATATAAAGATGTACTATATTTTGAAGGAATTGTATTGGTGGCTGGATCTGAAGCGTGATATGGCAGAGTTTGTTCCTAAGTGTCTAGTTTGCCAGCAAGTGAAGGTAGAGCATCTGAAACCTGTAGGGACATTGCAACCTTTTCCAATACCAAAATGGAAATGGGATCATATAACCATGGACTTTTTGGTTGGTCTTCCAAGGATATCCAAAGGTCATGATTCCATTTGAGTGATAGTTGATCGGCTGACAAAGTCAACACACTTTCTTCCAGTCAAGACAACCTTTAAAATGGAGAGGTTTGCACATATTTATGTAGGTGGGATAGTTTTTCTGCATGGTATAATAGTTACCATAGTATCTGGAAGGGGTCCTCAGTTTACAAGTAGGTTTTGGGAATGTATGCATACAACTTTGGGGACACAACTAAGCTTTAGCACAACTTTTCACCTACAGACAGATGGTTAGTCAGAAAGGACCATTGAGGTGTTAGAAGATCTTTTGAGAGCATGTGTTCTGTAGTTTCATAGCAGTTGGGATGTGCACCTGAGTTTGATTGAGTTTTCCTATAATAACAACTATCAGAGAAGTATAAACATGGTATCGTATGAGGCTTTGCACATGAGACGTTTTCAGTCACCTCTTTGATGGTATGAGGTAGGAGAATATCAATTTTGGGACCTAAGTTAGTGCAACAGACTATAGAGAAGATCAAGATCATACAATAACAATTGAAAGCAACCCAGGACAGACAGAAGTTGTATGCCAATAACTGTAGTCGACTCTTAGAGTTCCAAGTTGGAGACTAGAAGGGTGTGCTGAGGTTTGGCAAGAAAGGTAAGCTAGCTCCTAAGTTTATGGGACCTTACCCCATCTTGGAACGTGTTGGGAAGGTGGCATACAAGTTGGAGTTACCGCCAATGTTACACATGCTGCATAATGACTTTCATTTTTCCATGCTGAGGAAGTGTCACCCAGATATAGAATAGATGATACATCCAGTGAAGGTTGAGCTAGAGGATGATGTTTCTTATGTTGAGGGCCATGTGTTGATCCTAGACAAGTGTGTGCATAGGGCTATCAATCAGGAGGGTATTACCCATTTACCCTTTATCCATACCCTGTAGGGTAAGGCTAAGTGTAAATGTTTTTGTTACCCTTTCCCTAATACATTAAAAGGGGAGGGTAAGGTATGGACATTATCCATACCCTTTTACTCTTTTACCTACATTTATTTACCAAAAATATATTAATATATAGAAGCTTCTAGTTTAATTTTCATTCTTTTTTTCTAATATAAAAGATTTTGGGTTGCGACTTGATTCCCACACCCACTCACACTCAAATTCCTGTAGTATATTACTATTAAATATTGAACCATTTGATAAGGTCGTGGAACAATGGGAAAAGGATGACTGTGCTACCTTAGAATAAGTTATTCTTAGACCAATGTCTAAACATATTACACAAGTATAACATTGCCCTGCTATGTTCACATTTGTAAAAATGCAAGTGAAGAAATATGTGACTTAATCTTTATTACCCTACGCACAACCTCAAAATAAGTTTGCCTTTTGTTAAATTCATTTTATGTGAAAATTACATGTTTAACCGTTACCCTCCCCATTTATCCTGTGTGGAATAGGTAAAGGGTAAGGGTAAGGGGATTTCTAAGAATGGTAATTGCCCTTACCCTTACCCTTACCCACTACCCTCTGGAGGTTAAGGGTAAGGGTAGAGTCTTACCCCTCCCCATACCCTTCCCATTGACAACCCTACGTGTGCAGAACCTGAGGAAGAAGGACATATCCTTGGTGAAGGTGTTGCGAAATCACCATGGTATGTAGAAAGCCACATGAGAGTTAGAGGAGGATATGTATAGGAGGTGCCTATCTTTGTTTACATATGATTTCAGGGGTGAAATCCCCTATTGGGGGTTTATGGTTGTAAGACCCCTGACCTTACGTTATGAATTAAACATGCTTGCTAATCTTATTGGATGCTTAAAATATTAATCAAACCCTAATCAATGGTTTGATATCATGTGACTAAGCTAAGTTTCAAGTTTGGTCCACTTTGGACATTACTTGATGGAGTTTTGCATTTTATGTGCTTATAAGGGCTTTTATGTAATTTCTCCATATTTAGGGTTTTCCAGTAATTTTTTATATGTATGTTGTGCCTCATAAGTTTTTTAACATGTTTGGTGTAGTTGCATCCTTGGGTGCCTAGTTACACCATCAGATTTGATGTGTTATCTATCTAGGGTTTCTCGCCTAGATGCCCAAACTCAGTGGTTTCCTTTGGATGTTTGGATCCGATGGCCCACTTTGAGGTGGTGGAATCCGATGGTTTTCTTGAATGGCTTGAGATTTGATGGTTTGTTCTTCAGGCTCCAAGGTTGATGGTTCTTCAAGTGAGGTGCAACAATCGATGGAGACCTAGGGTTTGCTATTGTGGCCAAGTGAAGGCAAGAACCAATGGGCCACCAAGTGTTGGGAAACGATGGTGCTCTTGGATTTGACATTCGATGGTATCCCTAACTTCAAGATTCAATGGTTAACCTAGTTTTTCATGGATGCGAGGTTTCGACCGTTGGACACATGGCATGCATGCCTTGACACCTCTAACCACCTTTCTCTTTCACCCCAAGCTTTATATACCTCTCTCCTTCCACTCAAATGAACCCTTTACACTCTCTCTTCATCTTCTTGCTACTTGGAGTCTGTCCCTCTTGCTTGGTGTAGGAGAAGAAGCTCTATAGGAGGAATCTTGGCTGAGCATGCTTGCATGTGCTTCTAGGGTTTGGATCTACCCTCTATTGGGTCGTTCATAGCTTCCTAACCTTGTTGCTTGACCTAAGGAAGTAAAATCATCTTCCTTCCTTTGTTTTCCTTACTACCCTCCTTATTCTCTCTTCCTTATTGGTCAGATCCATGGTGTTCTTAGTGGAGCTTGTGCATGTAGTTGAAGATCACCTTCTTTCTTCTTCTTTGATTTAGGGTTTTGTTGTTCTTGGAGAAAGGAGCTAGCTTGGACGTGTAGAGTGCTCAAGATAGGGTTTATTTATTCTCTCTTTGAGATACCTTACTATTTATATCTTCATATCCTACCTTGATATGAGTTATATAACTTTCTTCATATTTATTGCTTACTCTTAACTTGCTATGCATAGATCTTGCTCTAAAAACATAGTAACCAGTAAACGATGCTTTTTTTACTAGGGTTTGAGCTTATGTTGTAGTTCTTGATTAGATAATCTTCATTGATGTATCCCTTAACCTTGTGCACATTTCTTCTTTGGAAGTATGCTACCTAGACCTTGCAAGTCCATGATCTAATGGTGTTCTTGTAGTGACAAACAATGGATTTTCCTTAAGTGCTTTAAACTAACTTCTATCTTGTTTCATGATCCGATGGTATGGCTTCTTGTGTCAATTGATGGTGTGTACTTAGTTGCTATTTGATGGACCTTCTTGTGCTTGAGAAATGATGGTTATGTTTCTGTCAACAACTGATGGTCCTGATGCTCTCATCAAGTGGTTGAATCGATGGTTTCATTAGCCCTAACAAATGATGGTTTTACTTGATGCACAAAATCTGTTTTCACCTAGTCCTAACACCCGCTCATTTACCTATGTTCAAGATCTGATGGTCTTCCTTTTTCTCACAACTAATGGGTTTCTTAGTGTCAACATCCAATGATTTCTCAAGCTTGACATTCTATGGTTCACCTAGTGTTAAATCCAATGGTCTTACTAGGTTAAGAATCCACTGACTTGTCTATGTTCAAGAATTGATGGTTCACAACCAATGGCTTCACTAGATCGAACATCTGATGACCTTTCTAGATCTAATATTTGATGGCTATACTAGTTCCAATAACTGATGGTTTTTCCTGCACAACATCCGATGGTTTTATTGGAGGCCCATGATTTGATAGTTAAGCTTTGTGTTATGTGTGTGCCTATAATTCTATATAGTATGTGATCCGATGGTGGGAGTTGAGGCACATGTTTCAATGGTTATGTTTTGGCTTAAGTGTACCATGATCCTATGGATATCCTATGTGCAAAGGTTTTTGTTAATGCCTAAGTATGTGCACAAACCAATGGTTTACTTTTAGGTGCTAATTTGTAATATTTTAGTTGAAAAATTAGGTGGTGTTGGTTGATTATACTTAGCTTCCTTGTATGTTGATATGATGGAGGAATACACACTTAATTTTATGGTAACCCTAATATGTTACTTGTTAAATCATAGCCTTTATGATTACTATAATCTTATGCTACACCCGTGTACCACAAATATGATGATGATTGGTGAACCCTCTACAAGGTGTGAAGGATAATGATGTTCTTGCATGAAGTATGTTAATGGTCTTAATGACCTTTGGGCATGTCTTGATCCCTAATAGAGGTGTAATCTTCTTCATGACGTGACAAGCAAATGTACCTTGTGATGATGTGATAAGGAATATATCTCATACATTTTATATCTTTAGGGGTTGTTATATACCCATGTTTTATAGAGCTCTTTTAGGGTTTGTTTGTAACTTGATTGATGAAGTCTTAACTCACCCAATTGGCATTAATTAATCAACTGAAACCCTAATCATGTAGTCCCTATTCCATATAACTATTCTAGTGTCAAAACTTGTTGGATAGGGGAACAAGTATTCTAGAAGGGAAGTTAGGAGTCACATACTATTGAGTATGCACTTATGCAGGGAGGGTACATCTTGTCATCCTAATTCTAAGGTTATGGAGAACGGCTGAGGCCATATCTTGGATGGTTATGAATCTATGTATGTGATATGATTGAGGATAGTTGCGATTGTACCTAGGATAATAGTGTTCTGTATACCCTAGTTTCTAGCAATGTAACCTATATACCAAGGGTGGACTAGTTTGATTGCAGCTTGACTAATTTGTCATTGAGACAAACTCATACTAACTGAGGGGAAGAGATCTTAGGATTCTGACTCTCCTAGATCTTATCCAAAACTGATTGCAACATCATAGTGGTCTCAAACTCCCCATGGCTTAATAAAAGATGTAATCTAGCCATTTAGTATATCTGCTAGGGTTATATAATGATTCACATTGGTTGATAACCCTTGTCTTGTTTCTTGTAATGTTTAGTTGATGTATAATATGATAAGAGAAATCAACTGTTTTATTTGTTCCTCTAAGTATATTTGCTAGGGTTATACAATGATTCACATTGGTTGATAACCCTTGTCTTGTTTCTTGTAATGTTTAGTTGATGTATAATACGGTAAGTGATATCTTTATTTGTTCCTCTAAGTATCATGTTAATCATGCTTGTTGTAATCCTATCTATTTAATCTTCTCTATCTATTTAATTAAATAAACATGCTATAATCAATAAGCTTTGTTGAGAGTATATCTCTCACTAGGACACGAGTCTCACCTCGTGGTTCACCACATATATTTGGGTGATTGTCAGAGATATCGTCAGGCTTGTGGAGGTGAGGAAGAGCAACTTGGAGATCAGTAGGAGTAGAAGGTTGTCTATTAGTTAGTGTGCCCTAGAGTCATTCATGTACTCTCTGGTCTGGGAAGGGGATCTTTTGTAGATGATATGTATACTGTCTCGAGTCTTTGGCAGTTTGCTGATGTTGTATATGGCATGTATATATGTGCAACAATCCTTTTGTATACAGGTAGTTGCTGAGGCCACTAGATAAATATGTAAATACCTAATATGGTATGTGCTTTATGCATGGTGTTGGACTTATATCTAATTGCTCCTAGACACGGTGGTGATGTTTAATTTGTCTTTAATTATACCTTTTTCCTTCTATGTGGTTAATTAGTGATCGATCATGTTTTGGGTTTTGATTACTCTCATTTAGTGTGACAGGGTGTCACAAATGTTTTATTTGAAAAGATGAGATCTCTACAGCAATGCCCCAATGTCTTATGGTCTTTATTTGCTGGATCTAAAGACAAGTGTTTATAACATAAATGCCATAAGATTAAAACCTGATAACTCAAACAAAACATATATTTGGCATTGTCATCTAGGGCAAATAAATGAGAATTGCATATCTAGACTCCAGAAAGATGGTTATTTGAACTCTTTTGCTTTTGAATCAATAGAGACATGTGATACTTGTTTGTTGGACAAGATGACAAAGACCCCCTTCACTAGAAATAGTGAGAGGGCTAGTGATCTATTAGGACTCATACATATTGATGTATGTGACCCTTTTAGAACAAATACTAGAGGTGGTTATCAGTACTTCATTACCTTCACCGATGACTTCAGTAAATATGATTATGTTTACCCAATGAAACATAAGTCAAAAACTCTTGAAAAGTTCAAGGATTTGATGAATGAAGTACAAAACCAACTTGGTAAAAGTATCAAGGAACTTGATTTTGATCGAGGTAGAGAATACTTAAGCCAAGATTTTGAGAACCTTTTACTAAAATGTGGTATCGTATCACCATGGAATCCACATGGAATACCACAACATAATGGTATATCAAAAAGAAGGAATCACACATTGATAGATATGGTGCGATCAATGATGAGCTTATATGATCTCCAACTTCCTTCTGGGGTTATGATCTAGAAACTACTGCATTTACACTAAACGGTGTACTATCTAAATTGGTTCAAAAGACACCATATGAGATACGATATGGGAAGCGTCCCAATGTGTCTTTTGTGGAGATTTGGGGTTGTGAAACTTATGTGAGAAAACTATTTTATAAAATGTTTGGAACTAAAAAGGCAAAATGTTATTTTGTTGGACATCCTAGGGAAACCAAAGGATACTAGTTTTATACTCCATCTAACAACAAAGTGTTTGTTTCCAGGGATGTTGTATTCCTAAAAAAGGAATTCATTTCCAAAGGATCCAGTGGGAGGAAAGTAGAATTCAAAGAAGTTCGAGTCCAACAAGAAAACATTGAACCTGTAGTTTTACAAGAGGAACATAGAGAGTCACAAACTATTGTAGAATCTCAAATTCATCATGTAACATAGGAACCTCATAGATCTAGTAGGACACGCCTTGAGATAGATTGATTTGATTATCTAGTGACTCAAGAAGGCAATGAGTAAGTATTGATGGTGAGCCAACTATCTACCTAGAAGTTGCTAAGGGACCAAAGTCTTAGAAATGGCTTGAGGCCATGAGATCTGAGATGGAATCCATGTACACCAACAAGGCAAGGACCTTGGTGGATCCACCTAAAGGGGTAAAACCCGTAGGGTGCAAGTGGGTCTTCAAGAAGAAGACCAACATGGATGGTAATGTACAAACTTACAAAGGTTGATTGGTTGCAAAGAGTTTCAGACAAGTTCAAGGTGTTGACTATGACAAAACATTTTCTCTAGTTGCCATGGTTAATTCCATCAGGATCACACCTGCCATTACAGATTATCATGACTATGAAATCTGGCAGATGGATGTTAAAACTACATTCCTTGTTGGATATCTTCTTGAGGATGTGTACATGACAAAACCTAAGGGTTTTATAAATCCAAAGGATGCAAATAGTTTGTAAACTACAAAGGTCAATCTATGGATTGAAGCAAGCATCTCAGAGCTAGAATCTTTGATTTGATAAAAACTCAAAGAGTTTGGCTTTAGTCAAAATGAAGATGAACCTTGTGTTTACAAGAAGGTTAGTGGTAGCATGATTGTGTTCCTTATATTGTATGTGTATGACATATTATTGACGGGGAATGCCATCCCTACTTTATATTGTATGTGTATGACATACTATTGATGGGAATGGCATCCCTACTTTATAGATGGTAAAGACCTATATAGGTAAAACATCTTATATATTAGGATCAAGATCTATAGAGATAGATCTAGAATGCTTCTTGGCCCAAGCTAGAGTACATACATTGGCAAAGTGTTGATGAGGTTCAGCATGGAGAACTCAAAGACATGAAACTTACCCATGTGTCATGGTGTTAGTATATCTAGAGCTTGATGTCCCATTACTTGTGAAGAACGGGAACACATGAGTAAGATTCCATATGTATATGCAATTGGATTTATCGGTACGCAATGTTATGTACTCGTCCTGGTGTCGCATATGCCCTGAGTATGACTAGAAGGTATCACTAAGATCCCCGAGAATATCACTGGACTACCTTAATGAACATCCTTAAGTACTTGACAAGAACTAAGAATCAGTTCCTAATATACGTCGGTGAGGAAGAGTTGGTGGTAAAAAGTTACACCAATGCAAGCTTCCAAACTGATAAATATGACTATAGACTACAGTCTGGATTTGTGTTTTGTTTGAACAACATAGTTTTCAACTGGAAGAGTTCCAAGCAAGAGACAGTTTGGATTCTACAACATTGGCCAAGTATATTGTTGCATCTAATGTAGCAAAGGAGGCCGTTTGGATCAAGAATCATTTTAGAACATGGGGTGGTTCAAGCATCCGAGATGTAATTGAGATATATTGTGACAACAATGGAGCTATTGCACAAGATAAGGAACCCATATCACTTCAATTTTCCAAGCACATACAAAGATGGTTCCATCTCATATAAGAGATAGTACAACCAGGAGATGTGAAGATTTGTAGAGTACCGACTGAGAGAAATAGTGTTGACCCCTTGACAAAAGCACTTTCACAACAAAATCATGAAGGTCACGTTAGATCACTTGGGATTAAGTTCATGAGTGATTGGCTCTAAGGAAAAGTGAGAGTCTATTGGTAGTATGTCCAGAGAGACAATCATATGATGATTGTAATAGCTTATCTTGTAAACATTGATAACAATAAAGGCAATTTTCCAATTTGTTTTGTTTTATTCAGTTATGAGATAATGATGCAACATAATAAATGTATAAAGAATGATGTTACTCAAAGATGTATGTCTTCAGGTTGAGGAACTGAACAATGAGATCATACATATGTGAAGAGTATATACATTCTTGTTATGTTCCTAGTTAGTTGTTATTGTGGAAGCTGATAGACAACAATAACACATAAGACTAGAGTGTATGATAGTTGACACCATAATCTCATTAAGTCATGGCATGTGATATCAAACCGGATACATGGATACTTGTATAAGAACGATATATGGGGCAGACTCACCTTGAGAGTGATACATGGAAATCGTGATTATTAGTCAGAATCATCTCTCACAGTGATGGCGGTGATTGTGATTCATAGAACTAAAATCACTACACTCATCACATGTCCTTCGATGTACTTTGACATCATCCACCATGACCTTGAATAAGGGGTTTCCATAAAGTTGGTGCTTGGGTGCATTGTGACACATGGTGATGATTGTAAGTGATATAGACTAGATTTATCCCTCCTATAGGAGTATGATATCGTGGCTACTTGATAAATGAGACCAAGAAGAGATTACATATATCTCAGTCATTCTTCTCTAGTTCAAGGAACATGGATTGAATGTTGAAGAGGATGCAATCCATGCCTCAAGTTCAATCTGGATATCAGTGACAAAGGAACTATATGATCACTGTAACACCAATCCCAGATTGTAGGTTGAATTTGTTCTCCAACTTTCCAATTAATTAGGCAGCAAGATGTCTTACTAGATACCACTCATTGCTTGTGATTTCATAAATCAGCTAAGGACATTCACTACCAATGTAACTTGGAACCTATAGAGTCACACACATAGGATACAGCTGGAATACGAGTTTATTCATGAATGTAGTTTAAACTTGATTAATAAAGTGTTAGGTATTCAATTTAAACAACAATAACTAAAAGTTGACTAATTGGACAATGAACCAACCGGTTCAAGTGTTGAATCAATCAATTCAAGTGTCAGGTCAATTGAACCAACATTGGCAATCAGAAACCTAAAATGACCGATTCAACAATTGAACTAACTAGCTTAGATATGTGAACTAACCGTTTGATTGATCAATTCGATTGGATCAGGGATTGATGTTGATGTCATGTTGTGCATTAATTAGATATTAGTTTCCAATACAATTGTGTTTGGGAAACATAGTGAAACAACCAATTCAAGGGTTGAACTGATCAGGTCACATGTGAACCGATCATTTCAGCTGTGAATTGACCATTCCATCATTTGTAGGTTCTGAATATTCATGAAAAATCCATCTCTTCGACTCTCGCTCAGACTAGAAACCCTAACCCTAACCCTCCTACAAATAGAGACTAGAAGGGACAACTCCTTCTTATCCATTCAACTAGAACGACAGGAGTTACGGTGGTCTGGGTGGACTACTACAGAGGCAAGGAGGCCATTGCCACCCACTAGGAGGATGAAGTCAACCACCGTCCATGGTGATCAACTAAGAGGCCACTGCTGACGTTGTCCCAGTGCAACTTGAAAAAATACACACACTACATTAAGGGATAGTCATTGGACTTGCTCTAGGACCAACTATAAACCTTGAAACCCTCCTTGCCATTATGTAGTTGTTGATGCAATCTACTATTCGATAGGAATATGTCATTTAAATTTTTGTTTTTGATGCCATATTTTCCAACACTGATTAGGAGCAAGCAGCCCGGGTGAGCGACAAAGACCCCCCTTCCCTTTCTTTTCACCTTGAATGATTGGCCATTTCCCTAACCCTATAACCCCCTCTAAGACACTTGGGCACCTTTAAAAACTACCTTGAACTCTGTTTCTTCCTCATCTTGCTCTTTCCCTTCTTGCCCAACTGTTGTTGTGCCTCCAACACCCCCTTGATAGTCTCTGCCACTCACAGTAGGGTTGGGAAACCCTAGCTGTGACATCCTCGAATTTTCTAAAACTTAATTTAATGTGTAATGTCCAAATTGAAACCTCACTCAACTAGAATCCCAGTTCCAACTCACACACCAGGCCAAGAAGAATAAAATCATAGGAAGTCAGTAGGAAACAATAGTAGCACATGCACATGAACAAGAACAAAATCACACAACACATGTTCACCATTCAACATATAATTACAAAATGAATTATTATTACAAATTGATATTACACATTGAACAATAGACTTTTACATATGCATGTACTACATCTAGAACAAGATCTTTAGACAATAGGTCCACCTGTACACCTGCTCGCCACACACATCTCAACTATCCTGGTTCTTTAAGAGCATATGTCCACAACCTAAACAAAAGATTACATGTGGTACACACCGACACAATATTCTAAAATATTGTACTGAGTATGCCTATGTGTCTTTTATATATACCTCTCATTACTAAGACTTGGTAATAAGATAAAAATAATACTGTGCAATTACAAAGAAATGTAACAAAAGCATACTTGAACAAAGAATGTTTATTAACAAAAAAACACATGTTTTAGGCACATTTTCCATTATATCATCCATGTGTTTACTACCCGAGAGTCAAATGCATTAAGGCCTTTACGATGTACTCCCAAAGAGTTGGATCATTTCACAATGTGATCTACTACCAAAGAGTTGGATCACTTCCAAGTACTTTACTACCAAAGAGTTGAAGAACTTTACTTTCTAGCACTTTACTACCAAACAGTTGAAAGACTTGGATATAATGGAACAAATATATTTTGTTTCATTTGTTCATAACTATAACTATTGAAAATCAAGCAGGATAGAATACAAGAACAATCATTTCAACCAATATCATATGCCAACTATTTTGTACACATATAATAAATTCATACTAAATAGTAGGCCAAGTAAGAGGTAAGGCATACCTTATAAAGAGATATACCAATCATCACATATTCCTCATGTCAACTACAAACTTGGTCAAATCATGATCAAGAAAAGATCACATGGATCACCATCAAATTCTCATCATCTTAACCCTATTTATCTCCATTTTAGGGTTTAACTTGGTTTATTAGGATATGTGTATCATTATTTATCTTACTCTTCTTGTAATATGGTATTGACGTTACTAATGTTGTATTATAGACTAGAATAAATTGTATGACCATTAGTTTCCTTATCATTGTGTGCATATATTAACCCTAGATCATATCCATTTATCATATTAGGGTCTTACATCACATTAAGAGCAATCATCATTATATAACATGAATTATATGCATAATTATGATATCATAATTTTGTGAATAGTTCCAAGTACCGATAATAACTTATACTAAAATTTCCATCATTTATTGGTTATCGACACATTTTTTACATTTTATCTAGTGTTATTATCCCAAAATAGCTAGATGAAGCATTTTATATGACTTCGTGTATCAACACTATAATCTATGATATCAAGTGCATTATAATCATGATTATGGATTTAGCTACATATTATCATAATTTTAGGCCATTGTTTGATATTTATTATCCATGCAACATGCATAATATATGTTATCTAACATCACTAATATTTAAGAATCAAAAGACTGATATTATAGTTCCATGATGTTATACTCATTTTTCTAAACATTTTGATACCTTATTTGTATTTTTTGGATGAATGAGATAATTACTTCAAATTATGCAAGATATGATCATTTACCTAAGTATCTCCCTTTTTAGCCTATGTGAAGTTGCCACGTGGCCACAAAGGTGGTGCTGCTCTGTTGGGCTGGCTAGTTCATAACATAGACCCTGCCTGCCTTCTCCTATCTTTCTCCTTTCTCCCCACATCCTGTCCATTCTCTGCTCTGGGCATTCATGAGCCTTCCGCCTCTACCTTCTCTCAAACACCACTGTGGGTTCAGATGTTGGCGACGAATTTTAGTGGATCAGTTCTCCATCAAAAGCCTCTCCTTGACCTTTCTGACTATAAAAAGGAAGCTTGAGACCTCCCAGTCGCCTCCTGCGGTTGCACCTTTAGGACGCCAACACCGCAGGCTCGCCGATGCTGTGAGTCTCTTTTCTGGCACAGGCTTCCACTGGATGCTCCTCGTCATCATCTATTCTATTCTCTATAGTCTAGCTTCTACTATGTCTGCTCCATGTCGTCATCCTCAAGATGTCTGATACTACAGATCCTCCTTGCAGATTGAGGAGGTGCCGTCACAAGCAGCAATTGTGGAGGAGAAAAGGGGCATTAGGCCTCTAGGAAGTGGTTATCTTGCTCAAGGCACCATGTAGCACAAAATGGCCTCAAGTGACCTGACTACTATGCCAAAATGAATTGGAAAGTAGTCGCGACTCTCCAGTCTTATCCTCCTCCGCTGACTACTTTCAGTAGTAATGGGGACAAGAGGGAACTGGGGACTTGTTCTCCTTGGTCTTGTTACTCCGAG
This sequence comes from Alisma plantago-aquatica, assembly GCA_963693085.1. Classification (NCBI taxonomy): domain Eukaryota; kingdom Viridiplantae; phylum Streptophyta; class Magnoliopsida; order Alismatales; family Alismataceae; genus Alisma; species Alisma plantago-aquatica. The sequence goes on from OY856413.1 coordinate 664,106,530, forward strand.
AGGCCTAAGAAGGGTCAAACGAGTTATGCCAACTTAGTGAAAGCAACTACTCATTTAGTTTCCTTCATCCACCTACAACCAAGACGTGGGATCAGTTGAAGCCTGGCAGTATTTTTCACTGTAACTGGCTATGAGGAAGATGGAAGTCTCGACCATCCAATTATAACTGAGGGTTTAGATCAGGGCATTGACTAGGATAATCTGTGGCACCCTCTCACAATAGGTGTATGTTGCTTGATCACCATATTACAACTAAACTGGAGGCCCAACTTCTCCTCATACTTAGATACATATATATAGTACATATGTAAATGTGGTTTCATCTATCAATTTTGTTGAACATACACATACTTTCATCATTTGCAACCCTAAATAACTTCTTTTAGGGATCTTCAAACTTTATGAAATTCAAAACCTAGCTCTATCATCATCATATGTATATTCCATTAACCTTTGGTACCAAGTCACCACTTTTTGACCAATCCATCACATGATCTAAAAAATCACACACTTAGGAGTATTGGTTATGATATTAACATAAAACAATTTCAACCTTTGCCAAACCAATTGGAGTACCTTCATATGATCAAAATTCACTTTATGGACTATCATTATGTCAATATAATATGCAAAACTAAGTACCTCAAAAGTTCACTCCATCACATCCTACACACCTTAAAATAAATTTTGTCCTCAAAATTAAGCTAAAATCCAGTCTTTCACATCATATACATATTAAAAGAAAAATTTCCCTCAAAATTAAGTCAATTCCTTACTCCATGAAAATCCAAAATGTCTTCATCTGCATGTAAGGTACCACTCTAGGTGCAACAGAACCAAAAGAAAAACTCCAGAACCATATTCAACCCACTATTAGGAGGTTTTCAAAACATCTAGGGTGAACCACCTGTTCATATAAGGTTGAAACAAGGTTTTAGAAGCTCAGGTTATGTAACAATATATTTCGTGTTTAGTATTTACATCCTTATTTTTCTCAAGAATTAGGGATTCCATCAATCCATTTCTCATGTTCAAAAGGAATTAATTATAATAACCCCACTTTATCCATCTACATCATATCAAGATGCCATCAACATTAGTTGTGGTGAATTTTATCCACATTCATCATATCTATAAAGTACTATGATTAACACCTCATCTATCATATGGCATTTCATATCACTTTCATAGTATATTCACCATCTTCATTAAGCACTAACATTATCACCTAATTTTACAAATATAATTAATATGATCTCATTTTACTTTAATATTAGTTTAAAACTTTATTAGTGAATTCATCATTTGATTCACCAATCTTATAAAGTCATCATTATTAAAGTATATGGTTAGCCATCTATACATGTGGAGCTATTAAACCATACCAGATTTTTCATCATGTCATTTTCATATATCACATCTCAAGACTAGATCACATTCTTACATATATTAAATCATGGTTGTGTTAAGAAATTATAAAGGTGGCTTGTCAAACATGTACAAACAACTTTATCTAGTCCAATCAAGATTCTCCTAACCCTTATCCTAAGGGTACTTATGCACTTAGTCTCTCTAAGCTCACTCAACTCTATGAGTGTCATATACATAGAACTTTATCTTCTCTCTTTGGTCTAGGGTTTTTAGATCTACCTCATTGGCACTAGTGATCAGGTTCACAAGCTCTAGCCACATAAGCACAAACCAAAACATGATATGACATTCACTTCATAGGTTATCTACCCATGACTTTCTATTTCCCAACTCTCTCTCTTATATACACAACCACTAGATTCCTACAAGGGGCCACCAACCCGAGCTTGAGGCTTTACAAAAACTAACACATTTACCTCCTCTAAGGAATTGGGACTCTCTATCTCCCTCACCCAGATGGTAGGTACTCATATTCATGTTCACATATACACATATGACCATCCTCTCTCTAACTCTAGGGTTTGGTCCTCCCAAGGACATCTAGGGTTCAAGATGACTATAGGAATCATGCATAGACCAACTCAACTCATTCACTTAGGAGTAGCCTAGTTTAGGACATATCATAACACACATTTCTCATAATTCTCATATCTTAGAGTTTAGGTTCTTTGACCTTATCCATGTGGGCCTTACTCTCTCTGGAGTTAACCCAAAAACTGGTCCTAACAATAGAGGTCCTCCTTCATAAAAGAGATTTAGGTTGTTGTTGATTCACATCTTGTCTTAGCTTATCTTAACTTAGCTTATCTTATCATAGAAAAGTCTAAATACTTGCATCATCAAAATGTATCTCAAAACCTCAAATCTAAACTTAGGCCCTCAAAGACAAACATATATCATCATAAACCATATTATATCATCTATATAAGACTTAGATTATATCATCTAACTTATGTCATCTATTCCATCTATCACATATTATAATAAGGCTTTAGACATCTAATCTAGAACTACTCTCTCTTCTAGACTTATGTCAATCAGTTTCACTTAGGTTGCATGACCACCTCCTACCCGTACATGTGAGGGGACACATTTTGTAATACTTACATATGTAATAAAATATAATGTAGTTTTTCTCCTGTAAAACAAGCATAAGAGAAAACTATTGACTCTCGATCCGATTGGAATCAAAAACCAAATCAACAAACGAATGTCCCACACATAGCAGAGAGTCTAGTGTCATGTCACCTAATGAAAAGGGTGATAACATGGTGTAGACTAGTGTAGCTACTCTGGACAACAAGCACCATATGTCTAGGGTTTCTCTTCCCTCGATGCCTGTCATCTCCAAATAATGTAACGTCCCATACCGCCACATTACAAGGGATGATTGACACTTAAAGACTTGCTACAAAACAAGCACCAATCTAGACCTAGTTCTCAGACATCTAGGTTCTATCCTAGAGTCTAGGTCAAATCTAGTCTCTCAAAAATGACTAATTTAACCCTATAGATTCTCGAGTTCAAGGTTTTCTTTAGTTTTGAGATGCATGATGAGAAAATGTCAGTCTTTGCTATTGTTCATGCTATGATACCACCTGTGACATCCCCATATTTTCTACTGCTTAATCTAACGTGTAATGTCCAAATTGAAACCTCACCTCAGCAATAATCTCAATTACAAATTGATATTACACATTGAATTAAGTTTTAGAAAATTCAGGGATGTCACACTAGCTTAAGTATTAAGATGATGACAACCTGCGGTTGCTTCCATCCTTTCACAATTGCCTCTCACTACTCCAACACATTGTTCACCGCCCAAAATCACTAACAATAGTCATGCACCATGTAATGTCAGTACCCAACTACAAAAACACACACCCCTACACCCTACATAATGGACCCAACCCGATTCTCGCACAACGACCCAATTTCAACATGATTTGGTAGACCCCCACCCAAAATCATGTAAATCGTGATTATCTTCTATCCCCTTTATCTCCTTGACCCCATCCCTATACTAGTGATGTTATATATATAAATTGATCATAAAATCACCATATTTTCAATGATATAACCTTGTATCTAATAATTCTCGACTATCCCATGTAAATTTAAAAGGTGCTAGCTTTATGATATTTTGGATAATAATAATACTCGACCATGATTTCTTTGTGTTATTAATGATCCCTTGATACCCTATTTCCCTAGTTCGTTAACTTTACTTCATGTATTCCTTGACTGATGTATTGAACCATTTAAATTGTACCCCTAATGACCATCTTGACCCACAATGAATCTTTTATGCATAATAATGTTGTAACTTGATCAAATATGGAACCTTGGCCTGATTTGTCATCATGCAATCATCTAACTTCGAATTTTTTTGATCTTTATTATAGTTAGTGCCATGATGAACTAAGATCTCATGCTAATATGCCATGTTTTACATATGAGACATCGAACACTTTCTTTTGTGCACAAAAATGATCTTTATGACTGAGCTTGATTCCATACGATGAAACATTATAATGTTTTGAATTTGATGCTTTCTTTAGTTAGAAATCAGAGATAATCTTTCTCTTATGATACTTCTAATATGTATCTTCAACCTAGACCTAAGGTATATTTTGGGACACTTGTATTATGCTGAACAAATATGTGCCTGTTGGTGCGTCCCCGCTAGTGGTGCTTTTACACCCCACGAGGTCGGAGTGCATGGGATATGGGATCTTATGCTTTCGAAATTTGTAAGACCTACACCAACTACCTACATCTACTGAGACACTACGCCCACAAGCGCATGGGGTCGTGTCGTAGTATAGGTGAGGCGGCAAGTACAGGGTCGATCCACGGAGATAGAGGGGGCACTAAAGTTAGACGGTGCGAGCTACGTTCCTTTTGCGGAGCTTAGGGTTCTAGGGTTTTAAAAGGTTTTGATTGTTGATTAAGCTAATAGAACAAGTAAGAAATGCAAGATGGAAACTAAGTTATGGAAGAGCAAGCAAATTAGTAAACTAAGTTAACAAACTAACTAAGCAAGAGCAAGAAGAGCTACACTACTCTAGCAAGGCAAGAAGCAAGTAAGAACTAAACTAACCACTAGCAAGAGCAAAGAGCCTAAGTTAACACTAATGAGCAAAACTAAGCAATTAAGGTTTTAATCAAGGTGATTAAGGTGGGTGGGCTATTTGGGGAATGTAACTTTGATATTAGTTGGGGGAAGATCATTAAACAAGCATGGTTCTCAATTCATATCTAGATTACCAAACCAAACAATAAGGTCAATGCCATTAGAACATACCATATACTACTAGTAGAAGACTAGGGTTAGGTGTAATTCTAATGAGATTAACCAAATCTAGGTTTCTAGGGTAAGTGATAGTGAGTAATTGAGGGTTGAGGGTAGAGATGGGAGTAGAGATGAGGGTATTTAACCTCATGCCACTAGCCACTCTAGTCTTTAGAAGGCCCTAGACAATTACATCAATCTCACTTACACTACCTACTTAGATCTCACTCATTTGTAGGAGGAGGGATGTGTATGTAGGAACAAAGGGGGCTATCTAGGGATCCACTAATTGGACCTAGGAGCCATTCCTAAGATTGCCACATACACCCTAATTCCTCCTAGAAACTAAGTGTCATCAAAAACCTCAAAACAAGCAATTCATACAAGAAGCACAAACCACACAAACCACATACAATAAGATAGGAAAAGAGATATAAGCAAGAAGAAATCATCATAGATATGAATTAAGTTCATTACAAGAAATTATCCCCCAACATGGTATCAAAGTTACATTTAAATCCCAAACTGCCCACCACAAGGGGCTTAGCTAGACATGATCAAGAAAACAAGAAAAGAAAGGGGTAGAAGAAGTAGGGACTCCATGAAGCTTGATGTAAAAGCCTCCTTCTTCACCTCCAAGCTTGCTGTAGACGTCCTCCCTCCTCCAAGGGTGTAGAGTTGCATGAAATGGTGGGGGATTATGGATGAAAACCTAGGGAACTAGGTTTCCATGGTGGAATGAGGGTGGAAATGGTGGATGATGAGCCCAAAATGCAAGGGGGTTGCACAAAGAGCTCAAGGGTGGAGAGTGGAGCTTGAAGCAGCTGTAGGGGTGTCTAACCTTCATGCCCTAGCCATCACCTATGTATATATAGGTGGTGGGGAGGCACTAGGGTAAGTGGGGGGTAGTTTAGGAAAAGCAGTGAAAAGTAGGGTAGGGTCGGTGGATCACCACAACCGTGGTGGTGTGCCACGACCGTGGTGGGAGTGGTGGAGAATGGTCGTGGAGTGGTCAAAATGGTCGTGGTGTGAAGGAATTGGGAAAAAGGTCAAGTATGGTGGTAGCCATGGTCGTGGCGGGATGCCACGGTCGTGGTGGGTTAGGGGCACCACGGCCGTGTTGGGTAACACGGCCATTTTGGAGGAGGAGGAGGTGACCGTGGGGAATCACCATGGTTGTCTTGAGCTTCTTCGGCCACGGTCATGGCAGGTGGCCACGGTCATGGCATTCTGGGGGTGATAACCTATAACTCTGGCCAAATTGGTGCAATAATTCCCACGACCGTGGCAAGGTGCCACGACCGTTTTCTCTTCTACTGACCACGACCGTGCTGATGGCCACGACCATGGTGTCTTCAATGGCCACAGTCGTGGCAGGTGGCCACGGCCGTGGGATTCTGTGGGATTTCCCAGTTGAACTTGGCACTTCATTGCTAAAAAACACACGACTGTGGCGTTGTGGCCACAGCTGTGGCGAGGCTTGCATCACTTTATTACACTTCAATCTTCGTCATTCTTGGATGTCTTTGCTTGGGGATGATTCTTGACCATTGGAGGTAGGTTTAGGGAGACTTTGGGGCCTTCTTTGGGTTCCTCCATGAGTGGGGGAACCCTAGAACTCCTTCTTTCTCTCTCTTCCATCTAAGCATGGTTCAAGTACCTGAAAAAAAGTGCAAAGAACATCCATAAGCATATTTGCAATGATAAGCATATTAGGGGTAAAAAGCTTGTAATCTACATGGTTAGATGTGACTTAAGTACAAAATGGCACAGGATGGAGCCCCAAAATAGGGCTACATCACCACCCCAAACTTAAAACATACTTGTCCTCAAGTATGCTCCAACTCAATCTCTCTATAAAACTTCTACAAAAAGAAATGACATATGCAATGTAAAAGATGATTATTGCTTAGTGGGATCAAAGATGACTGAGTGCATGCATTTCACCTCTCTCCTCTCCTAGTTTCACAATCCAATCATGAAAAGAGCACAAAGCACATGAACTTCAAATATAATGCATAGAATATACAAGTTATCCATATCTCTTTCATTAAGTTCCGGGTAAACCGTTTCATGATAGTGTTAATTGAGGATGACTAGGAGTGTTGTTTCACATTCATGCATTCAGTCTTATATTTCAAATCATACCAGATTACCCACGTGGCTGCGAAAAAAGGCAAAATGAGCTAAGTTTGATGCTTCTTAGCTCAATGGGTATGAAAGTGGAAGAAAGGGTTGCGGTAAGATTTTTGGAGTGTTTTTACACACTCATCTTTTCTTTATTTGAATGCTCTTAAACAGGAGCATCCTTTTATATTGTTTTTGCCTTTCTTTTTCTTTTCTTTTTTTTCTTGCCCTTGGTGTAGATAGGGAAAATGGTGGATAGAGTGAAGCGGGGAGATAAAGATATGGCCACCCCAAACTTTTGGAGGTGGCCAAGGCTGATTATGTGTACTAGGGCATCTTTTTATGAGGCGGAGGGGTATGAAGATGGTGGAAGAAGAGTCGGGTCAAAGAGGGGGCATTGGTATGATTTTCCACATAAGACATCCTGCATGAAAGTTAATCCAATACTTCATCCTAGATATCACACCACATGAATGAACAAGATGAAATTGATATATCAAACAAGTGATTCCACAAACACTAAGCGTTCAAAGCTTACTCAAGTTCACAATTCAGCCAAATCAATCACAATCACAAGAGAGGTGATGCACATGTAAAAAGGCAAACATTGATACCACTTAGCAATAAAGCATGACATTTCACTTGCACTAGTCAAAGGTCGTCATTTTTACTCAAAATAGTAGAGATTGGGTCAAAACATACTTTTTAGACAAGAAATCTCAAATTTGGGCAAAATTGGCCAAAATGGTGCCAATTTGCACTAAATCACATCTAAACTTACTTTAGGGGAATTTAAAGCATAAAGCAGCAAATCCTACTTAACATGCATATGAAATTATCAAAAACTACATGAGAATGCAATGCATGGTATGGAAAAGCAAAAAATTTGAAAAATTACACAAAAATGCAAGAAGTCAACTACATGCCATGCAAAGATGCAATGAAAAGAACAATAATAATAAAACTAAACTCGATGGCAGAGGTGATAACAAAATGACAAAATGAGAGAGATAGAATGGTGCATACCGCCCTACCCACCCCAAACTTTAGAATCATGTTGTCCTCAGCATGAAACTATAACTTAGGGGAGATAGGGGAAGTGTCATGGCTGCGGTGGCTAGTCTGGCATCTGTGGAGGATCTGGAGGAGGAGTTGAGGATGGAACTGAGCCTGATGGAGGATGCTGGTAGTAATGCCCCCAGTAGTCATCATGGGGTGGAGGGTAAGTTTGTGGATACCCAGCTAAACCACTCCAAAAATCTACACCCCATTTGGGGTTTCTTGCTGCCTGGGCATGGTGATATTGATACAAGTGGTTGATCTGATAGTGCATTTGTTGCTGATCATACCACATGTGATGTTGGGAAAGTTGCATGTCACCTTGAGTCTTCTGAATATTCTCAAGGTGTGCCTGGATTGTGGCCATGTCATAGGCATTTCATGTGGGCTGCTGCAGCTGGGATGTCTCCTCATCCCTCCTTCTTATTCTTCAGGGCTGCCTTTGTTCTGCATCTTCTTTCTCCTACCCTTGCACATTAGATTCGGCAACGTCTTCATGTATGACAGCGGCTCCCCTTATATATGTATCTCTTGGGTGTTCTTCCTGCCATTTCAAAAGTTTTTCCTTCAATCTGAAAAGGACCCCCATCACGGATAGGAGTGGCACGGCATGGTATGGCAGCTCCAACTCAAAGTCTGGCACACTAGTAGTAAGATAGATCATCTTCTTTTCCTTCATCTTTATAGTGTGCGAGCGCACCAAGTAGTTGAGGTCAACAAACTCTGCCTCGAGTGCGTCTTGTAACCCCGAGAGATCGTATCCCAGTGCTAGTGCAATCGAAGTCACAAACCCACCCATGACAAATGGCTTTGAGCTCTTATAGGGTATGGACTTCGTATGATCAATCAACAAAACTCCAAGGTCTATGTGTTTTTTGAGGTTCATCAACGACAAGACAAACATATCCTTTTGGGATATGGAGCCTTGATTATCATATCTCCCCACAATTGTATTCGCCAAGACCTTTTGCACATAGTGTACCATCGGGTTGCTTATAGCATCAGTTTTTTATTTGCCTGCATCATACACCTTGCTGCCTATTATCACCTTCCAGAAATAAGCATAGTCGATGTCTTCTTCCCTCTCTAACAAGCTGTCATCCAACTTGACGGCCTCTTCAGGACTTGCAGCAAAGATAGCATTCAACTCTGTGGAAGTGAGGGTGTGCCTGTTGCCCATCATGGCAAATTTGAGTGCATCACAACCCCTCACTTTAGTCCTCTCGAGAGTGGCAAAGAACTCCCGGGTCAAAGTTACATAGGCTGGATGGGGTGTGAAAAGGATGTTCCACAGCCCTATTGCCTTCAAGTTTTCTTCTACTGCTGCCTTGATCCCTAGATCTTCAATTACCTTCTCAGACCCATATTTGGTGGCGACGACTCACCTTGTCATGCATTCGGGATATCTGAGCTCAATCTTCTTCTGCCTGTGTCCTCTACCATAGGACACTCCTATCGGTGCTTTACCCAAGGATTTTTCTCTATCCGCCTCCAGCTGTGCCAGAACGTCATCTCCTTCATGCTCAAGCTCTACCTCATCCTCCTTGTTGTCACCATCGTCTTCCTCCATCATGTAGGACTGAGACCCCGAACTAGTATCCAAGTTATACCAGTGGGCTGATTGCTCCTCATCTTGTTGTAGTTGTCACGAGGGTTGCGACTGCACACCACGCCTCGCCGTCACCTGAGATGTCGAGTGGTGGGCTGGTGTAGGCTTCAACGGGAGCCTAGATGAGGATGGTGCCGCTTTAGATCTCTGGCTTCTTTTTGCGGCCTCCGGTTCGATCTCATCAATAAGGTGGTCCAAATCGACCCCCATTGATTCCTCGTCTTCATCATCTTCACCCTCATAGGTGGCGTCGGTGATGTGGTGGCTATCGGATGAGCGGGAGTGTGATCCGCTCACCGATTGCGAACGACGGAGGGAATTGTGGGTGGAGGTGGTAGGTGAAGGTGTGTGGGATGGCACGGATACATCGGAGGAGGCGTTTTTGGAATGCCACCTCCCTCCGATGAGGATGTTGGTTCCCTTGGTTATGGCCTTTCCAATCTTTTTTATGGTGGAGGTGAGGTGATTTTCGGATTTTTATGTGGAGAGTGGTATGGGTGTGGTTTTGTGGGTGGAATGGAAGGATAGTGATGTATGGATGGTGGAAATGTGATTGGTTATTGATTTAGGCAAAAAGTGAAGGGTTTTGGTGGAGGTTGTTGTTGGGCAGATGTAGAGATGGATGTGGAAATGGAGGAGCGATTGGGGAAGAATAGGCGGTGGAAATGGTAGAGGGATGGCTGGGAATCGATTTGGGATTGATTGGAGGCCGAAGAGAGGTGTTTTTGGTGGTTGGAGGTGGAGTTTGGAGGACCACGGGGTCGTCTTCTGCCACCACGGTCGAGGTCTGAAGCTTGAAGGCGAGAAAATGAAGAGGGGGGTCGGGTTTGGGTGTTTAAAAGATATATATATTTTTTTTTAACCGGGCTCGGCCACGGTCGTGGCAGGTGGCCACTGTCGTGGCCAGGGTTAGGTAGCACGGTCGTGGTGGGTGTCACGGTCATGTTGTCGATGGAGAACTCCTCAAGCTGACATCGCCACGGTCGTGGCAGGCTACCACGGTCGTGGTCCTTTCTCTTCAACACGGTCGTGGCTGCTGCCCACGGTCGTGGTGATTCTTGCAAACAACTTGTAACTTCGGCCAATTAGATGCAATAATTGCCACGATCGTGGCCCACTTTATTCAACACGGCTGTGGTGAGTACCACGGTCGTGGGCAATCTCCTTCAACACGGTCGTGGTGTGATACCACAGTCGTGGTGATTCATGCAAACAACCTGTAACTTCGGCCAATTAGATGCAATAATTCCCACGACTGTGGCTATGTGCCACGGTTGTGTTTGGCCACATGATCCACGATCGTGGTCGAGCTCCACGGCCGTGGTGTTGTTGTTCCTTTAGTTTTCTAAAATCAAAACTTGAACTTCAACTTCATTTGTTCTTTGGCCACAAATTTTACTTAATGGCCATGATTAACTTCTATACTCTCTCTCTTTCTTGTAAATCACCTGCCATAGCATCAAAACTCAAAAGAAAACTATAAATCACAACTGTGCGTGTGTGTTTTTGTGTAAAATAAAGAAAAAGTATCAAAAGGAGGGTTCGAGAACCTCAAACCACGTGGGTTGCCTCCCACTAGCGCTAAATTAACGCCTTTAGTCAAGCTTATTGATTCTAGATCTCTGTCACTTCTTTGGAACCTTCAATAGATCCTTGTAGTAGATTCCTTTCTCATCCTCATCCAAGCATTCTTCTTCATCGGATTCTTCATCTACAAGCATAACAATATCAAAAACTTGATTGGCCTTATCCGGGCCGACTTCAATAATGGATTTCAACCTTTGCCCATTGATGGCAAATTCCTTTGCACCTTCTTTCTCACAAATGACCACAGCCCCTGATGGGTATACTTTCTTGACAAGATAGGGTCCTTCCCATCAAGACTGGAGTTTTCCAGGAAAGAACTTCATTCTCAAGTTGTATAGCCATACCCATTTTTCGGGCTCAAAGTCCTTCCTAATCATCTTGTCATGGAGTAACTTTGTTCTCTCCTTGTAACTCTTTGACAACTCATACGCCTCGTGGCGCATTTCCTCTAGCTCATTGAGTTGGAATTTCCTTTTCATTGCTACATTTTCACTATCAAAGTTCATATTCTTCAAGGCCCACAACGCCTTATGTTGCATCTCTACCGGTAGGCAGCAACTTTTCCCATAGACTAACTTGAATGGTGTGGTGCCAATCGGGGCTTTGAACGCCGTCTGATATGTCCATAAATCCTCATTTAGACAGAGAGACCAAACCTTGCGGTCTAATCTTACTATTTTCTCTAAAATGAGCTTTATTTCCCGATTGGCCAACTCAACCTGGCTACTTGTTTGAGGATGATACGGAGTGGCTACTCTATGGTTCAGTCCATGTTTCTTGAGAAATCCCTCAAAGGTGCGGTGGATGAACTGACTTCCCCCGTCACCTATCATGGCTCTTGGAAGTCCGAAATGACTGAAGATGTTTGATTTCACAAAATTGCAAACCACCTTGCGGTCATTCGTCCGAGTCAGAATAGCTTCTATCCATTTAGACACATAGTCAACGACAACTAAGATGTAGATATACCCAAATGAAGGAGGGAAAGGACCCATGAAATCAATTCCCCATACATCAAATACCTCCACCACAAGAATGGGTGATAGAGGCATCATGTCTCTTTTGGAGATATTTCCCACCTTTTGGCATTTCAAGCAGCTCTTGCAGAATCCGTGTGAATCCTTGAACAATGAGGGCCAATAAAAACCACATTGCAGTACCTTGGCAGCTGTGTGCTTTCCTCCAAAGTGTCCTCCACATATCCCAGAATGACACATGGAGAGGATGTCTTGTTGTTCCACTTCCGGCATGCATCTTCTTACAAGCTGATCGGGGCAATACTTGAAAAGGTGAGGGTCATCCCATGCATAATTCTTCGCCATGACAAACAGTCTTTTGCTATCCTCCCTTGTCCACGTGCTAGGTATCCCCCCACTAGCCAATAAATTGGCTATGTGTTGGTACCATGGCCCTTGAGAAGATGAGAGGAGGAAGAGTTGTCCATGCGGCATGGTTTATTTGATTAACCTTGTCTTATCAAAAGGGTGATCAAATCAGGAGAGATGATTGGTTGTGCCATTTTCTACTCCCTTCTTGTCTACTATCTCTATATCAAACTCTTGCAGCAACAAAATCCATCTTAACAGACTCGGCTTTGAATCCTTCTTAGACATGAGATACTTTAACACAACATGATCTGTGTAAATCACAACTTTGTTTTACAGAAGATAGGAGTGGAATTTGTCTAGAGCAAAGATGTCGGTGAGTAACTCTTTCTCAGTAGTGGTGTAATTTCTTTGCGCTTCATCAAGAGTTTTCCTCGCGTAGTAGATGGCGTGAGGAATCCGACCAATCCTTTGACCCAAAATAGCCCCCACTGCCATGTCAGATGCATCAATCATTATCTCAAATGGCAAAGAGAAATCAGGGGGCTGCATGATCGAAGCAGAAATGAGCTTTTCTTTCAAGTGATTAAAAACTTCAATGCACTTGTCATCAAAGTGAAACTCGACATCTTTTTCAAGCAGATGACACGAGGGCCTTGAGTTCTTGCTGAAATTTTTAATAAAGTGGCGATAGAAACCAGCATGTCCCAAGAAAGATTGGACATGTCTTACGGTGGAAGGAATGGAGAGGGTAGAAAGGAGGCCCACTTTGGCCTTGTCAACTTCAATTCCATCTTTAGAAACCCGGTGGCCTAGAACAATGCCTTTGGGCACCATAAAGTGGCTTTTCTCCCAAGATAGAACTAGTCGGACTTTCACACATATTTCGAGAACAGCGGCCAAATGTAACAAGCATTCATCAAAAGTCTTGCCAAAAACTGAGAAATCATCCATGAACACCTCCAAGGACGACTCAAGCATATCTGTGAAGATCAAGGTCACATACCTCTGAAAAGTAGACAGAGCATTACATAACCCAAACGACATTCTTCGGTAAGCAAAGGTGCCACTCGGGCAAGTGAATTTCATCTTCTCTTGATCTGCAGGGTGCACGGCAATTTGGAAGTAACCTGAATACCCATCAAGGAAGCAGTAGAAGCTCTGTCCTGCTAGTCTCTCTAAAATTTGATCAAGGAATGGGAGGGGGTAGTGGTCCTTCTTTGTCTTCTCATTGAGTTTTTGATAGTCCACACACATCCTCCATTTGTATTGCTCTCTAACTGGCATTAGTTCCCCATCGACATTTTCAGCAACTGTGATTCCACCCTTCTTGGGTACGACTTGGATGGGGCTCACCCAAGTACTATCAGAAATGGGATAGATGATCCCAGCATCAAGCAGTTTTACTACTTCTTGAGTCACTACTTCTTTCAACTTCAGATTCAACTGCCTTTGCATTTTGCGGGTTGGCCTTGCATCCTCCTCAATATAGATTCTATGCACGCAGATGGAGGGGTCAATACCCCTCAAGTCGGTAATGGACCATCCAATAGCTTGAATGTTCTTCTTCAAAACTTTCATTAAAGACTCCTCTTGTTCCGGCGAGAGTATAGATGAAATGATCACCAGGAGGGTGTCATTCTCTCCAAGAAAAGCGTATTTCAAACCTTTGGGAAGAGATTTCAGCTCAAGTGTAGGGGGTTCTGCAAGAGAGTTCTTTAGTGGTTTGGAGATGGAAGGGAGGTCCTCACTGGAAGCCACCAAGGCTATCTCATTCTCTTCGTCATCTTCCTCATGATCGTCAGGAAACTCAACTATCGGTTCCAGTCCTCTACCTTGAGTGGCAGTTTGGATCCACGAGGATATGCATTCCTCCACAATCTCATATAGACACTCAACGAGATATCAATCTTCTTCTGTCGCCCCTATCACTTCGGTTGTGGCTGACGTTTTGAAGATGTTCAACCGGATCTTCATGTGCATTAACGTCACATACATCGTACCGGTTCTCACATGGATAACCGCATCAGCTGTGGCCAGGAAGGGTCTCCCCAAGATGATATGAACCCTCCTCGTGTCTTTCTCCATATCCAAGATGATAAAATCAGCAGGAAAGAAAGCAGATGTCTCATCATCTAGTCTCACGAGCACATCATCAACACACCCTCTAGGCATCTTTACCGACATGTCAGCTAACTACAAAGTGCAATGGGCCAGACCCAACTGTCCCATCTCTAATTCTGCAAAAACGTCATACATCATGAGGTTCGCGCTCAAGCCCAAGTCTAAGAGAGCTTGGTCTATGCGGTGCGCCCCAATGTAGCATGATATGATAGGAGCACTGAGATCCTTCCTCTTTCTTGGAATGATGTGCTGCAGAATTGAGGTAACGTGCTCGGTCAGTTTCACTTTCTTCGGGGTTCTTCCCGTAGTTCTTCTTTTGAAAGTACAAAGATCCTTCAAGAACTTAGCATATGAGGGTATTTGCTTGACTGCATCAAGCAATGGGATGTTAATTTTTACTTGCTTGAAGGTTTCAAGAATGTCCTCAGTGTGCTTCTTTATTCTTTTCTCAGCAGATGGCTCCTTAAGAGCCTCGGGAAACAGAGGGAGTTGGGAGCCCATGTGGTCCATATCAATGGTATCATCAACTGGAATCACAGGAATCATAATATCAACACTCAGTATCACAGTATCAACACTGCCTCTTGTCACGGTATCAAAACTGCCTCTTATCACGGTATCCTCAACCTGTTTCTCAGTATCAACATGCTCAACCTCAGTATCACTTCTGTCACTAGCAACAGTACCATGGGGACACTCTAAAGTCCGGCCACTCCTCAACGTAGTCACTTCCTTCACATGCTCATGGGTAGTAGAAGAGGAAGCTTGTGGAGGTGGTTGTGGCTGTTGTGGCGGTGGAGGCCTTTGGTGAGGGGAGTTCAGCTTTTGGAGAATGAATTGTGGTTGCGGTTTTGGTGGTGGTTGTTGTTGTTGTGGATGGGGGTGATATTGCAGAGGTGGTTGTTGGTATGTATTAGGTGGAGGTGGAGTATATTGATAGTTGAGAGGTGCTTGAGGAGGTGGTGGAACATAGAGGTTCGGTGGTGCTTGGTATTGTGGCGGAGCATATGCACTTGAAGTGCTCCCTAGGAGGGCACTGTCACTGTTCGGATTGGGCATCGATTGAGAAGGTAGTCTCCCTTCTTCCCTCCTTGCAAGGGAGAGAGAAATCTGATCCAACCTTTACTCAAGACGGTGGATGGACTGCCCATGTGAGTTCACATCCTTTTTCACTTCATCCAGACTTCTTAGCCTTCCCAACACTTCATCTTCAAACTTTGAACTATAATGTGGCTTTTGTTTCCCTTGTCCTGGTCCATCCTCATTCTGTTGTTTCCAAGAGAAGTTTGGATTAGGGCTGAGCATCGGTCCAGAA
Organism: Alisma plantago-aquatica; assembly: GCA_963693085.1. Lineage (NCBI taxonomy): Eukaryota > Viridiplantae > Streptophyta > Magnoliopsida > Alismatales > Alismataceae > Alisma > Alisma plantago-aquatica. Next base: position 664,122,402 of record OY856413.1, read on the forward strand.
CCGGACCGGACCGAACCGGACCGGACTGCGGATCGAATTTGAGCAAATATATGGACCATAGATCGCACCGTTTCGAGGTAGGACCGGACCGTTTTGTGCTAGGACCGGACCGGACCGGACCGTTTGGACCGTAATCAACCTTTTTTACATGTTTTACAACTTATTTAATTGTACAAAGTTGATCATCTTAGTCACTTCTAACAATTATATAACTTTAGTATCAAATATTTATACTAGTAGTGATTATATATGTACTTTATTTATAATTATTATAGAATACACCTTCAAATATATATGAATTTTATATAAAAGTCAATCTGCGGTCTGGACCGGTTTTGGACCGGACTGGATCGAAGACCTAACTCATCAAAATTCCTAGACCGCGGACCGGACCGAACACAAAATGGACCGGACCGAACCAGACCGAATTGAGCAGTCCGATCCAGTTTTGCGGTCTGGACCATTATTTGCTCACCCCCAGTTTGGATGGTTCCTCCACTCAGGAGTGTAAGAGTTGGACATGGGGCCTTAGTTATTGCGGCCACCAAAGGAGTGTAGAGCATTTACTTCCTCATCTACAGTATCAACCGCCATTGTGAGCTGGTTGGAAGAGCCACCCACTTGATTTTTCATCATCCGCATCATATCGGCCATCATCTTCATCATACTGGGGTCATTGGTATTGCAACTTGGAGCTGGAGAAGAAGGTGGAGGAGTGTAGCTTCGGTCATAATGCCCCCCTTTTGTGGAAGCACGGTGGCGGGAATTTTCTGTGAGGTGCTCAAACAACGACCATGATTCCTCGGGCGGCTTTGCCATGAAAATGCCCCCGCAGGAAGAGTCTACGTTGTTTTGGCTTTGCTCTTCAAGCCCAGTGTAGAAGGCTTGAATGAGCTACCACAGAGGAACCTCATGATGAGGGCAATCGTGAAGTAGCTTTTGGAACCTCTCCCACACCTCGTGGAAGGGCTCGTTCTCTTTCTGGGAAAACGACGTGATGCACCTTCTCATATAAGATAACTTGGCGATGGGGAAGAACTTCTTGAGAAACGCGTTCTTCACCTCATTCCACGTGACCAACTTTGGCTTCGTCACATACCACTCCTTGACTTTCTCCTTGAGGGAGAAAGGAAAGAGTGTCCTCCTGATTGAGTCATCGGTGGCGGCTGGAGTGCGGAAGGTAGAGCACGTTTCAAGGAACGCGTCTATGTGGTGGTAAGGATTCTCGTTCTCCATACCGAAGTATGTAGGGAGAAGTCCCATGAGTGTCGGCGGGATGGAGAACTGTTGACCTGGCATTTGGTCAACCAGAGTGGCGATGGGGGAGTTGTAGTTCCCCAGCGTGAAGTACTCGTAAAGCGGGCGATGTGGCAGTGGAGGTGGATGAGCATCTGCATCTCGATTGTTCTTGGCCATCTCGACCTCTCAGTGTAGATTGCGGCGAGCTTGACACCTCCTTCTACCAATCTCGGGGTCGTATACCACCAAGTCAGTGCAAGTAGAGTGTGTGATACGCATGCACAACTGTCACCTGTGCAAGATACAAACAAACAACAAGAAACCAAGTTAGCAAACCAAGATGCAAAAGTAACACAAATAATAAATAATAGCAATGGTGAGGGCAAAAGGAAGGGCTAAGCTACACTATCTAACTAGGTCGAGCGCCTCTATCCCCAGCAACGGTGCCAGAAAGCTTGGTGTGTCCCCACTAGTGGTGCTTTTACACCCCACGAGGTCGGAGCGCACGGGATATGGGATCTTATGCTTTCGAAATTTGTAAGACCTACACTAACTATCTACATCTACTAAGACACTACGCCCGCAAGCGCACGGGGTCGTGTCATAGTATAGGTGAGGCAGCAAGTACAAGGTTGATCCACGGAGATAGAGGGGGCACTAGAGTTAGACAGTGCAAGCTACGTTCCTTTTGCGGAGCTTATGGTTTTAGGGTTTTAAAAGGTTTTGGTTGTTGATTAAGCTAATAGAACAAGTAAGAAATGCAAGATGGAAACTAAGTTATGGAAGAGCAAGCAAATTAGTAAACTAAGTTAACAAACTAACCAAGCAAGAGCAAGAAGAGCTACACTACTCTAGCAAGGCAATAAGAGGTACACTACTCTAGCAAGGCAAGAAGCAATTGAGAACTAAAGTAACCACTAGTAAGAGCAAAGAGCCTAAGTTAACACTAATGAGCAAAACTAAGCAATTAAGGTTTTAAGCAAGGTGATTAAGGTGGGTGGGATGTTTAGGGAATGTAATTTTGATATTGGTTGGGGGAAGATCATTAAACATACATGGTTCTCAATTCATATCTAGATTACCAAACCAAACAATAAGGTCAATGCCATTAGAACATACCCTATACTACTAGTAGAAGACTAGGGTTAGGTGTAATTCTAATGAGATTAACCAAATCTAGGTTTCTAGGGTAAGTGATAGTGAGTAATTGAGGGTTGAGGGTAGAGATGGGAGTAGAGATGAGGGTATTTAACCTCATGCTACTAGCCACTCTAGCCTTTAGAAGGCCCTATATAATTACATCAATCTCACTTACACTAGCTACTTAGATCTCACACTCATTTGTAGGAGGAGGGATATGTATGTAGGAACAAAGGGGGCTATCTAGGGATCCACTAATTGGACCTAGGGGCCATTCCTAAGATTGCCACATACACCCCAATTCCTCCTAGAAACTAAGTGTCATCAAAAACCTCAAAACAAGCAATTCATACAAGAAGCACAAAACACATGCAATAAGATAGGAAAAGAGATGTTATAACCTCACTTTTCCAAACTATGTGATAAAATTGTATATCTCTTTTAAAGATAAATGAAATCCATGATTGATGTGATGTGTTGATTGAAATGAATTTCATGAATGATTGTTTGTGTAATTCTTATTGGGCCTTATTAGTCTTTGAGCCCAATTGAAGGAATAAAAGAATACATAAAGAAATCAAATAAAATGAGAAAAAGGATAAGGAATAATTTCCCAAAAATAGGATTTCGAGATAATAGATTCCTTGGTGTTCAAGGAACTCAGAATCATGAATTAATAGTAAAAAATAAAGAAGAGATGGCAAATATGATTAATATGATGGTAACTTGCAAATTAAGAAAAGAAATTGAATCCTTAAAATAATGATTTCAAATTTTGTAGGATGAAAGATAAAGTTGTAATTGAGTTTCCCTCAAATTTTGGATAAGAAAAGAGTTACCAATTGGGAGATACGAATTTTCCAAAATCTCATTGGGTTAGGAAAATAATTCAATTTTATTTGGGAATTTACTTCCCTTTGATCTAGCGCGCTTGATGAGGGCCCTTGGATCTTAATCCAACGGGCACTGCTCATCATCCAAGTCCCAAAGGGACAAGGACTGTAGCCGCGACTGGAGGGATTTTAATCCCTGATTTCCATGGACTTTGATGCATGTGCATCTTTGGAAACCTCCCCATTGAATCTGAGAGTGGAAGGGGAAGTTTCCTGACCATGGTTTTACCATGTTTTAACCCAGTTCTGAGAAACACCCAATTGGGATAGTTGTTCAGATCGTGTGGGATTGGGATTCCCCATAGGGATGTCCCATACCCTATATAAAGGGTATCACACGATCCCTCATCTCATCGCGAACTCAGACGACTTGTTACCAGAGCCCAACTCCCTCTCCTGCTCCCGATTGGGTTACCTCCGGCAAGGAATCGTCGCAGCGCCGCCGTGTCCTGGAGTGAAGAAGACGAATAGCAGCTTCTGCCCGATCGTGATCTAATGGTCAGGCCAAACAAGGCGGGAACCCTTAGATCCTGAGTCCATCGTGGACTCAGGGTAGTCTGACGATCCAGGCTTCGAAGCGCGCGAGTAAGTGGCTGAGTGGAGGCACTTTGCGCGGACCACTGGATCAGAAGACCACCGTGGACCGCGGCACATCCAACGATCCACATAATTGGTAAATTCGCCTCTCTGCTGGAAATTCAGGAAAAAGGGTTTTTCTTGTGAAATTGATAAAAATAGCTAGGAGTGTCCAATGACAAAACTTTATATATGAAAATGGTGTAGAAAAATGCAAGGAGTATGATAAAAATGTTTCCAAAACCTAGTTCCACTCCGTTTTGCAAAAGTGCTTTAATTGGCTAGTAAAGTGTATTCAGAATTAATGAGAAACCCTAATTAAATATTAAGGGTATAATTTAGTGCATCAATGGATCAAATTAATAAGGTTAACCCTGTTAATAATGAAAGTAGTCTAATTATCTGTTTTGAGTACAAAGATGCGTAAATTAGAGTTGTATTTCATAAAAGAAGGCTAAGTTATAATAAAAACCCTAATTTAGGAAAAAGGAAATGAAAGCTAACTTATTTCTGATTTAGGGAGTAATTTGTCAAGATGTGATCCTAAAACTACTAGGAATGTTTAAATAAAGGTTTTGAGTAATTTTTATGAAAATAGGAACCTTGATGATTAAAGAAGAAGTAAAAACCCTAATTTCCAAAGGAACCCTAAAATAGGAATTGAAATCCTAAGTAATGTGATGAAAATTGGATGAATATTAATAAAAGGAAAATTGTACTTTTATTTCAGGATTTCTCTTCCGCATTGCTTGTTGATTGGGTTTCTCTACATATTTGATTCTATCTTGAAATTTGCAACCAAAGGTATGTGGTTAATTATGAATAACTGCTCTAGTTTCCCGATGGATTCCCGGATGTTTAATCGCATTGAATGCAATTAAACTGTTTGGATGTTCATATTGCAATTATAAAGTGACTATGACTATCACATAATGTATATGCTAACAAACTCAGATCCTGGTTCTCTCTGTGGCATTATAGCTGACCTAGTACATGGCTGCCTATGGGTAGGTCCATCAGGTTAGAGAAAGACCTAGTACATGGCTACCTATTGGGTAGGTCCATCAGGTCTATGGATGACCTAGCACATGGCTACCTATTGGGTAGGTCCATCAGGTCTATGGATGACTTAGTACATGGCTACCAATGAGGTAGGACCATCAAGTCACATTGAGTTAGATATTGGGCTATCTTTAGGTAGTGCCATGCGACTCTATTACTTAAAGGAGAGGTGATATCCATGTCCACTGCAGGGACAGCCCAAAGTTTGAGAATATGTATGGATTGAGTTGTATGGTTTAAAATGTAGTCTTGATTGTTAAAGATTAATTGAATGATTATATTGTTAACATAGTTGAACATTATCTGTTCCCTCCACATACCAGCCTCGGTTGACCGTCGTTTTGTTTGTCGGCGATTTAGGTACAAATCTCAAAAGTACAAACAGTAAAGTGACACATTGTGAATTCAAGAATTAAAGAACAAGGAGGAATTAGTTAGAATAGTTCAGCTATGGTTAGAAGTTTAGTTTATTCCAAACTTTTCGAAGGTATGCAGAAAATTTTATTACCAATTTTCAGTATAGTCTGTTAGAACTTAATAATTGTTCTTGGTTATATGTAGAACCTTTGATCCGGAATTTATGGGTGCGGCTTTAACCTCTTGGTCTCCCTTAATTGGGGGTTACCGAAAGGTGGGGTCGTAACATTTGGTATCAGAGCTTAGGTTCCTCATGTAACCATTAATAATTATTAAATTTTACAAACTCCATAGAACCCAAGGGAGTTATTAGAGGATTATCCGAAAGACGGAGGTGTCTAGAAAAGAATCACGACCGGGGGCTGGCAAGATTTTCCTCCGCACCGCTAGTCGGAATACGAGGACTCCCGGATCTGTGTGACTGCCTGGCCAAAGTCTTAGGGTATGATTCGAAATAAGATACATTTAGGACTCTCTCATCTTATTCATCCCTTCTCATCACATATTCTATTAAGGCTTTAAGAGTAGGATTATCTCTCTCCTCCACACTCATGTGGCACTGAACATAAGTATAGCTAGTTTAAATGATAAACTAAAGGTTTGTTTGTTATGCTTATGTAGATGGCAAGAACAAAGATTGTTGCTATTCCTGAGGGCTCTGGGAATCCGGCTAGGAGTGTTTGGCCTCCCCGTACAGGAAATGAGTCTTCTAAAAAGAGAAATAGGAACCATGATGGTGGATCCTCTAAGAAGAGGAAGAGGCCTGAAGAAGTCACTCATGAGGTCCCTAACCCTAGCCCGGAACCATTTAGTAACCTGAACCAAGAAGAAGATCAAGGATATGAAGATCAACATGTGTATGAGGAAGAAGCCAAGATGGATGAGGACCAAGCCGATGATCCAGAACCGACCATGATGATCCATACCACTGATACCTTATGGATGGAGCAACAGAGGAAGTTGACAGAGGCTATTAATGCTTTGGCCCTTCGAGACATAGCTAGAGCTGAGAATGGTGAGCCATACCCTGTTCGTCCACGTGTGGGAGCCACCATCCTAGACTTTGTCAAGCTGAACATAGAAAAGTTCTGGGGAGAAGATAAGACTGAGGTGGTTGATAAAGCAGAAGTATGGATACTTGCAATAGAGAATGGTTTTCGCATGCTTGAAGTACATCCAAGCAAGAAGGTCCTCTTTGCTGCTCACCTTCTAGAAGGAGCAGCTAAGATATGGTGGGAGACTCACATCACAGGCCGAGATCTGACTGAGGAACCAATGGCATGGGCTGATTTCAAGACCATCTTCACTTCCAGATTCGTCCCTGTTGCAGCTAAGAAGGAAAAGGAAAGGGAATTCACTAACATTACTCAAGGAAATTCCTCTGTGGCAGACTTTGGGCGCAAGTTTCAAATCCTAGAACGTTTTGGGTACAAGATGGATGAGGAAAGGAGGGTGGATCACTTCATAGAGCGTCTTCACCCTGCCCTCAAGCCTCATGTGATGGCAAGCAAACCTAAAACCTTCGCAGAAGCTTACAACATTGCCTTAGACATGGAAAGGACTGTGATGCCTGCTTAGCTTCCACCCAAGGGGTATTTGGGTTTCACTGAGGGAACCCGAGGTCAGAAGAATCATCATAAGAAGGGTCCAGGACGTCATCAAGCCAAAGGAAGACCTGAAGGAAAAGGAAAACCCCATCCAGAAAACAACCGACCGCGATGCCGCTCTTGTGGGAAATGGCATCCTGGTGAGTGTCACCACAAGAAGAAGGTTTGCTTTCGTTGTCAGCAAGAGGGGCATATCCTGGTTGCTTGTCCCCTACCAGCACCAAAAGGACCAGGTCCAGTGGCAGCCCCACCTGTATCTGTGGCCCCACCTGCTGGAGAAAGAAGACAAGCTCGAGTGTTCGCTATTGACAATGAAGAAGCTCAAGCTAATGCTAATCGGTTGATTGAGGGTAATAACCCTTAGAGTTTCTCTTTATCTTTTAAAAGTTAAGCATGTAATGGTCTAATGTATGATGACAAATGATGTAGGCATGCTTGAAGTCATGGGACATAATGTAAAAGCATTATTTGACTCTGGATCTACTAATACTTTCATTTCGAGGAATCTTGCATCTATGCTTTGTTTGGATATCAAGGATTTAGGATATGTCTTAGATGTTACAACCCCGAGTGGTCGAATCTTTACCTCTCTTTTGAAAACTCCGGTGATACCTGTGAAATATCGAGATCATGAGTTTCCTATAGACTTTATCCTTCTTGACATGAATGATTTTGATGTGATCATTGGAATGGATTGGCTTTATACCTATAGGGCCCATATTGACTGTAGGGAAAAGAAAGTGATCATTAAGGAACCAGGTCACCCACCTTTTGTCATTAGAGGTAGGAAAGATGCCGCCACCAGCTTGTATGTGTCATCCTTGAAGGCAGAAAGGATGATGAGTAAAGGTTGTCAAGCTTTCCTAGCAGTTGTTACCGAGCCCGAACCCAAGGTGCAACCCTTAGAGGAAATAGAGGTAGTCAAGAGCTATGCAGATGTTTTTCCGGGTGATCTACCTGGGATTCCTCCCGAGAGAGAGGTGGATTTTTTCATAGAGTTGGCTCCAGGAACAAGCCCTATTTCACGTGCACCTTATAGAATGGCCCCGGCAGAGTTGCTCAAGTTGAAGAAACAATTGCAGGAATTGCTAGACAAGGGTTTTATCTGCCCTAGCACATCACCATGGGGAGCTCCAGTCCTCTTTGTAAGGAAAAAGGATGGCTCGCTCCATATGTGTATAGACTATTGGATGATCAACCAAGCTACCATTAAGAACAAATACCCTTTACCCCGAATAGATGACCTGTTCGACCAGTTGAAGTCTGCTCGAGTCTTTTCCAAAATCGACTTAAGATCGGGTTACCATCAGTTGAGAGTCAAGAGTGAGGACATTCCAAAAACAGCTTTTCGAACACGATATGGCCATTATGAGTTTGTGGTTTTGCCTTTTGGGTTGTCCAATGCACCCAGTGTGTTCATGAACCTTATGAATAGTGTGTTCCAACCCTTCCTTGACTCGTTTGTCATAGTGTTCATAGATGACATATTAGTGTATTCCAATGACTTAGAACAACACCGAGACCACCTAAGTAAAGTCCTTGATATCCTGAGAAAGCAGAAGTTCTATGGGAAATTCTCAAAATGCGAGTTTTGGATAGACCGAGTCATGTTCCTTGGACATATCATCTCAGGAGGAACAATCGCAGTGGATCCCGCCAAGGTGTCAGCAGTTCGAGACTGGCCTACACCGAAGAACCCCTCCGAGATCCGAAGCTTCTTGGGGTTAGTAGGATACTATCGGCGTTTCATTGCAGATTTCTCAAAGACTGCCTTGCCCTTGACCATGTTGACTCGGAAGGATGTGAAGTTTGTGTGGTCTGATGTTTGTGAGACTCGTTTTCGGGAACTGAAAGAAAATTTGACCATTGCACCAGTTTTGACTCTACCATCAGGCAATGCGGGTTTCATGATCTTCACCGATGCATCCAAAGTGGGTCTTGGCTGTGTGTTGGAACAGAATCGACATGTGGTTGCATATGCTTCCCGAAAACTCAAGCCTAATGAGGTGAATTACCCGACGCATGACTTAGAGTTGGCTGCTATCATTCATGCCTTGAAGATTTGGCGGCATTACCTGTACGGTGCTACTTTTGAGATCTTCACTGACCATAAGAGCCTAAAGTACCTTCTGATACATAAAGACTTAAACCTGCGACAACGAAGATGGATGGAGTACATGAAGGACTACGACTTTACCATTTCCTATCATCCGGGGAAAGCGAATGTTGTAGCAGATGCTTTAAGTCGAAAACAGCTCGGGTGTGCAGTTGTTTTGTCCAGTCATTGGAAGAGCTTAGAAGAGCTGGTGAAATGGTCTCCTCAACCGTTAGATGATCGAGTTCGATTGGCCAACATCTAGATACACTCTGAATTGTTGAGTGAAATTGTGGCAGCACAGTTGGACAGTGGGGAACTTGACAAGATGAGGGGCTTGATGAAGAAGCCTCAAACCCGCCTTTCTTTGGGAGTAGATGGAGGGATCAGATTCGAGAATCGTATATGGATTCCTGAAGACTCATCACTGAAAGAACTCATCTTACGAGAGGCTCATGGTTCCAAGTACACAGTACACCCAGGAACTACCAAGATGTTTAAGGACATGCAGAGGTTTTTCTGGTGGCCAGGAATGAAGAGAGACATTGCAGCTTATGTGGCCAGTTGTCTTACGTGCCAAATGGTGAAGGTTGAACATCAACGACCCAGTGGACTTTTACAGTCTATAGAGATTCTGGAATGGAAATGGGATCAGATCACTATGGATTTTTTGGTGGGTTTACCCCGGACCAAGAGAGGTCATGATGTGATATGGGTTGTGGTGGACCGCCTTACCAAGTCAGCACACTTCCTTGCACTGAAAACCACTACCAAGGTGTCAGATTTAGCTGAGTTGTACATTTGAGAGATTGTGTGTTTACATGGCGTACCCAGTTCCATCATATCTGATAGAGATCCGAAGTTTACTTCCAAACTGTAGAAGAAGGTTCAAGAGGAGCTTAGTACAAGGTTAAAGTTCAGTACCGCTTATCACCCCCAGACAGATGGACAGTTAGAAAGGACAATCCAGACATTAGAGGATCTATTGATAGCTTGTGTGCTCGATTGGGGTGGATCATGGGAGCAGTACTTACCTTTAGCAGAGTTTGCTTACAACAACAGTTACCAAGCCAGTATCGGGATGCCTCCATATGAAGCTCTATACGGGATATTGTGTCAGTCACCACTTCACTGGGATGATGTTGGTGAGAGGACCTTGTCGAGGTCAGATGAACTCCAAGTGTATGCTGATAAAGTCGCTTTGATCAGGCAAAGGCTAAAGAGAGCCCAGGATCGACAAAAGTCGTATGTTGATGTGAAGAGGACTGATGTGCATTTCACCGTGGGAGAGCATGTTTTTCTGAAAATCCGACCGCTCTGAGCTATAGCTAAGAACAGAGGAAGGTTGAGTCCCCGATATGTGGGTCTGTTTGAGGTATTAGAACGGATTGGTGAGGTGGCCTATCATTTGGTGTTACCCCCTCAATATAGTATGATGCATGATGTGTTTCACGTGTCCAATCTGAAGTGATATGTGCAAGATCTGAGCCATGTGTTGAGCATTGAACCTATTGAGCTTCAAGGAAAGTTGTCTTATCCTGAGTTACCTTTGCGTATTATAGATACTAAGGTAAAAGAGCTCAGGAATAAGAATATAGAGATGGTAAAGGTTCTTTGGAAACACCATGGAGAGGATGAGGCCACATGGGAGCTAAAGAAGGACATGGAAAAAGCATATCCTGATTTGTTTGTTTGATTGTTGAATTTTGAGGGCAAAATTCCTATAAGGAGGGGAGGATGTTATAACCTCATTTTTCCAAAGTATGTGATAAAATTGTAAATCTCTTTTAAAGATAAATGAAATCCATGATTGATGTGATGTCTTGATTGAAATGAATTTCATGAATGATTGTTTGTGTAATTCTTATTGGGCCTTATTAGTCTTTGAGCCCAATTGAAGGAATAAAAGAATACAAAAAGAAATCAAATAAAATGAGAAAAAGGATAAGGAATAATTTCCCAAAAATAGGATTTCGAGATAATAGATTCCTTGGGGTTCAAGGAACTCAGAATCATGAATTAATGATAAAAAAAATAAAGAAGAGATGGGAAATATTATTAATATGATGGTAACTTGCAAATTAAGAAAAGAAATCGAATCCTTAAAATAATGATTTCAAATTTTGTAGGATGAAAGATAAAGCTGTAATTGAGTTTCCCTCAAAATTTGGATAAGAAAAGAGTTACCAATTGGGAGATACGAATTTTCCAAAATCTCATTGGATTAGGAAAATAATTCAATTTTATTTGGGAATTTACTTCCCTTTGATCTAGCGTGCTTGATGAGGGCCCTTGGATCTTAATCCAACGGGAACTGCTCATCGTCCAAGTCCCAACGGGACAAGGACTATAGCCGCGACAGGAGGGATTTTAATCCCTGATTTCCTTGGACTCTAATGCATGTGCATCTTTGGAAACCTCCCCATTGAATCTGAGAGTGGAAGGGGAAGTTTCCTGACCATGGTTTTACCATGTTTTAACCCAGTTCTGAGAAATGTCCAATTGGGCTAGTTGTTCAGATCGTGTGGGATTGGGATTCCCCATAGGGATGTCCCATACCCTATATAAAGGGTATCACGCGATCCCTCATCTCATCGCGAACTCAGACGACTTGTTCCCAGAGCCCAACTCCCTCTCCTGCTCCCGATTGGGTTACCTCCAGTGAGGAATCGTCGCAGCGCCGCTGTGTCTTGGAGTGAAGAAGACGAATAGCAGCTTCTGCCCGATCGTGATCTAACGGCCGGGCCAAACAAGGCGGGAACCCTTAGATCCTGAGTCCATCGTGGACTCAGGGTAGTCTGACGATCCAGGCTTCGAAGCGTGCGAGTAAGTGGCTGAGTGGAGGCACTTTGCGCGGACCGCTGGATCAGGAGACCACTGTGGACCACGGCACATCCAACGATCCACATAATTGGTAAATTTGCCTCTCTGCTGGAAATTCAGGAAAAAGGGTTTTTCTTGTGAAATTGATAAAAATAGCTAGAAGTGTCCAATGACAAAACTTTATATATGAAATTGGTGTAGAAAAATGCAAGGAATATGATAAAAATGTTTCCAGAACCTAGTTCCACTCCGTTTTGCAAAAGTGCTTTAATTGGCTAGTAAAGTGTATTCAGAATTAATGAGAAACCCTAATTAAATATTAAGGGTATAATTTAGTGCATCAATGGATCAAATTAATAAGGTTAACCCTGTTAATAATGAAAGTAGTCTAATTATCTGTTTTGAGTACAAAGATGCCTAAATTAGAGTTGTAGTTCATAAAAGAAGGCTAAGTTATAATAAAAACCCTAATTTAGGAAAAAGGAAATGAAAGCTAACTTATTTCTGATTTAGGGAGTAATTTGTCAAGATGTGATCCTAAAACTACTAGGAATGTTTAAATAAAGGTTTTAAGTAATTTTTATGAAAATAGGAACCTTGATGATCAAAGAAGAAGTAAAAACCCTAATTTCCAAAGGAATCCTAAAATAGGAATTGAAATCCTAAGTAATGTGATGAAAATTGGATGAATATTAATAAAAGGAAAATTGTACTTTTATTTCAGGATTTCTCTTCCTCATTGCTTGTTGATAGGGTTTCTCTACATATTTAATTCTATCTTGAAATCTGCAACCAAAGGTATGTGGTTAATTATGAATAACCACTCTAGTTTCCCGATGGATTCCCGGATGTTTAATCGCATTGAATGCAATTAAACTGTTTGGATGTTCATATTGCAATTATAAAGTGACTATGACTATCACATAATGTATATGCCTACAAACTCAGATCTTGGTTCTCTCTGTGGCATTATAGCTGACCTAGTACATGGCTACCTATGGGTAGGTCCATCAGGTTAGAGAAAGACCTAGTACATGGCTACCTATTGGGTAGGTCCATCAGGTCTATGGATGACCTAGCACATGGCTACCTATTGGGTAGGTCCATCAGGTCTATGGATGACTTAGTATATGGCTACCAATGAGGTAGGACCATCAAGTCACATTGAGTTAGATATTGGGCTATCTTCAGGTAGTGCCATGCGACTCTATTACTTAAAGGAAAGGTGATATCCATGTCCGCTGCAGGGACAACCCAGAGTTCGAGAATATGTATGGATTGAGTTGTATGGTTTAAAATGTAGTCTTGATTGTTAAAAGATTAATTGAATGATTATATTGTTAACATAGTTGAACATTATCTGTTCCCTCCACATACCAGCCTCGGCTGACCGTCGTTTTGTTTGTTAGTGATTTAGGTACAAATCTCAAAAGTACAAACAGTAAAGCGACACATTGTGAACTCAAGAATTAAAGAACAAGGAGGAATTAGTTAGAATAGTTCATCTATGGTTAGAAGTTTAGTTTATTCCAAACTTTTTGAAGGTATGCAGAAAATTGTATTACCAATTTTCAGTATAGTCTGTTAGAATTTAATAATTGTTCTTGGTTATATGTAGAACTTTTGATCCGGAATTTATGGGTGGGATTCAACCTCTTGGTCTCCCTTAATTGGGGGTTACCGAAAGGTGGGGTCGTAAGAAGAGATATAAGCAAGAAGCAATCATCATAGATATGAATTAAGTTCATTACAAGAAATTATCCCCCAACATGGTATCAAAGTTACATTTAAATCCCAAACATCCCACCATAAGGGGCTTAGCTAGACATGATCAAGAAAACAAGAAAAGAAAGGGGTAGAAAAAGTAGGGACTCCATGAAGCTTGATGTAGAAGCCTCCTTCTTCACCTCCAAGCTTGCAGTAGATGTCCTCCCTCCTCCAAGGGTGCAAGGGTGCATGAAATGGTGGGGGATTATGGATGAAAACCTAGGGAACTAGGTTTCCATGGTGGAATGAGGATGGAAATGTTGGATGATGAGCCCAAAATGCAAGGGGATTGCACAAAGAGCTCAAGGATGCAGATTGGAGCTTGGAGCAGATGTAGGGGCGTCTAACCTTCGTGTCCTAGCCACCACCTATGTATATATAGGTGGTAAGGAGGCACTAGGGTAAGTGGGGGGTAGTTTAGGAAAAGAAGTGAAAATTAGGGTAGGGTCGGTGGATCACCACGGCCGTGGTGGTGTGCCACGACCGTGGTGGGAGTGGTGGAGAACGGTCGTGGAGTGGTGAAACGGTCATGGTGTGAAGGTATTGGGAAAAAGGTCAAGTATGGTGGTAGCCACGGCTGTGGCGGGATGCCACGGTCGTGGTGGGTTAGGGGCACCACGGCCGTGTTGGGTAACACGGTCATTTTGGAGGAGGAGGAGGTGACCGTGGGGAATCACCACAGTCGTCTTGAGCTTCTTCGGCCACGGTCGTGGCGTTCTGGGGGTGACAACCTGTAACTCTGGCCAAATTGGTGCAATAATTCCCACGACCGTGGCAGGGTGCCACGGCCGTTTTCTCTTCTACTGACCACGACAGTGCTGATGGCCACGACTGTGGTGTCTTCAATGGCCGCGGTCGTGGCAGGTGGCCACGGCCGTGGGATTCTGTGGGATTTCCCTGTTGAACTTGGCACTTCATTGCTAAAAAATGCACCAACCATGGCGTTGTGGCCACGACCGTGGCATTGTGTCTACGGCCGTGGCGAGGCTTGCATCACTTTATTACACTTCGATCTTCGTCATTCTTGGATGTCTTTGCTTGGGAACGATTCTTGACCATTGGAGGTAGGTTGAGGGAGACTTTGGGGCCTTCTTTGGGTCCCTCCATCAGTGGGGGAACCCTAGAACTCCTTCTTTCTCTCTCTTCCATCTAAGCATGGTTCAAGTACCTGAAAAATAGTGCAAAGAACATCCATAAGCATATTTGCAATGATAAGCATATTAGGGGTAAAAAGCTTGTAATCTACATGTTTAGATGTGACTTAAGTACAAAATGGCACAAGATGGAGCCCCAAATAGGGCTACATCACCTGTTGATATGACAACACTATGCTTGAGTGACTTAAAACTTAGGTCTAGGGGAACATCCACATGATATGAAACGTTTTTATGTCATTAAATTATTGGTGACCTCAGACCTTTACTCTTCCTTTTTATATATTGGTTCACATTGAGTGGACCTAATCTAAGACTCTTGTTCAAGGATCATATCATCACTCTACTCTCAAGGTACACTTCTACCTCCGATTGGCCCTATCATTTTCTATGAATTATTTGCTATGTATAGATAGATTATTGCTTAGCTATGATATCTTGTTCAAACTTAGTGACTCATATCACTATGAAAGCAGTAGGATTTAGATACAATTATTTTCACAACATATATCATTTTTCAAGTAACACTAGTACAGGAATGGTCTATAGCGTCGGTTTTTTTAAGCCTGCAGCATCACTTTTTAACTGACGCCTAAGTGGCTGTCGCTATAGACTTTGCTCTATAGTGTCGGTTTATTTGACCAGAAAAAACCGACCTTATAGAGTAAACACCGACGCAAAAGGTTGTAAAAAATCTGACCCAGGCAAGAAAAAAGGAGCCTGTAAGGTCGGTTATTCCAAAAAAATCGATCCTGTAAACACTCTCGGTCGAGAATATTGTCGACCGAACACATTTTTGGTCGATAATTTTCTCGACCGAGAGAGTTAAAACGTCGGTTTTTTTAGAATAACCAATGCTAAATATTGAATAACCACTTCAGTGCTCCTTCTCGGTCGATGAATTTGTCAACTGAGAGGTTATCGGTCGACAAATTCCTCAACCGATGGAGCTCTAAGGTCGGTTATAAGGAAAAACTGACCTTAAAGGTGCTTATACACGTGAAATCTTGCTCCTTCTCGGTCGACGAATTTGTCGACCGAAAAGTTATCGGTCGACAAATTCGTCGACCGAGAGAGTTTACAGGGTCAGTTTTTTGGAATAACCGACGCTAAAAAATTAAATAAACATTTCAGGGTACCCCTCGGTCGAGAAAATTGTCGACCGAATATATTTCGGTCGACAAAATTTTCGACCGAGGGGTACACTGAAATGTTCAAATTGAAATAGAAATGAAGATTCATATATTCTGGGAGAGGGGAGCATTGATGCTCAACCGTCACCATTCAAAACCACACATTCATGACAAAAATGATTCATAATGACATCATAATTTACAAAATGATAGATTGCTTGAAATATAAGGAAGAAAAATTAGTTTGAAATCCTAGAAATATACATCTTTTGAGAGATTAAAAGCTATCCATATGCAAACAAAGTTTATGATTACCACTTCCATCAAAAAAAACATGCATAAGATGTAGGGTTCGTCTAAGATGATACAAAAAACTATCATACAAGCTCACACCCTAGGTAAAGGTACATCTTTATACTTGGATCAATATTTTTAAGGCAAAATCATGTACATGTAACGTAAGAGTGAACAATAATCATGGATAAAGTTATATAACTCACCTTAGAGATGATGTAGAAACTCCAAACAGCAAGGTAGATTGAAGAAAAATGAGGAAGAAACCCTAGCTTGGGCACTCCTCTTCACCAAGTTGGTTCCTTCTCTAAAAAGGAAGCAAACCCTATGTTGAAAAGGTAAGAAGAAGAGAGTGGAAGATGTTTTCAACCATTATCTCAAGCTCCACCATGGAACATCATGGATTCAACGAAGAAGAAGAGAGGGGAAGATAGAACAACAAGAAAACAAAGAAAAAGAGATAGATCTCACTTACCAAGACTAAGAAAGGTGGATCCGAACCCGGAAACGAACTCGGGAACCTTACTTGGAAACGGCAGTGACCTTACTTGGAAACGGCGGCTACCTTACTTGGAAACGGCGGCGACCTTCATGGAGGATGAGACGACCTTCACGGAGAGGCGGTGACCTTCGTGGAAGTGTGGAGAGGCGGCGACGACAAGCTCTTTTCGCGGAGAGGAGGCAAGGCTTTGGCGGCACGGAGAGGTGGCAAGAGCTTCACGGGAGAGAAGCAGAGAAGGTATCCACGGTAGAAAAGGTATCCGCGCTGCGGGAGAGAAAAAGAGAACGAAAATTTTGTTTCATGGGGGACAAAGACTAGGTTTCGGCCATTTTAAAGGAGAGACTCGACCTGTAGCATCGGTTAAAATAAACAAATCGACACTAAAGATAAGCGGTGCCCATGTTTGGTTATTTAAAAATACTCAAACACATTTTCAGTTGACAATTTGTCGACCGAGAGGTTATCGGTTGAAAAATTAGTCGACTGAGGGGATCTCTAGGGTCAGTTAAAAGTACAAAACCGACGCTAGAGGTGCTTATACATGCATGAACTAAACTGGATCCAAAATTCATGTCGGTCGACAAATTCATCGACCGAGAAGTCCTTTAGGGTCGGTTATAAGAAAAAACCGACCCTAGAGGTGCTGATACACGTGAAATATGGCTCCTTCTCGGTCGACTAATTTGTCGACCGATAACCTTTCAGTCGACAAAGTAGTCGACCGAGGAGAGCTTTAAAGGTGCTTATACATGCGTGAACTAAACTGGATCCAAAATTCATGTCAGTCGACGAAAGAGAGGGGTGGGGTTTCTCTCGCTTTTGGCATTGTGGGCCTCCCACTGGGAGGCCCGCATGACGGGCTATTAGCTCAGCGGTAGAGAGCGCCCCTGATAATTGCGTCGTTGTGCCTGGGCTGTGAGGGCTCTCAGCCACATGGATAGTTCAATGTGCTCGGAGCACTTTAGGGTCGGTTATAAGGAAAAAACTGACCCTAGAGGTGCTTATACATGTGAAATCTGGCTCCTTCTCAGTCGACAAATTTGTCGACCGAGGGGTTATCAGTCGACAAATTTGTCGACCGAGGGAGCTCTAAGGTGCTTATACAACCCTAATTGATGTTATGTGAAACCCTAATTGATAAAGATTGGAAACTCTAACCCTAATTAGGGAATAGTGATGTTATTTTTGTATTGCATGAGGTGACAAAAAGAAGTTGAATATGACTAGTAAGTTATGTGAGATGCTTGTGTAACAAGTATCCTGAATACCTTGGTCAGATGACCTGAAGGTAATAGTTACCTTATAAGTGATAACCATGTTTAGTGATGAACTAAGGGTTTGAATACCCAGATCCAGCAAATGTGATGATGGTGGTATTGAGGGATGTGAATTCCCAACAATGAGACAAGGGATTGAGATCCCAATGCTTTATAAAGTTTTGAAAAGTCATCCCTCCAATCTTGATGTCCCCCTTTTTGGATGCATACACCTTGATGAGCTTGTGGATTAAAAAATAACCCACATTTACCCTATAATCATTCAACATAGTCTATTAAAGAATTGTTCACTTAGACCTCCAACCCCCTTGATGTTTGTTTTCTTCTGATATAAGCCAATACTAATGAGGCAATAAGTGTACTACAATATGGGGTCATGAAGGTGGAATGCTCAATACAAGATGCATTGTGCTTGTCTTCACTTGTGATTTTAGGTCCAAAACATGTTTGATGTTGTCTGTGTTGAAAAGTGTGAGGGAAACTCACCATCAATGAGACAAGGGGTTGAGATCCCAATGCTTTATAAAGTTTTGAAAAGTCATCCCTCCAATCTTGATGTCCCCCTCTTTGGATGCATACACCTTGATGAGCTTGTGGATTAACAAATAACCCACAATGTGATGATGGTGGTATTGAGGGATGTGAATTCCCAACAATGAGACAAGGGATTGAGATCCCAATGCTTTATAAAGTTTTGAAAAGTACTAAACTGGATCCAAAATTCATGTTGGTCGACAATATTGTCGACCGAGGAGCCCTTTAGGGTTGGTTATAAGAAAAAACCGACCCTAGAGGTGAAATCTGGCTCCTTTTCGGTCGACTAATTTGTTGATCGAGAGGTTATCGGTCGACAAATTCATCGACTGAGGGAGCTCTAAGGTCGGTTATAAGGAAAAACTGGCCTTATAGGTGCTTATACACGTGAAATCTGGCTCCTTCTCGGTCGATGAATTTGTCGACCGAGAGGTTATCGGTCGACAAATTCGTCGACCGAGAAGAGCTCTATGGTCGGTTAAAAGTAAAAAAACCGACGCTAGAGGTGCTTATACATGTGAAATCTGGCTCCTTCTCGGTCGACGAAATTGTCGACCGAGAGGTCATCGTCGACAAATTCGTCAAACGAGAAGAGCTCTAGGGTCAATTAAAAGTAAAAAACCGACGCTAGAGGTGCTTATACCTGTGTGAACTTAACTGGATCCAAAATTAATCTCGGTCGACGAATTTGTCGACCGAGGAGCCCTTTAGGGTTGGTTATTTGGAAAAAACCGACCCTAGAGGTGCTTATACATGTGTGAAGGCAAACTGGATTCAAGATGTCTAACCTGCGTTTTTTGTAGACATATAAGGTCGGTTATTTGGAAAAACCGACCCTATAGATCGACACGTGAAGCCAAAATCAAGCAAATTTTTGCCGCACGAAGACCCAAGAGGTCTTAAGTGGTGCCCGCATTTTTTATAGACATATAAGGTCGGTTATTTGGAAAACTGACCCTATAGAGATACACTACAAGGTCAGTTATTTTAAGAAAAGCGACCCAAGAGGTCTTAAGTGGTGCCCGCATTTTTTATAGACATATAAGGTCGGTTATTTGGAAAACCGACCCTATAGAGTTACATTACAAGGTCGGTTTTTTTAAGAAAACCGACCGAAGAGGTCTTAAGTGGTGCCCACATTTTTTTAGACATATAAGGTTGGTTATTTGCAAAAACTGACCCTACAGGTAGTGACGTTATAACCCATTTATGTACTAGTATAAAAACTATATTTTCTTACACAACAAATATTTATAAATATAACAAATGTAGTTGATACTAATAGCTACAAATTAACTTACAATGGAAATTCACCACTACTCCCTTGTTGCTTCCCCCTCTAATATAAACAACAACACCATTTTTCAACTTTTTGATGCAAAATCCCTCCTTTCCTATTAGCGTCACATACTCCCTCCCCTTCCTGGAAACATGCGGCATCCAACTCTATGTTTCCTCTGCCACATTTCCTCTACCCCTATCGACACTGATAATGACCCCCACCCTATGGTTGTGTTATCTCCCTCTCATCCTCTTCTCCTTCACTCCCAACCCCGAAACATGATCATTCTTTCATCATCTTCTCCTCCCCAACCCTTGATTTCTTCTGATCTATTAACAATGGACCTCATAGATCACTGGAGAGGACATGTTGGAAGGATGAAAACTTATGAGGCATGTTCCCCTATTCGTGCCGATAATGCTACCATCCCATGGTCATGTTCTCTCCCTTTCATCCTATTCTCCTTCCTCTCACAACCGTAGAATATGATCGTGCTCTCATCATCTTCTCTTCCACCATGCCTTGATTTCCTCTTTTCTATTAATAGTTGACCTCATAGATCAATGAAGAGGACATGATGGAAGCATGAAGACTTGTGAGGAAACAAAAGAGAGGAGAGGAGAGGATCTAGATTTAACTGCATCCACTAGCACAGTGGTCAGAGTATGCTGATTTTTTCCTCATCTTCTTATTTGCAATGAGGTTACTTCCTGTCTCTCTTTTAATGTATATATTTGCTTAACCAATATATTTGCTTAACCTATATTGCTATTAAATTATATTTTGTGCCTGCCCAAATTAACTATTTCTTTTATTTTAAATACCAATATTGTATTCCTATTCTTTCGATAAAGATCTTATATTGAATGATCATGTTTTTCCTCTTCAATTATATGGTTGGATACAATATAGGAACATGAAGCAATGGAAGCCTGTACAAAGCAACACACACAATACTATCCTAAATGACTTATAAGAGATCCAAATAAGATGTGGAGCTTGGAGTTATTATCATTTTGGTGTGATTCAATCGTTACTTTTTTTTATAATGTTTGCAGACTCTATGGTCCCAGGTGCATAAATAATTGTGAATTGCAACCCACATATCCATTATAACACATTATTTGGATTAATCTTGATGATTTGTCATTTCTCTAGTGTTTTTTGAGGTGTGTTCTTCTAGAGTAAAGGTTTTATCACTAATGATAGGGTCCACACTTGCCGTATGACACATGTGGTTGGGGACACTTTCTCTAGTGGTAAGCCTGCATGTGGCTTGATATAAGAATACATCATACTAATTACATTTCAAGGTGATACTTAAAGAGACTGTTCTTCTGGAGACTAGATCGGTCAATGCAATATGATCATGTGGTCTATTTCATTATGAAACCCTCAAGAAAATTATATTCTTGTGCATCATGGTCTTTCCTTTCTTAGTGGTTGAAACTCATCTCTTTCTTTCTTTCTGTGATGTGGTGGTTTAAATTTCTTTATTTTTTCCCCTGAAAAAAGGATTTGTCTCTGTTGCATTCCTTCTCACCCTTGAACTTGCGGCTACTGGCTATGAATTCATAAGCTAGCAAAGTAAAAGCTTTTTTTGTTATGGATATGTTTACTAGCCTGGCATGTGAAGTAAAAGCATAAAAGCATTTGGCAGTATTTGCATTTTTAATTAATACTTCAACAGTCAATGACATGTTTTGCTACTAAAAATCTCTAGTCAGGGCCTCCCAATTGACTATTTAGGATATATACTAATTGTGAGGTGTACCAATTGTTTCTAACTCTTCTGATTAAAATATTTTTTCATACTACACTTTGTTTTTTGAGTGTGTTTTGTTGATTTTTCATCTATATAATATAGGTTGGAGTTGGAATTGACCTATATTAGATTTTGCAATGCAATACTTGAACAACTATTCTCATTTAAATTATATTTATCTTTTTAGATTGCTAATTTGAATATGTATGTTTATAATTTTATTTTGAAGATAGGACATAAAAGAAGATTGAAAAGAATGGCAAATAAAAAGAAGTATTTAGTAGCACCTATAATTTTATTATCCTTTTCTTTTAACTGGTAGCATGTACACATTTGTAGTAGTGTATAACATATACGAATTAATTATGGATTTTATTTTCAAACACTTGTATTTATCTAAATGAATATATCATTATCTTAGTACAATCTACTATTTTACCTTTTCAAAAATTAACATAAATGATAAACACAAACACAGTAGGGATGGTTATTTTTTCCAACTCTTGTTTACTAGTTGCTTCTTGAAGGTAAGGGTATCCAATATCCAATAAATCAAAATAGCTATCTATCTCTGGATGTCTATAATAAGTTTTTCACATACAAACCACTATGGTGAAAATTATGTCTAATCACATATGATTCTCCACATCTCTATCTAATAATACAACTTTTCCAACAAAATGATTTTAACATGATGGCATTTTAGGATTTGGTTTACTCCCAAGTGTGATTTATTCAAAAAAAATAACAAGACGACATCCATAGTCGAGTTTGATATTATTTATGCCTTGGAGTCTATTCAAAGATACAAGCATCCAATGTATAATCTTTCTCTCAAGTTGAGGTTTTCCCTACGAGGTATCTATGTATCACTTTCACTGCTATCTAGGTGTCTATCATTGATTTATACTATTGAAAATAGTTAGTAAAACAATCACTAACATTTCTACAATGTGAGTAGTTGGTAGTCAAAACAACAAAGTTGTTCAACTTTTGCTATCTGTTTATTATTTTAGCCAGAGTTGATATTCCTTACGTATTTTTTACACAATGGGAATTTGACTATGAACTAAATTAACAACTTAAGCATATGGAGGAGTTCTCCTAAAGATTTGAGGAGATCTTTAATTGCAATCCTATGCTTATTTCTTACATTAAATTTACTATAGAAGTGAATATATTGCTATACCAATGGAATATGATTAGTATAGCACATTTGCTAGTCTTCTTTTAGCACTTCTGGCATTCCAAATACAAACCATGTTAATAATATGATGTATATTAAAACTAAATGTTTCATACCATTCTTCTACGTTTGGAATAGTCAAATGTCTAGTTACTAACACTCCTGTATTTGACATTATTAAGGGATCTCATACTAAATACTTCCTAATTATTTCATATAAATATGGGTTTGCTTTAATTGCTATCTATTGAGCGATGAGATCAGCATGATAGTTGGTAAGTATTGCATATAAATCAGGTTTGTTTTCTCTTATATTTAATTTATTGAAGTAAAAATACTTGTGTCAGGAAGAGAAATGCATGCATATCATTTTATAATCATAATTTTCTAGAGAAAATAGTATATCTATATCATAATGCTCTCATCGTGTGGACAAGTTTGTCCCTAATCTATCGATAGAGGTGATGGAGAAGTTTGGCAACTGTTGTCCAAGATTTATGCTCTCTTTAATTGGAACATCTACATAGAATGTTTCTATTGTTGTGCTTTAATCATTGGATAAGTTAAGATGGGGTTTTATATACCAAGATAGTGTTTCATCATAGAATAATTATTATCCTAAACTATTTCTTTTATTTGGTTGTCCATATTATTTTCATAGATGACCGATAGTCTAATTATTTATATGTATATTATCTACAATTTACAATGTTGAAAGGGTTTCCCTCAACTCAAGCGCAATTGGATATGATTTGCCTTTTGAAGATTTACTATAAAAAAGGAGAAGGAAGTTGGTGTTCCTTTAAATGGAGGTTTAGATTATATATATATATATATATATATATATATATATATATATATATATATATATATATATATATATATATATACATACATACATACATATATACACACACACACACCATATGGTTTCCTGTGAACTTTTGTGTCAATGTGCTTTTATTAAGTTCTAGCAATGTTCATTCTAGAATTTTACTTAAACTAATTAACCATTGTAGCTACAATCCAATTTTCTCTAAAGTAGGAGGTACGACCAGACATGTAATTGAAACTTTATGAAATAGTTTTTTCTATCCATAATGTATATTATTTTTCTCATTCCCTGGGCTAAGGAAGCCATTGGTTAAACCACCACGACTGGCCCCACCATCCCTATAAGTATGCCTCCACGATGCTTTGTGCCATCATTGATAAGGCACCATGACTGTGGTTAAAGAACTCTTCATCCTCTATTTCAAGCAATGACAAGCTTAGGTGATCTTGTATGTCAGTTATGTCTAGATATGGCACTTTTTCCTCATCAACATTTCCTATCGCCTCTTCAGTAACATTTTTGAAGACTTCAATTGACATATTGTTGATTTAGTAGCTACTATCATATGACAACTTTAGGGTCCAGTGACAACATCATTGGTCACAACCCTCCAGAATTTGGTGTTGTAGATTTACATTGGTAACTACCACCTTCTGATGATGCTGAGACTGTTGTTCCAAGAAATGCATGTTAGTGTTTTATAGCTTTTTTCTAAACTAGTCTGCCAACTATATATTATGGAATTGCATCATCCATATTGCACTCAAATAATTCCCTCTGTAAGGATAATGTTTTTGTTTTATATGTTTGAGGAGCTAGGAATCTTTTATTGACCTCTTATGATTGAGGCAACCTAGGGACATTTTTCTGACCTTGTATTTGTCAATTATGCTTACCATCATGTGCTCTTATGTGAATGAAGGTAATCCATGGACATTTTTCTGAATGAGGCATGACTTTCTTAATGCCTTGCATTAATTGGGCCTACATGGTAAGTACCCACATGTATATGAAGAAATTGGTGTATAGGAACTGAAGTGTGTATCTTGACTAAAATCATAACTCTATGCTGTCAACACTCCATATAAAACTAAAAACATTGGAACTATATTGATTTTAATATGAGACATGTGTTTTATAAGATAAATACTGCTGTTGTAAGGCCCCCAACCTAGCTTAATGCTAATTTGTGCTTACCTTTCTTCATAATATGCTTAGAACTCTAATCTAATTCTTTGAGGTGTTTTGTTAGCATGTGACATGCTCATGTTTTCATTTTAGTCATGTTTGGATGTTGTTTGAGCTATGTTTGCTTGTTTTGGACTAAGATGCAATTTAATAAAGTTGAGGGGTTATCTTGCAATTTGCGACATGTTGAGTTTGACCTTAGTGCTTTAGCATTATAAGAGAGAGAATGATGCTATGGGGTGCCTTGTGGGACCTTGGTTGATGAGGTGTCATCATATGGCGATAGTAGGGTTTCTAGGGTTTTTTTGGTGTCAACCTTGTTGTGTTGCTGGAATGTAGCAACCCTTGTTTCGACCTTATAGTGTGTTTTGGGAGTGTCTCGACCAATACACCCTCCCTTTATGTTTTTGTCTCGACCTTGATGGTCTTGGTTGAGTTTTGGGTTGAGACAATTGTCTTCTTGTGGTATGTCTCAACCCACTGTGTTAGTGAACCTTTTGTCTCGACCGAGACATGTGTTTTGATACTTGTTTCGACCCCTTGATGTGTCTCGACCGAAACTAATGTGTTGGGGACCTAAATAGGTCAAGACACAACATTGGTTGTATCACCGTCTCATGCATGTATGTGTATTGTGGTTACATGTTGGTTTCCTTTAAGGATAAGTGTTCCTTTGGTGTTCTATTATGTTCACACCTCACATATACCCTACTTCCCTCCTCCTTTGGGTATATAACCTCTTTTTTTCATTATCAAGCACTCTTTTTTGGCCCTATTCTCTCCCCTCTTCATTGTAACTGACCTTGCAACTTTGGGAGCAAAGGAGATCTGATCCTAAAGCTACGGTGGCCGATCAACCTAGCTTGAGGAAGGATTTGTGCTAGATCAACTCTTGTGGTGGTGTTTCTTGGAGATTTCTTCTTGGTAAGTGATCCAAAGCCCTAATCACTTTTCTCTCTTCTGAAACCTCCATCATAATCTTCTTCTTCCTCGGTCATTGACTATGGATCATCCATGGTGGCCATTTGAGAGGAACTCTTCGTCATAAGGGGTCATAGACTATGTTTTGACATGGTGAACCCGAGTGAAAGGATGATTCCTTCTCTTTCTCTTTTCTTCCTTACTTTATCCTAGGGTTTCTTGCCCTTTTCTTGAGATGTCTCTTAATCATGGTGCTCTTTTATTTTGAGGTGATTTTGTGGCTGAAGTTCTAATCAAGTTGGGGCTTCTTTACTTCTCTTGGAGATTGTGCTATGGAGCTTGATTCTCTACAAATCATGCAGGTTATATAACTTTCCCCTCTTCTATTTTGGCACCATAATCTTGCTCATATATTATTATTTATATCTTTGAAATGTGCTCTTAACATGCTAAAAAGTATCATCATGAATTAGGGTTTGAGCGGTGATGATAGTTCTATGAGAATTGCTTCTAATCCTAAACCCTAATTTTATTATACCCGATTTTGAGATGAATACATGATGGATAGTTTCCCTTGTCTTGGACTATGATTTCTATCATCATTTATGGAATTTGAGTACCTTAGTATAACATGGGGATTTGGTGCCATTTTGCACACGTTGAACATAAGAATTTCACCTTCCTTTATGAGGTTCTTTTATAAAGATTTTATCATATATATTTAGGACTTTTGGTGATCAACTTTGTGTGGAATCGTCCTCTTTGGTTTTGATGAGTTTCCCTTGGTAATAACCTACTATTTTGGTTATGGATCATCCCTGATTTGAGGATGGTCATTTGACCTTGGTCGTCATTACACCTATGTTTTAGCTTTATATGTTTGGTTGGTGGTCGATACCCATGTTTTATTAAGAGAGGGTGGAGATGGTGATCATAAAAGTATTACAATACTTGGTTTTATTAATATGATCATTAAGATGGTAAATGAGGTCCTTATGATTTTAGGGTTTATGGCTTTGTAGCATAAACATGTAGATTGCTCTCTTTCTAAACCCTAAATCCATATGCTCAATTCCTAAAGTGTTCCAGATATGATGATCTTATATGCATCATAAGTTATGGTTTTATCACCATGATTTTAAGTTTTGGTAATCATTATTTCCTAGGAGTTTTGAATGAGTATTTACATGTGTTGAGGTTCGACTTTCTCTCTCCTAAGTGGTATTGCTTGATGATCTTTATGAAGGTTGTTCTAGGGTTTTATGTTCATAAACCTATGAGTTTTGAACTTTGTGACACTTGGTTTTCCCTATTGGTAACTGTTGTTGTAGGCGAACTCTATCAAACTGAGATGCACGTACCAACTGCCTAGGAACTACAAAACATAAGCTCGGAGAAGATCTTCCAAAGTCTGAATAGTCCTTTCAGACTGTCCATCTGTCTGTGGGTGAAAAGTGGTACTGAACCTCAACTGCGTTCCCAATGCTTTGTGCAACTGTTCCCAAAAATGACTTGTGAACTGAGGACCTCCGTTAGACACTAACGTTACTGGCACACCGTGCAAATGCACTATCTCCTCCACATACACCTGAGTAAGCTTCTCTACTGTGTATGTTGTCTTTATCGGAATGAAATGAGCAGAATTTGTCAACCTATCCACTATCACCCAAATGGAATCATGATTCTTAGCTGTCCTCAGAAGACCAACTATGAAATCCATGGTTATATGATCTTATTTCCACTGCACTATTGGCATGGGTTGCAATGTTCCTACGTGCTTCTGATGCTCAGCCTTGACCAGCTGGCATATCGCACACTTAGCTACAAACTCGGCCACGTCTCTCTTCAAACCAGGCCACCAATATAGATCCTTTAGATTATGATACATCTTGGTGACACCTGGTTGCATAGCATACATTGACGTGTGCGCTTCCTCGAGCACTAACTTCCTCAGATCATCAACATCGGGAACTATCATCCTGTTATGATAACAAACTAGTCCATCCTCTGACTCATGGAAGCCATCCCACTTTTCGTTGTTGAACTCTGATTTGATCAAGTGAACTATAGCATCTTTCTGATGCACTTCTTTGATCTGCAACCTCAACGTAGGTTTCACTTGCATCTGTGCCAACAGTCCTGCCAACAAGGATACCTCCAACTGTACATTCATCTGTCGCAACGAGATGAACATATCCCGCCTATTGCATATCAAAGAACTCAACTGTGCCTTCTTCATAGGAAGAGAAGAAGACTTCCTACTAAGCGCATTAGCTACTACGTTTTCCTTACCAGGATGATACTCAATGGTGCAATCATAATCATTGATCAGCTCCATCCAGCGACGCTGTCACATGTTCAGTTCACTCTGTGAGAAGATATACTTTAGGTTCTTATGATCCGTAAAGATCTGACACACCTCCCCATAAAGATAGTGTCTCCATATCTTTAACACATGGACCACCACTGCCATCTCCAAATCATGTGTCAGATAGCTCTCGTCATGTTTCTTAAGCTGTCGTGAAGTGAAAGAAACCACATGATCCTCCTGCATTAGCAAACAACCTAAGCCTTTCTTGGAGGCATCATAGAAAACAATATAGCCCTTCCCAGACTCTGGCAACACCAACACCGGAGCACTAGTCAGCTTCTCCTTCAAGCTTTGAAAAGCTTGCCGACAACGATCATCCCAAACAAAAGGTACATCCTTCCTAGTCAACTTCGTCAATGGCAATGTGATCACACTGAAGACCTTTATAAACCTTCAATAGTATCCTGCTAAACCCAGAAAACTATGAACTTCAGTCGGCGTCTTTGGTTGCTCCCATTCCGAAACTGACTCCACCTTCTTGGGGTCCACTCTGACTCCTTCCGTGGATATCACATGACCCAAGAAAGTCACTTCCTTCAACCAGAACTCACACTTACTGAACTTGGCATACAACTCATGTTGGCGAAGGAGAGTCAACACTTGTCGAAGGTGTTGTTCATGCTGTTGACTGTCTTGACTATAGATCAAGATGTCATCTATAAAAACCACAACAAACTGATCTAGAAACAGACGGAACACTTTATTCATCAGGTCCATAAAAGCATCAGGTGCATTGGTTAGCCCAAACGGCATAACCACAAACTCAAAGTGACCATACCTCATCCTAAAAGCTGACTTTGGTATGTCATCTTCCTTGATCCTCAACTGATGATATCCAGATCATAGATCGATCTTTGAGAACAATGTAGCACCACGCAACTGATCAAATAGATCGTCTATCCTCGGCAAAGGATACTTGTTCTTGATCATAACTTTGTTCAACTGTCGGTAATCTATGCACAAACACATCGATCCATCCTTATTCTTTACGAAGATAACTGGAGCACCCCACGGTGATGTGCTTGGCCTGATGAAACCTTTATCCAACAACTCCTGTAACTGCTTTTTCAGTTCTGCCATTTCAGCTGGAGCCATCCTGTACGGTGTCTGAGCAATTGGCTATGTCCCTAGCACTAGATTGATCTCAAAGTCAATCTCTCGAGGTGGGGGAACACTGGGAAACTCATCGGGAAACACATCCTCAAAGTCTCTGACAACTGTCACATCTGGAAGACTCGAACTATTTGCCTCGATATCCACAACATGAGCTAAGAATGCCTTACATCCTTGCCGCAACAAATTTTCTGCCATCATGGCTGATACTAAACACATCGAAAGAATCTTCCTATCTCCCTGGAAGATCCACTTCTCACCATCATCAGCAAACACCGCTTGCTTGGAACCACAGTCCAGCACAACCTTATACCTCTCTAGGGTATCCATCCCAATGATTACATCGAATCCATACATATCAAGTGTTATAATATCCACTTGTACATTGTGTCTCGAAAAGGATAGGATACAAGATGGACACACCTCTCGAAGCATCAATGAACCATCAAGAGGGGTTTCTAACAACAAGCTATCTCTCTTACAACTAACAAGTAAAAGACAACTATCAAGCATACTATGAGCGATAAAAGAGTGTGTAGCACTCAGGTCAACCAAAATAGATACAAAGCAAGAAGAAGACAAATCAGAATGAAATAACTCCATCTGACTTGCCACCACTCGCGAATTGACTATCGCCTCCGGCTGACTCATATCATAGAATCGATCTGTTGCCTGCTATCCACATCCTCTGTTTCCTTGAGAAGACGATACAACTTGCGATGCTTGGTCGTGTCCTCATCCTATGTTACCACTAGACTGCTATCTATCTGGTCCTTGTTGATTCTGCCTCGACTGCTGCATTACTTCGACATCTCTCCTTGGGCAATTTGACTTCAAATGCCCTGTCTGCCCACAAAGATAGTATGATATGTCCTCTAACTATGGCCTAGATGGCCCTGTCACTGCTACTGAAGTTGTGCTGTAAGCTCTGGATGGCGAATAACCATGCCCTCTTCCTTTGCTTGGTGACCACTGCGATGGTGTACTAGAACCTTGCCTCACAAAAAGGTGCAGAAAGCCTCAGCTTCTTGTGGCTGTCAAACCTCTATTTCTGGAACTGAGCAGGTCTTTTCTTGGTCATAGCCTCTCTCTTTTCTCAGACTGACCATTCAATCCTTCGGACAGACTCCAAAAACGTGCAAACCACTCCCGATTCTCTAAAGCAGCAGCAGGTGTCGACAGCTCGACACTCAAACCTTTCTCAAAATGTCTGATCCTCTCATCATCTGTTGCCGCCATGTGAGGATAAAACCTCAGCAGGTCCATGAACTTAGCTTCATACTCAGTGATGCTCATCGATCCTTGGCACAGACGTTCAAACTGGTTGATCTTCTCATCCAGATAGGTCTTCAGGAAGTATCGACTCACGAACTCTCACCAGAAGACGTCCCAACATATCACCTCACCAGGTCGCTTCTCCTCCTCGATGGCCCACCAGTGGCCAACACTACCTTTCAAAAGGTAGACAGCATGCTTGACTTTGTCTGCTTCGGGGATGTCAAGGATCCGGAAGGCCTTTTCAAGACTTGTCGGCCACAGATCTGCATCTACTGGATCAGTCATTCCAGCATAATCCGAAGCTCTGACTCGGCAAAGCCACTCAAAGGTCTTCCCAATACCTAAAGATTCACCATGGGGATCTTGTGCTCTTGGCGGAGGCACTAGAAATCTATCCACCGTGTGATTCATCGTTGCCATTACCTATCCCATAAGGTGCTGGTAGATAGGGTTTTCAAGAATGGCTTGGTCAAGTTGAAGGACCTCAGGCACTCGATCTTCATGTTCCTACACTCGTGCTCCATCAACAGATGCAACATTACTGCTCTCAGCAACATGTTCTTCGTGGTTTCCAGACATCTTTAAGCTTTATCTTCCGATGAGGGCAGAAGGTTATGGTAAGAAAATCTGGAAAACTCACAAGAATGGACACAAACCTAGTCCTAGATCCATGTAGACTCAACAAACCTATAGCTCTAATACCAAACCTCATTGTGACATCCCGCTATCACACAGACAATGAAATGCCACGTGAAAACATGCAGAACTTCCATAAACCACATATTACTAAAAACACGGGTTAATTAAAACCGATTGCAGAAAGCAGAGAAATAAAGAAACTATTACATCCATATCCTTATCCTGCAAGGAAACATGTTATATAAACATACATAAACCTTGATACATGTCCACACCTCATTGGATCTAGCTGTCACATAGGCACAAAGAGTTCACCACTTGTTTATATACGGAACAGGTCATACCAGGCAAACAACAGGATAAACAAGCTACATCAGCTATACATCGTGAAACATCGTCAAAATACCTCCAAGGACCTGAGAGTATAGGGATGACTCTAGGACTCTACTATAAAACAACCAAAATAGCAGCATATCCATCTCTTGCCTCCTACTGTTCTTCCTGTTGCTCGGCCGCAACCTCACGACGACCACCACGTCTAGCACGATCACCTAAAAAGGTTTAAAACCAGCGGGGTGAGACACACAGACCCAGCAAGAAACATAACCCCCGCTGAAACTATAAAACCTCAAAGGAGAGCTAGAACAGATAAAGTAAGTAACTGATATAAGCAACTCATATATACGACATACTGAACAGAACTAGCTTACCAAGATATCCAGGAGGCATATAACCAGATATTTCTTTATGGAACATGATTGACAAGATAAGCTTTATAAGAACTTATCACAAGATATGACTAGAGCAATTATACAATCAAGGCCTCAACCAATGTTCCATGTTTTGCCTTAAGCAATACATACTATATGGCTATATTACAATTTTATTATGCCCCGAGGAAGTGAGCCATCCCGCTCAAATCCAACCTTCGGCTGTGAAACCCAAAACTGGTGCCATACAAGGTCAATGGGAGAGCCAGACTCCATGACCTCACCTCCTCATGGTCAGTACATGATATCCAAAGCAGGACCATAGTCTCTTGCTTAAGTGGACTCAGCCACAAGGTCAGCTTCATAGGCTACCCTTCTACAATACTGAGCCATGGGCCTATTCACCATGCTCTATCATACTGAGCCATGGGCCTGTTCACCATGATCAATCCACAACCGCAGTTGCACTCTAATCCTCCTATTTTCGGCTAGGAGAAACCCCACATATTCAGCAATATGTGCTCCAAGTAATCCCGCAGGATAAACCTATTTCACCATCACCAGTTACTGACGATGATGGTTCTATGTCTAGGGAAAAACTACATGAAAGGTTCATCTATAATTAATTAATACATTTTAAGAGGATTGCAAGAGTCAACCAAGTTATGTAACATGTAACTAAAACACAAGTAAACAACATAGATCTCATTATCATGTGTTACACTATCACTCTTATTCTCAAAGACAACATCATCCTAATCCATCATAAGGATCCAACATTACATGTTACCACTTGGCCTCTTGCCAATCATCAAGATCCATCTCAAGGATCAACATCATTGGGACGCAATCCCATCATCACGGCACACATTGCCATTCCATGGGTAACACCCATCATATATCATTGGGTTCATCACAACTCTTGATGTTCAACATTATATCACTATTATGCCATTACCATGGCCTCATCATACATCTGTCTCCTACATGGTTAGTGAAATCATAAAGGAGCAATGAGACTTGCACAAGGAACATTTACAACTCTTTACTTTATTATGAGAGTCAACCATGCAACATAGATGAGTGTATCAAAGCATAGCATTCTTATATATATATCAAAGCATAACAACCTCATGTATCAAAGCACAACAATAATTAGGGTTACCAACTGAACACAAGGTACAACCCTTACTATAGGTTTATCGGGTAAGGGACAACCCTCACCAAAAGCATCTCAGATAAGGAATAGCCTCACCAAAGGCACAATGTCTCTCACCAAAGAGTGTGACGCCCAACACTATATCGGTTAAGCATGTAACTCTTCACCACCTACTGTATCGGCCAGCACCCATCTAGAGCTACAACCATATCGGTCAACCACAATCACCTAGGTATCGGGCAGCACACAACATATGATGCCCAAAGCAGGAAACCCTGTCGTCCACTTCATATCGCCTAAGCCACTAAGGCACTATGTCGGACAGCACCACAAGCAGGCTGATAACGAGCAACACTTCCTAAGTGCAACACCCAAGACATCATGTCAGGAAACGACTGAGAACCAACATGTAACTCTCAAACACACAACGTCATATTAGGAAAAACTATAACGTGTAACGTTGTGTCGTGATACCTATAACGAGCAACGCCCCGAGATGGGCAACGTTGTACTGGGCAACGTCTCACAGCAACGTGTCATAGCACGTAACACCCACACTGCCTGACACAACAACACAACAACCACCTAATGTATAACCCAAGGGATCAACACAACAACTAACACCCTTCCCGGGTTATCTCTCATAATGGGTGACCTTTCCCAAAGACAACGGCTAATGCTGCATCACCTCATCAAGCCGATAACGACCACAAGGAATATCGGCTAGCCCATCATATCGAGCAGCAAGACATCTAGGGGTAAGGACTTGTAACGGTCAAAGGGGTCAACAAGACACCCATCCAACATATCATCCATGCTCAACCCTTGGAGAGGGATATCGGGCAACCCAAGCATCCAACACACTTCACTCCATATTGAGTTAGGTGACCTTGTAACCATGACAGCCAAGAACCACATATCCTATCGGGCAAGGTACCATATCGGGTTGGTTATCATCAACCTCAAGACTGCCACCAAGAACCCTAACAGTCAAGAGAGTTGTCTCACCTCTCAACAACCAAGTGAGAGGGGTTTTGCACAACTTCCATCACATATCGGGTAGCAAGGTGGGTCATCACCATATCATCCAACCCACCAACCTCAACTAGGTCAAGACCAACCAAAGGCTCACCTCTCAAGTCCGTGGTAAGAGAGGGGTATTGCCCAAGCTACTAGAGTGTAGACTCACCTCTCAACAACTAAGAGAGAGGGGTTTTGCCCACACAACTAAAGCTTGAGCTCACTTCTCAAGACCAAGGAAAGAAAGGGGTTTTGCCCCAAGAACACACTACACACACCATGGAATTAGGAAACCCAAGGCTCACCTCTCAACAACCAAGAGAGAGGGGTTTTGCCCAAAGAATCCTAACACAAAGGTTTGGTCAACAAGGTCCAAGAACACATCTAAACAACATAACCATGCCACCATATCCAACAAGATCAAGGGCACATATAAGAGCAAAGATATTACCAATGAGATAAGCATGGACGATCAAGATAGCACATAGAAAAGCAACATAAAGAGAAGATAATATAGCTAGGGTAGGAGTTATGTAACCCACCTTAAGCACACTCCTCTAGCTCCAAAGCTCCAAGCACCAAGCTTCAAGCTCCAAGGCACCACCTTCGGCCAACACTAGGAGAGAAGAGAACTCCATAACCACCATGGATGAAAAGAAAGAGAGAAGAAGAAGAAGAAGGTGCCAAGGAAAAAGGGGAGTTACCTACCACAAGAGCAAGGCGTGTCGCCCAACACTCCAGATATATCGGCCACCTCAAGATCCTTGCTTCTCCTAGCTCGGCCACTAAAGGAGAGGGAAGCAACTAAAGGATCCAAAGAGCTTAGCAACCAAGGGGAGGGTCATATATATACTATGGGGTGAAGAGGGAGAGCAAGGCAAGGTGGCACCCACCCCTAGCACACTTGTCCAAGGAGTGTGCCACATGCAAGCACCCCAAAAACCCACGCCCATGAGTTGCCACTCACTTAGCAAAGCAGCTGCTACTTGTCCAAAGATGGTGATACAAACGAGGCTAGGAGGGGATTGTGTGTTGCCCAAGATGGCAACCCCACTTCTCCTTGGCCGATACAGCCCCTTGCCCGACACAACCACACCACCTTGGCTGATACTCCAAGGGCCAACCTGATACCAAGCCTCAACAAGGCAAAACAAAGCCCAACAAGGCTCAACAAAGCCCAAAGCTACTCAAACAAAGAGCCCAACCCATCCTCTCAATCTAGAGGATGCAAAGAGAGAGAAAGACATCTCTCAAGGTGACCAACTTGGGTAAATTGCAAGTTTCACCTTAACCTCTCAACAAAGCACAACCAAACCCTAATCACAACTTCAGGTGATTAGCAAGCATCTCAACACAAGGTTTAGGAAAAGCAAATAGGGTAAGCCCAAAACGAAGGTCAGGGTCCTTACAATTATATTGAAATGGACTTCTTTATATTATAACATATCATAACCAAACATGAAAGTAGTATTAATAGGAAAAATAGCTCAACCAAGTAAGTAAGTAGCCAGAAATTCATACGAGCATACATACAAGCAAGCCAATATCATAGTAGGGTTAAGAGAAAAGCATAGCTTATGAATAATGAATAAGATATGATCCATGACTAACATTGTTAGAGAGGTCCCAACTCAAAGTGGACCTAAGATAAAAAAAATACATAATATGTGATCTTAGATCAAGGGTGTTTTGTTAATATAAACATCATATATGTCATGTGGGTGTTTCCCTATATACGTGTTTCACTTACCTGAAACATAGTTTCTAAAGTCTCAAACATGCATGTATTATTTAACATAGTCCAACTATCATGATTAAACCCTTGGTCTAGGTGAATCATCCACATGATGAGTGACACAAAATAGAGATAAGTCTGATTTAGATGTAGGGGAAAGCATGATATTTAGATTATTGTCATGGTTTAAGTATGCAAGATCATAACTAACCATACTAGGTCAATTAGTGTACAAAGTAGGTCTTTTGAAACTTAAAGAGACAAACATGCCAAGTAAAAGATCATGGTGATCTAAGTCACATAGAAAACAAAGATGACTAATTTTAATTCATAAATAGATTTGTAATTTTTATAGATCAATACTTTCACAGGATTGAAGACAGAATGAATAAAGTCCATAAAAGTCACACCATGTAGCATGTGGTACAACATGAAGCCAACAATTAAGATAAACATGATTAAAATACATCCCTTTGTTTAAAAAGGTACAAGAGTTTACTCATTTCGAGATTAAATGATTAGATGACATCAATTCAAGCTAAGCCCCAAAACTTGATCAAGTCATATCATGTATGCACATAAATGGGCCATTTTTAGGGCAAGGATAGCCATAGATGGTCAATATGTACGTGAGGGTGCATTTAGATGGTACCAATCATAAGGAATAGTAAAGTTGAACTAGAGGTTACTAATTTGCATGAATATGAGGTCTAAGATCATTAAATATATAAGTGGTGCATGTTTAGGGTTGATTACTAAGAATAAGATCACAAAGACAACATTTTCACCAAAACATGTGAAATTAGAAATAGCTATCAACACCATCAAATAGGTGACATTTTTGTGATCAAAATGGTATATAAACTTGTCATATTTTGACATAGGGTTTAGGAGATTAGAACCTTTGAAGGAAAACCCTAAGAAGGAATTAATGGGAAAAATCACCACGTATCAACGTTTGATTGGCCGTTTGCGGGGCCCCAGCCCTTAACTGTCCATCGTGTTGGTGTGTCTGCTATTTCTCGGAAGATGACATCTATGCGCGACTATGCACATCTGTGTGCATCCATCAATGGTTGGATGTGGGCCGAGGAGATTGGGGGCGTGGTGCCCCACAAAACGGATTTGTGGGCCAAGTTGCTGTGTGGCACTCTACGAGTGGGCGCTGCATGTGGGGCCCATGCCAACAAGTGAAAGAGAGTGAGTGAGAGAGAGTGAGACATGGATTTTTCAAGGGAGATCCACTATCCATATGCAATCCGACAGCATGGCCATCATCCCCTTTGTGGAGACAGACCCACACCTGGATGAAACTAGGCGACTACGTGGCTCACTGGAGCGAGAAGTGTAGAGGAGAAAGGGGAGGGGCTCTACATTGAAACCATGTCAGTTGGTGTCAGAATGAGACAACAGAACCCGTGGAGGTCTTCGGCTCATGTCGATGTGGATTAGGGAAAGAATGCCCAAAACACAGTATCAGTGGTGCTGTCGTGGTGGGTCTAGGAATGGAGAGGAAGAAGAGGGCAGGAGGGGCACAATAGGGGATGAAAATAAGGGGGAAAAGAACTTGGGACACAGGCTAGCACGTTGGTGGTGCCAATTTGGTGCTAGGAGGAAGGAAAAGGGTTGATTGGTTGGTCACAAAGTGGTTGACACTGTGCTTCATACAGTGTATGACCAAAGGTGGGGGACGACGTCCTCACTGTTGGATCAAAGGGGAGATCTGTGGGTCCGAGATCTGAAGGTGTAGATGAGCCAAGAACAAAGAAGCGGAGTAGATTACTGAGCTGGTAGAATAATGGGGCACCCTCCTTATAGGGTCGCATCCCATACGAGCCCATTAAGGTTCAAAACAAATATAAATCAATTGAAACGAGTATAATTTGGGTCAAAATCAAAATGTCATAATTTGAACACAAAAGGTTCAATTGGGAAGATTTTTGCTTCATTGGAAAGATAATAGAAGCTATAGAACTCGACATACGTTGAAGAGTAAGTTAAGGATATTCATTAGGTTAAAAAATTGGTTACAAGATGGTGACATGATAAGGATTTGAAACTTAAGTCTATGAGCAAAAAGATTATCACCACAAACCACATGTATCCAAGATGATTCAATTTAGTATCAAAGCATATTAAATCATGAAGTTAACTTTAAAAGTGAGATACATATGTAAGGAGGAAGTGCACAACACATGTATGAGGAGAGAGAAAATTCCAACTTGTCACAGCATCATTAGTCATGATATTGGATATCAAGCCAAACACATAGGTACCTATTCGGGAACAATGTATTGGGCAAACCACCTTGAGAGTGATACATGGAAACCATGAAATGGTGGTCATAATCAACTCTCAAAGTGATAGTGGTGATTGTGGTTCTTAGACCTAAAGTCACTACACTCATCACATGTTGTTCAATGAACTTTGAGACCATCTAACATAACCTTGAAAAAAGGGTTTCCATAATGGTGGTTCTTGTGTATGTTGTGACACATGGGGATTGATTGTGAGTGATGTAGATGGGATTTGTCCCTACTATAGGAGTTGATATTGTTGGGAAATACGGGCACAAAGTATAGTAGAAGAAACAAATTTTTTATCTATCTGTATTCCCCAATACATTAAGATCGTGTCAACTACTATGAAATAGGAAGGATTAACGAGTTATACCTAGTCCAGGAGCAAGTCCAACGACAAAACTCACTTCTTTGCAACTGCTAATAAGTTTCTCTTAGATGGTGGTTGTGCAACTCCTAGTCTTCACCATAAAAAACATCTATACAACCTATGTAGCAACTCCTATGGTCTCGCCACAGACTATAGGTTGATTTTGCTCTCTAACGAGCAACCAAAGGACTCCTTCCCCTAGAGTAGTCCACACAGACCAACTAGAACTCCTATCGTTCATCAAGAATGGACAGAAAGGAGTTTATCTCCACATTAGTGTACTAGTCACCAACATGCTCTCCTACAATGATAACTTCTCAGTTGTTCTCTCCCGTTGGCTTTCCCTCCTTCTCAGGTAGGACTTACTTGGGCTCTCTTAGTTACCACAACCAAAGAGGACAACGATTGCCAAAGGAATTGATTCTCAGTTGTCTATGTTGTGTTGATGTGTTATGGGAAACCCCCAATACTCCTCTATTTATAGTAGAGGCCAGGGTCAAGGTTCCCAATTTCTATCTGATACATGATTAATGTTTGGGAGTGGAAAGGACCCAAAG
Source organism: Alisma plantago-aquatica (assembly GCA_963693085.1). Classification (NCBI taxonomy): domain Eukaryota; kingdom Viridiplantae; phylum Streptophyta; class Magnoliopsida; order Alismatales; family Alismataceae; genus Alisma; species Alisma plantago-aquatica. The sequence continues at coordinate 664,161,344 of OY856413.1, forward strand.
ATCTTGAATTTTTTCAACCTGCAATAGCTGAAACGACCGTTTTGCACACCTAGATGGTCATCTCGCACTACCAAATGGCCGTTTGGTAGTTCCCAATATGAAATGAATTTGGCTATTTTGAATCTAATTAATATCTCATATTAATTCCTTATTCCTCATGTAAAGAACAATCAAAACTATTTGGGAAACATCCCAAACCTTCGTTCAACCCAATCGGGATATTTCACCCAAATGAGACACCCATCTCACTCACCTAAATGGTTGTCTGGTGAGTTGAATCGAGCCAGTCGGTTCAATCATATTGAACCGGTCAGTTCAAGGGTAGAACTTACCTAAATCTATCTCCGATCAACCTGACCCCAAATAGCCATCTCAACTACATGATATGCCCATCTAGCTGTTGAAATGATCGTCTCACTCAGTGAGATGGTCGTTTAGTAGACCTAGTCATCCAATCAAGTAAGTTGTGTGAATTTAATACCTAAACACTTTAGTAATCAATCTAATTGTCGTTCAAGATCAAACTCCTCTTCTAGATGAGTTCCTATGTGTGTGACCTTATAGATCCCATGTCACGTTGGCAGTGAATGTACATAACTAGATTATGACATCACAAGCAAAGAGTGGTGTCTAGTCTTACATCAGTGCTATCCAAGTGAAATGGAAAGTTGGAGAATAGCTTCAACCTACAATCTGTGTAAGGTGTTGCAGTGATTGTATAATTCCTTTGTCTCGAATATCGAGGATGAACTCAAGGCATGGTTGGTCATCCTCTCAACATTCAATCTATTTTTCTTGAACCAAGAGTAGACTGTCTGAGATAATGTGACCTCAATATCATATATTGATTCACATGTGCATGCACATGTGTTTTTCAGTGTCACTTATCAAGTGGCCAGGATATTATACTCCAATAGGAGGGACAAATCCCATATCTATCACTCACAATCTATCCCCATGTGTCAAAGTCACCCAATCATCACTATTGTAACAACCCATGTTTTAGGACTCTGTTTGATGATGTCAAATAAGGACCCAACGACATGTGATGAGTGTAGTGATTTTAGGTCTAAGAATCATGATCACCACCTTCACTATGTGAGATGACTGTGACCATGAAACCATGTGTCACTCTCAAGGTGGGTTTGTCTGATACACTATTCTCTAACATGTATCTGTGTGCTTAGTTTGATATTGCCACATCATGACTAATGAGAATTAGTCATAAACCAACTCACATTCTGATCATATGTATTATTGTTGTCTATCAACCTTCCATAATAACAACCGATTAGGGACACAATGAGAATATGCATATGTACTCTTAACATCGATATGATCTCATCACAAGGATAGGAACTTGATTAAATACATCATTGAGTAATATAATTCTCTATACATTCACTCTGTATCCTCATTATCTCATAACTGAGTGAAAGAAATGAATTGGAAGCTTGCCTTTATATATGTTATTATTAATCAAATCCTTTAAGGTGATTATGCCATGTCAATCATCATATGATTGGCTCTATGGGCACACCTTACCAACAGACTCCCACTTGCACTTAGAGCCAATCACCAACGGATCACATCCTTAGTGATTTAAACATGTCCAACATGCTTCTACTGTGTTAGTACTGATTTAGCAAGTTAGAAACACTTTGCTTATAGTCAGTATTGCATGTTTCTTATCTCTTTGCTCTGAGATGTGTATCTGATATTCCTTTCCTAACAAATAGCTTCATTGTTGTCACAATATTTCTACTATATCATCAATGGTTGGAACATCTACAATTTCATCATATGAACCTTTTAGATCCATATAGTATCACTCTGTGTTCATAACACAAGTATACTCGACTTCTATTGTAGATTAGCATTAATGGATATTAGTTCAGAACCTTTCAAACTTATCATCATTTATTCTTTTGAATCAAAACATATTTTAATTTGCAATCACTTTTGTCATTTATGGAAGCTTGCATCAATGTAACTCTTTACATCCAACTCTTCCTCTTATTACTATAATCATTGACTAGCAATCTATATTTAGTCACTTCTCAAGTACTAATGGATATCTTTAATGACTTTCTAATAACCCTTATTAGAATTTATATCATCTTGTCATGTCTAATACATAAAAGATCATATGGTATAAGCTTTTTAATATCTTACATGATAGATCCATTGTTGGGCTGGCCCATGGAATCTTATCAGATATTTCCATTCTTCATAAGAACTAGAATATAGGATTCATGAGAGATTAATGTGAATTCTTTCTCCTTGAATCCTTCTGTGTTGAACTCTTTCAAAGCATGACTATTGTATGTGCTCAAACTTCCATTGTGAAACATTTAAGAACTATCTCTATAGGCCTTGATTCTTATCTCATAAGAAGTATCACCTTATCCTTCATAGCTAAAGGAGTTTTCATGCCAGTTCTCAATATTCAAAATATTGAGATTCCATTTCACATCATATGCGGAATACTCATATATGCTCCCACTAAATATTTTGTAATAACATATTTTATATTTTATCTTGATTCAAGTCAAAGTCTTTGACTATCTTATCAAGTCATAAGATCCCATCTCTGAGGTGCTTGTTTCAATTCCAGATTGAAATTTGTAGTTTATACACTTAATTTGTATTCTTGAAGTTATAAAACCCTTTAGGTTGTCATGTACACATCCTCTGATGTATTCCTTTTAAGGAATTTGTTTTTATTTTCATATGCCAAATCTCATAGTCTATTGTGACTATAACAATAAGCATGTCAATTAGTAAAGGAATTTCTATAATGCCAACAACTTGAACTTGATTTATTCAACCAATATGTCCCTTTTACGTTATCCATGTAGGTCTTGATCATAAGACCCTATTACACCTTTTAGGTGTTACCCCTTTAGGTGGATCTATCAAGGTCCTACCTAGTTAGATTACATGGATCCCATATTACTCAGAAATAGCTTCTAGTTGGCTAGTTTGCTCCTCTTGTATGCCCAACCCATTTGAATTGTTGGATTCACAATCCTCCAATCTCAGATGTGTTCTACTAGAATATTTTGTTTTGTATTACATGACAACCCTAAGATTCCACAAAAACTTGTGATTCTCATTATTCTCCTTGTACCCTTGTTGTTGACCTCAAACACTTTGAGTTGTCCCACTAATTCTTCAGGATTTCAGTTATCCTATTAACAAAACAATTTTGTTATTGGATTGGGACTAATAGTAATATTCAACAGTCATGGCTTTGGATAAACTTTCTCAAGAAACTACTTTCTCAAGGTATGTTTCAATTCTTTAGATATATTGGGACACTCCTAAATCATATCATATATGATGTCTTTTTAAACCATTCATATGGTACAATATTTGCGATAAGTATATATTTATGAGGATGTAATAAGTTTATATTAGTTGACAATTATATCTTGACTCATCATGGTATAATTCCTTCATTATGACATATCATCGTGATCAGGTGGATTTGACTTGTGATACATTATCATAGTCTTTTCCAGAAGGTTCTCAAGATATTTATGTAAAAGTATTTCAACATTAGATCATATAAAAGTATATCAATACTTTTATCAATGTCACACTTCATTTACAATCTCCTTGAACATTTTCAAGAGATTAATGGTTTGATTCCATTTGGTACATATCATCATATTACCAATAAGTGAAAATGAAGTATTAGTTATTATAACATTCATTCCATAAGATCTTCATGCATCATGTGGATGAGGTCTAATGGAGACTTATCCTCCCACTACATCTAGTGAAGGATGTCATGTCATATTGTGTGTGAATAAGACTTGCATGTTTCCTTAGGTTCAATAACTAAGGGAATATAGATCAACATCAATATGTGGTCTAGGCATGGACCTCTCATATTTGTATAAGATGACTAATGCTAATGATAATCTTGAGTTATCAATTATTATCCTTTGGTATAAACATTACAAACATTCATCTTTGGATCATTTCTAATATCGCAAGATGTTTTAGGGCCAATGTCATGCAAGATCATATCTTTGAAATAGAAGCACTAATAATTCTTTATTGAAAATCATCATTGCCCATACAAGATGCATAAAGAAAATGTTTCGATTCTAATGGCATAATGAAATAGCATTTCTAGTAACTCTATTACATGCCCATTGGGCTAAGATAAATTTAAATGTAGACTATGGCTTCCAAAACACTTGCTCCGCCTTGTCCATCTTTGTCCTCCTAAGATGGTGTTTACTTCTTGTTAGATCCTACACATCATTATGTTAAATCTCTTATCTGGTATCATATACCAAAATTTAAGAAGTAATTAAATTTATCTTATGTTGTTTATACCTGAAGTGGAGGCCTCAGTGCCTTCCTTCTTCTTCTTCTTTAGTTCCTCTAACCAGAGTGGGAAATTTCTTATCCAATGTACAGGCTGGTGATAAATGCCTTTTGGTTTCTTTACTCCATCTTGTGCCTTGAGATCTGAAGACTTGGGCTTCTGGCTAGCTTTAGAACTTTTCTTAGCTTTTCCTTTGCCTTTAGACTTCCCCTTTGTCTTGTTCATCATGATCACAAACTTGGGCTTGTCTTTCTTCATTTATGTCTCAACTGTTCTCAACATACCCAACAACTCTGTAAATGATTTGTCAAAGTCGTTCATGTTGTAGTTCATTTCAAACTGACTATATGACTCTGGAAGGGACTATAGAATCATGTCAGTGGCCAACTCTTGGCCCAAGGGGAATTCCAGTCTAGTTAGATTCTCCACATACCCAATGAGCTTGAGTACATGAGGACCTACTGGATCTCCTTCTGTCATGCTGCACTTGAACAACGCCTTGGAGACATCATATCTCTCCTATCTTGTGTGATCTTCATACTTATTCTTGAGATGTGTGACCATCTAAATCACCCCCATGTTCTCATGTTGCCTTTGCAACTCATGGTTCATTGAACATAGCATCAAACACTTGACATCCATGACGTCCTCCGTATTCTTCTTATAAGCATCATTGTCATCCCTTGGAGCATTTTGAGCAGGTTCCTCTGGTTCTAACATTTTCAGGACATAGAGCTTGTGATCCTGTATGAGAACAATTCTCAACATCCTGAACCAGTCATGGAAGTTGTTCCCAACAAGTTTGTCCTTCTCAAGGACCGATCGTAGAGAAAAGTGATTGTTTGTGGTTGCCATTTGGTTTTACAAAAGAATTTGCAATTTTGTCAAAACTCAACCTTTTGATTTGATTTGATTTGATTTGATTAAAATTTGGTGGATAACAATTTGGTCTTTAATTAATTCTCATTCTCATTATCTTATTCAAATAGATAACCCTCAACTATCAATTCAGAAAATTATAGCAAACAATTTTCTAATGAGTCAAGATCCATATTTCATCAAGTCATTAGTTAGCTTTGGCTGATTGCCTACAACGTAACTATTTAGGTAAGCAAACTTGCCAATTGCATCATATGCAACTCTTGGATAGATGATATGCACAACTCTTTGCCATAATCATTTGCATGCCTGTAGGCCTAGATGCTCTGAAAATCAGGTAGGCCTGACCCAATAGCGAATATGATAATAATGCACCCCACTTTGGTGGCACTTGCATTGCTACGATCACACTTCCATGAGGTAGATGGCACACCACACTTTGGCATCACATGTGCTTGGTTGAACACGTTTTTCATGTGTATTGCTATTGGAAAGCATCTTAGACTTAATATGCTTGATTGATGGTTTTTATATATATCATATATATACATATATTGTATCCAATCACCACACACATAGTATGTATCATATACATGCTATATCCCGCAACGTAAACATGCAATATAAACAAACATCAATGGTTATGGCCATGCCTACTTGTAATTCCTTGGAGCCACATGGAATTACCACCACCTAGGTCTATCATCATATCACATGTATGAACCTGCGGTTGATGTAGATCTGTGCTTGCTAATTTGGGTAGGCCGGTTCAACCCTTGAACCGGTCATCTCGCCTCTTGGCTGGTTGGTTGGTCCTCCTATCCAACCAAAGTTTAGACTCTTCCAAATGGTCGGTTGGGCCTCCAGTGATGGTCACCAGGACTCCTATCCAACTGATGTTTAGACTCCTTCCTGAGGGTCATTTGGGCCCACCAGGCGGTCGTCTGGTTCCATCGTCCTCTATCCTCCAGACAGTCGAATCGTCTGACCAACTGGTTGTCTAAACCGATGATGAACATCTGCAATGTTGTTGCATGTAAGGAAACTATCCTATAACTACTCTATTACATTGAATAAGAGAAACCTCAAGTTACATTCAAGGGGGGCAGAGGTAGGAAAGAATTAACTTTATATTGGGAAGAGAGAGGTAAAGGATCGGTAAGCATACCGAGATAAATAGGAACCAAACCATCCAACCACACACAAATTTACGGTTTAGGCCATAACCACGCTACACATCCACCATCAAAACCTCTTTTAGGGCGATGCATGTAAATTGCATATATATCATATCATATATATTAGTTTGGGATTATGTAGTCTTTGATTGGATACACATATGGGAGGAGTTTAAATATTTGCATCGTATGCAATAAATAAATGATAAAACCCAAAAATCCAATCATATCGATTATCCTAAAACATAGTAAATTGACGTGGCTCTGATAATACGGGCATAGAGTATAGCAATGGAAATGAAATGTTTATCTATCTGCATTCCCCAGTACAACAAGATCGTGTCAACTACTATGAAATAGGAAGGATGGTTTTATCAGGTTATACCTACTCCTAGAGCAAGTCCAGCGACAAAACTCACTTCTTTGAAACTTCTGATAAGTTTCTCTTGGACAGTGGTTGTACAACTCTTAGTCTTCACCGTGAACAACGTCTGCGCAACCTCTACAGTGACTCCTATGGTCTTGCTACAGACTGCACATTGGCTTTGCTCTTTGAGTAGCAGACAAATGACTCCTACCTCTAGAGTAGTCCACATGGACCAACTAGAACTCCTGTCATTCACCAAGAACAGATAGGAAGAAGTTGTCCTCCCTGTTGATGTACTAGTCACCAACCTACTCTCCCACAATGAAAACTTCACAGTTGTTCTCTCCTGTTGGCTATCCCTCCTTCTCAGGTAGGACTTGCCCGGGCTCTCTTGGTTACCACAATCAAAGAGGACAACATTGTCAAATGAACATATTTTCAATTGTATGTGTTGTGTTGTTGTATTATGGGAAGCCCCCAGTACCCCTCTATTTATAGTAGAGGCAAGGGTCAAAGTTCCCAGTTGCTATTCGATACGGGATTAATGTGCAAGAGTAGAAAGGACCAGAAGATCTGTCTGATACACTATTCTCTAACATGTATCTATGTGCTTGGTTTGATATTGCCATAACATGACTAGTGAGATTTAGTCATGAACCAACTCACACTCTGATCTTATGTATTATTGTTGTCTATCAACCTTCCACAATAACAACCGACCAGGGACATAATGAGAATATGTATATGTACTCTTAACATCCGTATGATCTAATCACAAGGATAGGAACTTGAAAACATACGTCATTGAGTAATATAATTCTCTAGACATTCACTATGTATCCTAATTATCTCATAACCGAGTGAAACAAATGAATTGGAATCTTTCCTTTATATGTGTTATTATTAATCAAATCCTTTATGGTAATTATGCCATGTCAATCATCATATGATTGGATCTACGGGCACACCTTACCAACAGATATCCTAGCCATTTTATAAGAGAGACTGAGAAACACATAGCCACACTCATGTGAGTCAATATGTGATATGTCGAATCACATACATCTCATACAATCTGCTCTAGTTGAAGGAACATGGCTTGAATGTTAAGACGATGATAATTCCATCACTCGTGTTCAATATAGATATACAACTCATTGATTTTGATGTCATATTCTAGTTATGGATGTTCACTGCCAACATAATTTGGGAATTTTAGGGTCACACACATAGGATGCACTTGGAATATGAGTTTACTAATGGATAAGGTTTAACTCGGTTATTAAAAGTGTTCAAGTAATCAACTTAAACAACATTGACTATAAGTTGGCTGACTGGAGTGTTCAATTAACCTATTGTAATGTCCACTCAACCGACTAGACGACTGGTAGGACTGAGTCAAGCGATTGTTGCTGCTTAATGATGTGCACTAATCATTGCATTAAAAACCGATATGTTTGTGAATAGGATATCAAGAAAATTGACCAACTGGATGCTCCACTCAATCAATTGGTATGCCATTCGACCAGGTGGGAGTCCATACGATTAGTTGGTGATTTTTAGCAACCATATAACCATGAGATCTGACCTGTCATATCTTAGGGTTTGTGAAAACTCTAGACCATTCACTCCTATATAAAAGGGGTGGAGCGGTGGCCAAGGATCTCAACACTTTTTCATGACAAGACTCCTCATCTCAAAGTTGTGGTAATGTGAGAGAAAGAGGCATCTTACCTATAAAAGAGAGAGATAGCCAAGGGGAGAAAATTCAATGCTAGCATGTAGACAAAACAAAGGGACAAGTCCTTCCCACCAACTCTAGAAGTTCCATGAGGAGTTCTCGATAGTCTGTGTGGATTACATAGAGGCGTGGAGGCCATTGCCACTACACTAGGAGGACGTCATCAACCGCCATCCATGGTGCTACACTAGGAGGCCGCCGCCGACTTCTATCTGGGTGCTTCTTGAGAAATAAGCACAACTTTGTACGGATTGTCATTGGAATTGGTCCAAGACCAGGTATATGCCTTGCACCTCCCTTCCCATTTTATAGTTTTTGACACAATTTGCTGGTTATGGGGAAGACGACAATAAAATTTCTATTTCTGGTGCAATCTTTGATGCTATATTTCCCTAAGGCTGAAAGGGATGCTTACAAGAAGCATTTTGAAGATGCCATAGATGTCAAGTTCCTGATATAGTGATTAATGAACTATAAGTTGTGGAGACAACATGAAATTATGTATGTTCTCGAGATGGTAACACATAGTAAGAATATGTACTAAGATCAAACAAGAGAAGAGAGATATGCTATCTCAAAGGCTTTATTCAAGTGCAGTATGACAGAGGGAGATCTAGTGGGGCCTCATGTGCTCAAGTTGATTGGGTGTGTGGAGAACCTAGCGAGACTGGGATTTCCCTTTGGCTAAGAGTTGGTCATATATGTGATTCTACAATCATTTTCTGAATCCTATAGTCAATTTGTCATGAACTACAACATGAACAATTTTGATAAACTACTGTCTAAGTGGCTTGGCATGTTGAGAAATTCTAAAGCACAAATGAAGAAGGACAATCCTAAATTTATGATGATGATCAACATAGGAAAGCGAAAGACCAAGGGCAAAGTTAAGGCCAAGAAGAGTTCTAGAGCCAACCAAAAACCCCAGTCTTCTGCACTTAAAGCAAAGGGAGGAGTGAGTAAGGAAGGGAAGCACCACCACTGTCATCAACCTAGACATTAGAAGAGGAATTGCCCTCTTTATGTAGAGGAACTCAGGAAGAAGAAGGAGATAGAGATCTCCACTTTAGGTATATACATTATTTAGATAAATATGTTTACTTCATCATTTTGGTACTTGATACCATATGAATATCTCATACATTTAATGATGCATAGGTACAAGAAGAAGTAAGCAAGACAAGGTGGAATTACGTGGAGCAAGAGTTGCTACCACTAGGTTTGAAACCTACCATTTATCTTAGCCCATCAAGCATGCAATAGAATTAGTGAATTGATAATATGAACTTGCCATTAATAGAAACATCATAGATGCATCTTGTTTGGACAAGTGTGGATTCAAATTTTATATAATGAGTGACTGATATTCTATTTTAAAGATAAGATCTTTTATGATAGTTTCTCAATGTCTCATAGTCTACACACATTAGTTCTAGATACAAATATGAATAACGTAGATATTGAATGACTCGATGACTCAAATGAAAATGTAATAAACTAAAATTTAAGTAATATTCATTATTATTGTGATTAAATTGATAAATCATATTCTTTAACATAAAAATATTTATCTTCTTAAATAATATCAATAATAAAGGACTAATTTAATGTGAAGTAATAATAAGTTTCAGGATATAACCCATGTACATCCATAATGTATGCCTAAAATGACTTTTATACATATATTGTAATAGAACATATTAATTATTCTAAAATACGAATATTTTTTATTTATGTGAAATAAAATCAAATATGCTCTCTCTTATATTTTTTGATCAAAACATGTATATAAACATATATTTAATAATGTAGTAAATGAGTCATTTACGTATTTTCAATAAATCATGGCATTTAATTTATCTAAGTACTTAATTTTTTCAAAACATTAAAAATAATTAGTACATAGTATATTATAATTTTTATATTATTTTATAGAGTGGTTAAACCGTTATCTCTTTTTAAAGTCATACCATTTTTAATAAAGTCCTAAATTAATTGGTGGTCTAAACAATTCCAAAATAACAAGTTAATGATTTATCTAAATAATGCTAGGTCTAAGCTATCGTCTCCTAAAGTTTGGTATCAAACCGACATTATTTGCCCATAAATTTAATTGCTTGAACTTTCCACATTAATTTCATTTATTTACAATCAATTGCCATTGCTCGTTTCATTAATTTTCTCCCCACCCATGTAGTAGGTGTTACTCCTTCCACATATCACACTCCTTACATTCAACACTAACCCCTCCCAACCGTTCTCCTCCCCTCATCTTATCTTGTCTACACCCACCGACACTTTCCCTTTCTCTTCCCCTCTTCTTCTCATCTCCCTCTTCTCCTACCTCCACTTCCTTATCCACTCTATCTATGGAGGTTGCCCCCTGACTAGAGACGCAAATAGACAATTGGGCGCTAGTAACTATTGCATCATCACCACTTCCCTCTTCTCTTCTTCTTTGACTTCCTTTCTTCCTACTGATATCTCTCCCTTCCACATTAATCTATAACACTAGCCGCCTGGATGCTTCTCTCCACCCGTGCATTGATCTACATTGGTCGAGGGAGAGTTCCTGCAACCATGATTGAAGGTATATTAATGACCTCCAATTATGCCACACCCTCCTCCTTCTCATCTCCATGAGATGGAAGCCCTAGATGCAACTCTCCTTCTTCTCCTTTGTTCACGCACATACAAGTGGTTGTCTCATAGAGAGTGAGAGATCAACTACCTAAAACTACATTTTCCGGAGGCCACCTCAATAAGCACCATTAATGATTCCAGATTTATTGTGTCTGCTCACCTCGAAAACAACCACAATCCTCAATCATTTCCCATACACCCTCTTTCTTGTTCTTCTTCCTACATGCATATGCCATCCCCGGGCACATTAGATGTTGGCAAGGTTGTTCCTCCTTTTATCTTTGTATTGTCTGTAGTCTATTGTAACCGGAGGATTCTTTGGTACCAATGGTGCCTCCTCCTGGCACCTTCATATATAGACACCAACACCATAACCAAACTGAAGGAGTATCAGTGTCTTGTACAATGCTACAATCATTGCCACCTCCTTTGGTGTCCATTAATGATTATAGTGGCCTCTAGTAACCATGAAACTACTAGGTTCACCACCTTGGTCTTCTTCTACCCATTGATTCAGTTTATGTTCGGTACCAACTAGTTTTTGGGTTGGAATATGAACCTTACAATCTTCAATGGACATCATCAGCTATGCCATACATTCCACAAATAACAACAGAGTGTTGAAACTCAACCTCAAAGCTCCTCACACCGCTACCTTTGTTCTTGGGCTGATACAATTGTCCTTGTAATATTATGTGTGGATGTATCCCCTAGTCATCTAATTCTTCTCTACTGAATGAAGACCTGAAACTCAAGAGCTTCTATACTTCAGCTAGGCCATGCAGTGAATGATTCCATGATTCATTTGACTCAGCTTGATCTTCTAATATGCGTGAGAGGTTGAAAACACCCTCTTGAGGTGTTGTTAATGATCCCTATAATTGCATGTGAAGTCTTAGTTCTTCCACTAGGTAGAGGAACTAAGGTTGAGCATGATGCCTTTCCTCTCGAGCATCCTCCTATTTGACATCATGTCTATAGATGATGCTACTAAAAGCCTAATGACGTGATTAGCCTCAACTTCTTACACAAATACTCACCATGAACTGAATCCAATAGGGATTGGTAAGGAACCACATAGGTTAGTTTTCCTTCTTCTATTATTCTGTTTAGACTACTATGAGAACTTAAATGAGACCCCATTTAATAACAATGAGATGTCTAATCAGATAAAATCAAAGATAATCGTCTAAGTAAGTGCCTAATGATTGTAATATCTTAGTCATTACTTATGTAAACTATGTATTGAGATGAGGTACATGAACAACTATATTAATGCACCTCGCAAGATATGTCTTCATGTCATCATTAGACTTAATTAGATACTATATATAGTAATTCTTGTACATATGGTAGACATTGACATGCCGTGAATATTAGAAACAATTTATGGATCTTAGTCACTAATGTTTATCCCTACTTGATGCACTTAAGCTACTCAATTGCTTGGGTGATCATTCAAATGTTTTATGATCTAACTAACTGAAAATACCAACATCCAAACTGTTAGAAACAAAATAAATGGAGTACATATACTATGAATATATACCCTTGGTTCATCATCCTATCATCTAACTGATGTTAAGCCCTAAAACATAATACACCTAGATTGACATGTTCATATTGAAATATTATATTATGTATTCGTATCATGATTTTATGGTCATGAATGTTAGAAGAATAACCCTAATCAACAGTCAAATAACCAAGAGTAGGATTTGGAAATGAACTTAAGTAAATTAAGAATAATACATATTTGTAAATGTCTAAACTACTTTGTGCAAATACTTTATCTAGATAGAGAAACAAATTTGGGATTGTGATACGTACTAGGACAAGTCAAGACATAATGTATGTACTTATCCCTCGAGATGTTTGGGCTTTCATATCCTTTTAGTACCTTTTTCTTTTGCATTCTTTTAAATGAGATATAATTAGTTGATTTTTCCAAACAATTAATCATTTAATATTACCCTTATCTATTCATATTAATGTAGAAATTATTTTTGATATTGTTGAACCCTCATTCATGCTATGACTTATTTACTACTTGTCATACTCTATTTTTCAAGCAATAGTGACGCTTACCTAGTATAGTGTAATGTACGAGTGGGGTGTATGGCCTTAGTTGCACACATTCCTTGGGCTTCGTACCTAAATTTGGGGATTTATGACCTTATTTGCACACACTCCTTGAGCACAATCTCTAAATTGGGGGTATATGATCACGGTTGACATACACTTCGGGTTTTAGTCCCTAAATATGTATTCTGTGGTGGTGCAACTACTACTTTCCATATTGTTAGACATTACTAGTTGAGTTGTTCACATTTATGTTGCTTATTTTATATTTTTCGTCGTTGCATTTTTACTTATGGCAAGCTACATCGATTAATTGATTCAATATCTCTTGAAATGCCTCATAATCAAATTTAATTTATTCTTGATTCATACTTATGAGTTCATTTTGTATACTCCTATTGCATTATACTCTTTGCACCTTGTTTCCTTCCTTGATTTTTCTTCGTTTCTCCCAAACAACATTTGTAGCACATACCAATGTTTGCTGATGTCTCTTTGTTTTTCTTTGTTTATATTGGGTATATTCTTCTACTCAGTTTAGGTATATTTGACCTAATGACACTTTGGACACTTTGGCTTGAGACTTAGTTGAGCCAGTCAGGTGTTTTCCTCTATAAGTTTTAAAAGAATGATGTAATCACATGACTTGTAAATAGCATGCATTTGATACAACATATATCGATTTTGCCAAATATTGTTTATCATTGTTGATGGCTTATTATGATACATCATTTATCCTTCCGCTGCATAATGCTATGAATACCTTAGGACCAAAAATTTAATATGATTGAAATAATCCATAAATAAACTAAATAAATGAAAAAATAGTGATATTCAAGGCTTTATCACATAAAAGTAAAGTCGGGGACCCTAAAAACCCCATATTTATAGGTTGGTATCAGAGCCATCATAGTCGGCACATCATACTGTCTCACTATAGAAACCCTAGTTGTTCCCTCACACCTACTTCCTATTTCTGAATGTTCTATGTGACCATCTCTAATAGAATTACATCTTTATACAATGGGGTTCGATATCTGATACATATGATGTTTGAACGTCAATATGGTTACTAAGGATAGATGAGCGAATTCTATGTTGACTAGTCTCTACATGCCTTTCTCTCTCATTCTATAGTTTACATATTTGTATTCTAGTCCAAGACCTCTTCCCTTTGAGAGAATTTTTCGGTTTTATATCTTCTATCTCACGCCTTAACTGATCCTGTCATGGATGTACATAAACTTAGAGGTAGGTTGCAAACATATGTATGTAGACTGATGCAGCCCTATTTTAGGGCTCCATCCTGTGCCATTTTGTACTTAAGTTGCATCTAAACATGTTATATTACAATTCTTTTTCCCCAATATGATTATCATTGCAATTACGCTTATGGATGCTCTTTACACTGTTTTTCAGGTACTTGAACCATGCTTAGATGGAAGAGAGAGAAAGAAGGAGTTCTAGGGTTCCCCCACTCATGGAGGGACCCAAAGAAGGCCCTAAAGTCTCCCTCAACCTACCTCCAATGGTCAAGAACGATCCTCAAGCAAAGACATCCAAAAATGACAAAGATTGAAGTGTAATTGAGTGAGGCCAACCTCACCACGGCCGTGGGCACCATGCCACGGTCGTGCCTTTTTTAGCAATGAAGTGCCAAGTTCAATAGGGAAATTCCACAGAATCCCACGGCCATGGCCACCTGCCACGACCATGGCCATTGAAGACACCACGGCCGTGGCCATCAGCACTGTCGTGGTCAGTAGAAGAGAACACGGTCGTGGCACCCTGCCACGGTCGTGGGAATTAAATGCCAAAGGTTCAGTTGCAACATGGTTTTTGCCCAGAATGCCACGACCGTGGCCGAAGATGATCAAGATGACCGTGGCCCCTCCCCACTATCAGCTCCTCCTCCTCCAAAACGGTCGTGTTAAGCCACACGGTCGTGGTGCATGTTACCCACCACGACCGTGGCACTCCACCACAGTCGTGGCCACCACCATTCTTCACTTTTTCACCACTTCCTTCACACCATGACCGTATTCACCCCCCACGGCCGTTCCCCACTACCCTCACCACGGACGTGGCACGCCCACCACGACCGAGGTGATCACCGACCCTACACAACTTTGCACTGCTTTTCCTATTATACCCCCACTTAGCCCTAGCTCCTATATAAGCACTAGTTGCTTCTAGGGCTCAGGAGAGAGCACCTCTTAGCCGCTCCCCAGCTACTCCCTCACTACTCCTTGCATCCATTACTCCCATCCACCCACTTTCCACTCATTTCCACCATAGAAACCTAATTTCTCTAGGTTTCTATCCATCCATTCCCCTTTTTCCATGCTCTTGGGCACCATTGGAGGAGGAGGCTCGTGGCTGGCAGCAAGGAGGTGAAGAAGTCAAGCTTCACCAAGCATCCATGGTGTTTCCTACTTTCTTTCCCTTCTCCTTTGTTTCTATTTTGATCATGTGTAGCTAAGCCCCCTTTGGTGGGCTGTTTGGGGCAAAAATGTGACTTTGATACCATGTTGGGGGAATATAATTTGTAATGAACATATTTCACTTCTATGATGATTGACTTTGCTTGTATCTCATTTCCCATTACTTGTGCATGTGATTGTTGTTTAATTACATTAATTGCTTGCCTTGTGGTGTTTGAAGACATTTGCCTCTAGGATGTTTTGGTTTCTATGTAGCTATCCTAGGATTGGCTCCTAGGTCCTTAATTCGGATCCCTAGCTAGCCCCCTATCTTCCTACATAATCACCTTCTTCCTACATGCAAATGTGAGTTCTAAGTGACTAGTATAAGTGTGATTAGTGCAATTGCCTAGGATTTCCTAAAGGCTTAGGTGGCTAGTGGCATGAGGTCAAATATCCTCATCTCTACTCCCATCCTTACCCTTGGTCCTCAATTGACTAATACCACTTATCCTAGAGACCTAGACTTGGTAAGTCCTATGAGAATTACACCTAGCCCTAGTTCCCAACTAGTAGCATAGGGTACATCATCATATCACCCACCTTGTTGTTTGGTTTGGTAGTCTAGAATGAAATATGCTAATTGCTTATTATGGTGACATCCCCCAATTAATGTCAAGGTCACATTCCCAAACGACCCACCTCCTTCATCTAATTGCTTAAAACCTTAATTGCTTTGTTTGCTTATTAATGCTGGTGTAATTCAATTGCTTTAGTTAACTTAGTTGATTGCCTAGTTTTGCTAGCTAACTGTTAATTTAGGTCTTTGATCTTAATTAGTGGTTAACTTAGGTTCTCAATTGCTAGTTGCTTGCTTAGTCTAGTGTAGTTTGTTCTTGCTCATGTTTAGATAGCTTGTTGACTTAGATTGCTAATTTAGCCTTTTGATAACTTAGTTTCATATTGCATTTCCTACTTGCTCACTTAGCTTAATCAACAACCAACCAAATTTTTAAACCCTAAAAACCTTACTCTCCGCAATAGGAGCGTAGCTTACCCCATCAAACTCTAGTGCCCCCTCTATCTCCGTGGATCGACCATGTACTTGCTGCCTCACCTATACTACGACACGACCCCGTGCGCTTGCGGGCGTAGTGTCTTAGTATACGTAGGTAGTTAGTGTAGGTCTTACAAATTTCGAAAGCATAAGATCCCACATCTCGTGCACTCCGACCTCGTGGGGTGTAAAAGCACCACTAGTGGGGACGCACCATAGACCCTCGATGATTATCTCTAGTCCTACATAGTGGAGAACTCTAATATAGGTTTCATGACTAAAGACGTGATTCAACAAATTTTAAACTTGTTTTTCCTCCTTGGTGCCTCACCTTAGTATTCCTTGTGTTTTAAATAAGAAATAGAAACCCATGAGAATGTGTAGATATTATTATATTTCAAATGAGGTGATATTTGTAAGTCATGTTGGAGTGGACCCAACAAAGGTAAAAGTAGTTATGAGCTAGAATGTCACCCTTAAATCTCCATGAGATATGAAGTTTTTGAGAAACTTATACATGACTACAAAATATCTCTCTCATTCTCACAAAGCTAATTTGTAATGACATGATGTTTGTATGGTAAATTGTTTGTGAAGGAAAAATTATCGAGTTTAAGGACCAGCTTAGCTCTAAACCTATCTTAGCGTTACATATATAAAAAAGTTGTGTAAACCCATAATTTTTTTGGGTTGTTTTCTTTTGAAGGAACCATCACATATTTACAACTATTGCAGTTAAATGAAGAAATTTTTACATGCCTAACTTAGAGTTATTGAGCCTCTTAGTAGTGAAATTTATTATTTAGTACAAAAACCATGTACTATAAATTTAGATTCCCAAAGTTGTCCCTCTATTCGCAAGGTGAAGTCATACCTTGATAGATATAAGTTGTTGACTTGAATATCATATGGTATTGAAATGGTGTGAAACATGAAGGTGAAATCCTATGAAAAATTAGTTGATTTTGGTCGTCGCATTGATTTGGGATCCACTTTTTGTTTTACCTCATTGTTTCTTTCGTAAGAAAAAACTTATTTTCTTATAAAAATACATGTAAACAAATAAATTCTTAGTTTTGATCAAAGCTTTTAAGACCAAGTCATAACTTTCATAGGCATGAATTCGAAGCATAGTTTAAAATTTTCACAAAATTGTCAGAATTTCCACAATTATTTCCATATCGTTGGCCATAGGACATCAGAATGCAATATTGAAGCACATTGTCCATCAATTTTTTTTCTTTGTAATGTACTATGGATTACCTAGAGCCTATTTTTCAGCATAGTTTTGTGTCTTTAAGTTTATAAATAGTTCTTGCAAACTATAATGACTTAATTCATTGATTTCACCATTGAAAAATGACATCAAAATTCTCCATCAAAATCCCCATCAAAACAATTCAGGGTCCTTCACTCAGACGAGACCTCCACCCCCACATATCCAATATGAAATGTTATTGCATATTTGAGTAGATCTACACTAGTAGATAATTTCGGTAAAATTTCATAAATTAATTCATTGATTTTGCCACTGAAATATTGGGAACGCATTTGTCAAAATTTCTATTTATGTGACCAGCAAAACAACATCGATATTGGACATTTTTTTCCTTTATTTGAAGTAGTAACCCTAGATGATGTGAATCCTATGTTATGATTGATTTAAGGTGACAAACCATTATGACTAGGTAATATGGTGACAATGGATGAGGTATAGGTAAAAAGAGCACAAACATGTAAATATAACATGTGGAAGATATATCCCTCTCTAGCTTTGACTGTGTATGTCTTAGAGGATAAAACAAAGTTTATTTCAGGACTAGAGTTTGGTAACATATCACAATTTGAATACATATTAATAATGATGCTCAATGGAAAATTTTGATAGGTGTTTGAGAATGTATTCTTAGTACTATACTAGGTGGGAACACTAACCTAATTAAATGACACCAATTAAAATGAGTCCAAACAATCTTCTTCAATTGTGAGTCATAAATTATCCTCACATTTCTCACATTTCCAACTCAATTGAATAATTAGATGGTCTAAAAAAGCCCTATATCTCTCATATGCATCACTCCCTAAATCACATGATTAATGAACAAAATTGATTACTTTTAATGAATTAGTTAAACACTGATTTATAAACACTAGGATTCTTCTGTAGATCTACATGGTTGGAAAATAGTGGGTCCTTGAATTCCTCATTTAATCCAATTCTCTTTGGAAAGTATTTTATCATGTTACTGTGATCCATATATGAGTATAATTAATTGGGCACACATTTATTTTCTCACCCCAAAAATCTTAGCCATAATAATATATATTGGTGGACACGATAGAATGATTGAAAATAAAGGAAAACTTTCTAATCAAATATTAACTAACAACAAAATCCTATATGTTGATATTATTTTCACAAATCGATATATTCACTAGAGCAATCATTCAAGAGGTGAATACCAACATATGATCCATAGCCTATTGTCCTTATCCCATATAACTTGCCTCCATGGCTTTGTATGAAATAAGATTACTTGATTTTATCTATCTTAATTCTTGGGAAAAAATCTCCTACATATAAGATTGATGTATATCTACAACCACTAATTGAGGAGTTACTAGTGTTATGGGATGTAGTCGTAGAAACTTTTGATGTTGTATCCAAGAAAACCTTTCAACCGCATGCTACTTTATTGTGAATAATAAATGATTTTCCTGCATAAAGATATCTATCAGGATGGTCCACCCAAGGTGAATTAGCATGCTCTTCCTATCACAAGGATACATGATCCCTTAGATTGAAACATGGGGGCAAATTTTGTTACATGGGCCACCGTAGATTCCTACCACTAAATCATAGATGGAAGACAATAGAAATGCATTTGATGGGAAAAAGGAAGCATGACCTCCTCCTAAAGAATTATTGGGAGAAGAAGTTTTTATACAATTGCATGACATATTCACAATAGGCCTTGGGAAACGAAAGAAACAAATCTCCAAAAGGAAAGCCTTCTCATACTTGGAAGAAAAAGAGCATTTTCTTTGAGCTTCCTTATTGGAAGAGTCTTTGTTTGTGCCATAATCTTGATGCAATGCATATTGAGAAAAATATTTGTGATAGTCTAATAGGAACAATCATGGATATTGAAGAGGAAGCAAAATACAACTCAAAGGCACATAAAGATTTGAAAGCTATGAATATCAGACAAGATCTCCTTCCACAAATTGCAAATGGAAAATTAGAAGTTCCGATTCCATGCTTCTTCTTATCTCAAGAAGAGAAGAAAACTCTTTGTGAATTCTTAAAAGAAATCAAGTTTCCAGATGGTATTTGCTCAAATATGTCTAGACATGTTAATTCCACTAAGCACAAAATTTATGGTATGAAATCTCATGATTTCCATATATTCCTCCAAAAAGTCCTACCTCTTGCAACACGTGGATTATTTTCAAAACCAATCTCTGAGGCATTAACTAAACTTAGCATATTTTTTAAGGAGTTGGGATCTAAAACTTTAAGGGTAGAAGATCTGCAAATATCGAAGAGAAACATAGCCATTACATTATGTAAGATGGAACAAATATTCATACCATCATTCTTTGATGTGATGTTGCACTTGCCTATTAACCTAGCACAACAGGCAATTCTTGGAGGCCCTCCGCAAT
Organism: Alisma plantago-aquatica; assembly: GCA_963693085.1. Lineage (NCBI taxonomy): Eukaryota > Viridiplantae > Streptophyta > Magnoliopsida > Alismatales > Alismataceae > Alisma > Alisma plantago-aquatica. The sequence goes on from OY856413.1 coordinate 664,181,731, forward strand.
ATAGATGGATGTACCCAATAGATAAAAATCTACCAAGACTTAAAATTCTAGAATAATAAAACAATTTAAGGTAGTAGGCAATGCTAACTACTTGTGAATAAAATATTAAATCTTGTTCATCTAGTGACCATACTTCAATATATGTATGTGTATAACCTAATACAAAATATGTGAACCTGAATAATAGCCAAATTGATACTAAAAAAATTGATTGAAAAATCATGAGTAAATTTTGAGTTTTGGGTATAATGATGCGTGATTTCAAGGATGAAATCTTTTTAAATGAGGAAGTGTAGTAACAGACTAAAATTTAACTAATATTTATTATTATCATGAATAAATTGATAAGTCATATTCTTTAATATAAAATATTTATCTTCTTATATACAATCAATAATAGAGGACCAATTTAATGTGAAGTACTAATAAAAGTTTCAAGATAAAACCTAGGTACATCCTCAATTTATGCCTAAATGACTTTTATACATCTATTGTAATAATATATCTTAATTATTCTAAAATACAAATATATTATTTATTGATGTGTAATAAAATCTAATATGCTCTCTCCTAAATTTGTGATCAAAACATGTATATATATTTAATAATGTAATATATGAGCCAATTGTATATTTTTAATAAATCATGGCATTAAATTTATCTATCTCCTTAAATTTGTTCAAAACATCAAATATAATTAATATATAGTATATTATAATTTTTGATATTATTTTACAGAGTGGTCAGACCGTTATACCTTTTAGAGTCCTAAAATATTTAATAATGTCCTAGATTAATTGGTAGTATGAACAACTCTAAAATAATAAGTTAATGAATTATATGAATAATGATAGGTCTAAGCTATCATCTCCTAAAGTTTGGTTTCAAACGGACAACATTTGCCCATAAATTTGATTTCTTGAACTTTCCACATTAATTTCCTTTATTTACAATAAATTGCCATTGCTCGTTAAATTAATTTTCTCCCCACCCATGTAGCGAGTGTTACTCCTCCCTCCTCAGATCTTGCTCCTTGCTTTGAACACAAACCCTACCCATTTGTTCTCCTTCCCCCATCTTCTCTTCTCCACACCTAAAAGCGGTATCCCTTTCTCTTCCCCTCTTCTTCTCCTCTCCCTCTTCTCCTAGATCCACTTCCCTTCCTCTTCATCTATGTAGGTTGCACCCTGACCAGAGCTACAAATAAATAGTTGACACTGGTAACCGCCGCATCATCACCCCTTCCCACTTCTCTTCTTCTTCTACTTCCTTTCTTCCTGCCTATATATCTCTCTTCCATGTTCATCGATAACCCTAGCTGCTTGGATGCTTCTCTCCATCCGTGCACTAATCCACGTTGGTCAAGGGAGAGTGCATGAAACTGCGACCATAGGTACTAGGGATGTCCTCCAGGTATTCCACACTCTCCTCTTTCTTGTCTCTACAGTTTGGAAGCCCTAGATGAAACTCTCCTTCTTCTCCTTTGTTCATGCTCCTACAAGCGATCGTCGCATAGAGAGCGAGAGATCAACCACCTACAACTACAGTTGCCAGAAGCCACCTCAACAAGCACCATTGATGATGCCAAATTTACTTTGTTTACTCCCCTAAAAAACAACTACCATCATCAAACCTTCTCCATATGACCTCTTTCTCCTTCTTCTTCCCACCTACAGATGCCATTGTCAGGCACATCCGATACTAGCAATGTCGTCCCACCTTTTCTTTGTATTGTCTGCAATCTATTGTAACAGGAGGCTTCTTAGGCACCATGGGGGCCTCCTATCGACACCTTTACATATAGCCACCACCACCATAACCTTTCTGGAGGAGTTTTGATGGTTGATTCAATGCTAGAATCAATGTCACTAGCTTTAATGTCCATTAGTGATTACGATGGCTTCCGGTAGCCATGAAACCACTGGGGTTCACCACCTTTGTCTTCTTGTACCTATTGCTTCAGCCTATGTTGATACAAACTGCTTCTTGGGTTGGAATATGAACCTTACATTCTACAATGGACATTGTAAGCTACATCCTACCTTCCATAAAGAACAATAGAGTGCTAAAACTAAACCACAAAGCTCCTTACACCACCACCTTTGTTCTAGGACTCTTAAAGCTATCCTTGTAATATGAGGTGGGGATGTATCCCCTATTCATCTACTTCTTCTCTACTGAATGAAGGCTTGAAACTCTAGAGCTTCTATACTTCAACTAGACCCTACATTGAATGATTCCATGATTCATTTGACTCAGCTTAATCCTCTAATATGTATGAGAAGTTGAAAACACCCTCTTAGGATGTTGTTAACAATCCCTGGAACTGCTTGTGATGTCTCAATTCTTCTACTGGCTGGAGGAACTAAGCTCGAGCATGATGACTTTCCTCTCGAGCCTCCTCCTCTTTGAGATCATGTCCAGAGATGCTACACAAAGCCTGATGATGTGATTAGCCTCAATTTCTTCCACAGATGCTCACCATGAACTCAATCTAATAAGGATCGGTAAGGAATCACTTAATCCGGTTTTCCTTCTTCTATTATTCTAGTTAGACCACTATGAGAAGTTAAACAATACCCTAATTAATAACAATGAGATGCCCCATCAAATAAAATCAAAGAGAGTAGTCTAAGTAAAAGGCTAATGATTATAATAGCTTAGTCATTACCTATATGAACTATGTATTTAGATGAGGTACATAAACATATATATATTAATGTACCTTGCAAGATATAATAACCTGATGATGTGATTATCCTCAGTTTCTTCCACAAATGCTCACCATGAACTGAATCTAATAGGGATCGGTAAGGAACCACATAGGCCAATTTTCCTTCTTCTATTATTCTAGTTAGACCACTATGATAAGTTAAATGAGACCCTACTTAATAATAATGAGATGTCCGGCCAGATAAAATCAAAGATAGTAGTCCAAGTAAAAGCCTAATCATCAGAATAGCTTAGTCATTACCTATGTAAACTATGTATTGAGATGAGGTACATAAACATCTTTATTAATGCACCTTGCAAGATATGTTTTCATGTCATCATCAGACCTAAGTAGATACTATATATAGTAATTCTTGGGCATATGATTGACATTGACATGCCATGAATTTGAGAAACAAAATATGGATCTTAATCACTAGTGTTCATCCCTACTTGATTCACTTAAACTACTCAATTACTTGGGAAATCATTTGAATGTTTTATGTTCAAACTAACTGATAATGCCAACATTCAAACTGTTGAAAAGCAAACAATGGTGTACATATATTGTGGATATATACCCTTGGTTCATCATCCTATCATCTAACTGATGTTAAGCCCTAAAACATAATACACCTAGATTGACATGTTATTATTATAATATGTTTTTGTATCATGGTTTTCTTGTTATGAATGTTAGGAGAGTAACCCTAATCAACATTCAGATAACCAAGAGTAGATTTGGAAATGAACTCAACTAAATCAATAATAATACATATTTGTAAATGTATGAACTGATTTGTGCAAATACTTTATCTAAGAAGTGTAGTGAATTTTGGATTGTGATATCGTACTAGGACTAGTCAAGATATCATGTATGTACTTCTCACTTGAGATGTTTGGGATTTCATATACTTTTGATACCTTTTTCTCTTGTATTATTTTTAATGGGGTGAAATCAATTGATTTTTCTAAATCAAGTAATCATTTGAAACAACCCATATATGTTCATATTTATGTAGAAATCATTTTTGATATTGTTGAACCCTCTCATGCTTTTACTTATTAACTACTTATCATACTCTATTTTGCAAATAGTAGTGACACTTACCTAGCATAGTGTAACATATTAGTGGGGTGGTTGGCCTTACTTGCACACATTCCTTGTTCTTAGTCCCAAAATTTGGGGGTGTATGGCCTTAGTTGCACACACTCCTTGAGCATAGTCTCTACATCGGGGGTATATGGCCATGGTTGCACATACTCCTTGGGTTTTAGTCCCTAAATAGGTAGTTTGTTGTGGTTCAACTACCGCTTTCCATATTGATAGACATCACTAGTTGAGTTATTCATGTTTATATTGCTTGTTTTATATTTTGCATTGTTGCATTTTTACTTATGGCAAGTTAAATTGATTGATTAATTTAATATCTCTTTAAATGCCTCATAATCAAAATTTATTTGATCTTGATTCATACTTCTGAGTTCATTTTGTATTCTCTCATTACATTATACTCTTTGCACTTTGTTTCCTTCCTCAATCTTACTCCATCTCACCTAGACAACATTTGTAGTACATACCAACATTTGTTGATGTCTCTTTATTTATATTGGGTATATTCTTGTACCTAGTTTAGGTTTATTTCAAGGACTATACAGATGCAGATCAGACCTAAGGAAAAGAATACTTTGGACACTTTGGCTTGAGACTTAGTTGAGACAATTAGGTGTTGTGCTTTGTAAGTTTTCAAAGATTGATGTAATCATATGACTTGTAAATAGCATGTATTTGATACAGTATATATTGATGTTGCCAAATATTGTCTATCATTGTTGATGGCTTATTATTGTACATCATTTATCCTTCCTTTTCATAATGATATGAATATCTTAGGATTACATTTTTAATATGATTAAATTAATCCCCTAATTAAACTAAATAAATGAAAAAAAATACATAGTGGGATTCTAGGACTTTATCGCGTAAAAGTAAAGTCGGGGACCCCAAAAACCCTGTCTATATAGAAATACCTAAGGCATTGCCATCTAGGGCAAATAAATAAGAAACACATTTCAAGACTCCATAAAGATGGTTGTCAGTGTATATGCTTTATGTGTTATGTTGTGGTGTGTGTTTTATTATGCGTTATGTTGTGTTGTGTGTTTTGTTATGTGCTATAGACTTATCTTGTATTTAGCGTTTCTTTTATCCCATATATCCTAAATATATTTCTCACCTACTCTCTTATGCTATAAAAGAAGAATGAAATGCATTTGTTTGAGACACATCAAATAATTCTTTTCTTATTTTATACATATCATATCTTGACCGACCCTTGGTGTCTTAGGTTGCATTGTAAACAACATGAAACTTCAAATTAACACCCCCTCATTTTTTACTAGCATAAACAATATAAAAGATTTACCCCTATTTAACCTCAATAGAAAAATATATTCAAAAGATTCCTTAATGAACAATTCAACAACATAGAGATTGAACATATCAACAAGACACTATCAACCAACATGGGTAATCACATTTATTGGAAATGGGAAAATGATTATACACTAAAAACAATATATCACACTTCCATTCATCCCGATATCACAATTGAATATGACAAAAAATTCTAAAGGTGAATATTTTAATATGAAATTTTTAATAAAGAATTTGTTTGTTTGTCTAAAATTACTTGCCTTATGTAGGTATCTTCGGACATTGAAATCATATGTGCATAATAAAAATCATCTAGAGGCCTCAATAGTAGAAATGTATATCACTAATGAATGTTTGATATTTTTCTCAAGATATATGAAGGACAGTGAAACTAGATTTAACCATCATCCAAGGCATCATGACATTGTGATAAGGTTTCCCTTTTCTCACCCTCCTGAACCTACAACACATACTACATTATAGATGGAGGAGAAAAGAAAGGATCTAGGGATTATACAAGTCTACATCTAGTTCTAGAACATCTAGGTTCTAACCTGGAGGCTAAGCCAACTTAATCCATAAAGGACAACTCATTAAGTTTCTAGGGTTGAGATATAAGGTTATGTTTAGTTTGTGTTTCATGGGAGAAATGTTTGGTGTATTTATTATTCATTCTCTGATACCTTCTGTCACCGAACCATTTGTTACCCAAATCCTAACTCCAAATGACTATAAAGTCAATGACGATAGGACATAAGCATCCGTCCCTAGCATGTTATTATCAATGTGTGAATGTGGAAGTGTAAAACTTAGTATACATGAACAAATAATAAGATAAAGTCACCAATCATAATCTCAACATTCGACAATATTATTAAGTAACATTGTTTATTAAAAGCTTTCAATTACATTGTCAAGAGTACAATTTTCAAGTCTTCTCATGTACACTATGGATCTTACAACAAGCACACCTAACATAGATCATAGAGCCCATCACCTCTAGCCATCTCTGAACCTATAAAATACGTGAAATAAGGCAGTTCAAGCACACGAGTTGCTTAGTACGGGGCTAAAAGATACATATACATAAGCTTTGTATAATTTTATAAAAGTTATAGAAGTAACAAACAAGAATGAACAATTAAGTATTTAACAAAGTGAGAGCATGTATTTTATATCATTTTACTTAAATTATACTAACAACATCATATATCATAAGGCCTTTGACTACTTTCCATCGGAAGAGTCCATAAGGGTGCTCAAGATTAGCTAACCCTTTTATCGACATGGTCCACCCTATCTTGACACCTCAAGTAGGACGCCCAGCCTCGTGTCCTTACCCTAAGAATACATGCAGGTGCATAAGGTTTGTATAATAGAGCTTCTATATTATGCTTGCAAGTTATAAAACAATAATACAATACAAACATGAAGTACATACTAGAATACTACATGGCAATATTTGAGCAAGTAAACAATCATACATATGTATCACATTTCAAGCAAGAAATCCATATTCATATATTTATTAAAGCTTGTACTCTAATTTAGAGATTTTTAACTTACTTATCCTTGATCATCTAGCCACAAGCAACACCTAATTAAGATCAAGATTACATACATACATTAGATTCTCATCATTAACCCTAACTAGCTTCATATTGGGGTTTTGGCCAAGTTAGGTTCAAAGTTGCTGAGTAGTCCATTTAATGGTCTTGTATTGAATTAGAGGTCATCATGAAGGTGGGTTTCAAGTTTCAAGTCATTCTGAGGTTCCATTCTCTTTATATGAATATTTCAAGGTTTAGGCCACTTATGCCCAAAAAGGTCAAAATACTCATAATAGAGTAACCCAGGTCATGATTCATCAAGTTGTGGGACTTATACAAGGTATGAGATTACATCATAAAGATAAGGACACAATAAGATTATTCAAATATATGTGGATACCCTCCTAGAGTCTAGGCATCAAACAACCAACATTGGTATCAACATACCCACATACATTCAAGCATTCACGCAGTTCATATGCCACTAGGGGTTAACATAAGACTTGGGTGCGCATCAAATAGTAAGGAAATCAAGAATAGAAGAATCAAATCTGATTTAAGAGGGAAGAGCATAAAAATAGGACCCATGTCGGGATTAGGGCATAAGCAAGGCAAACAAGTCATATGTGTCACCCTGATTGTAGTTAAACCTGAAGATGTGTTTTGAAAATATTATCCAATTTTTTCAATTATAGTTAAACATGCAGATACCACTTATATCATCACCATCAAAATGTTTTGAAAATATTATCCAATTTGCTAATGACATGATGATTATAATTAAACCTGAAGATAACACTATCATCAACACCATTCATATCATAGGACTCTTCTTTTATATGTCCAAACTCAAAATAAACCTCGATAAATCTTCTATAATAGGCATCAACACCACAACCAATACCTTATATAGATACAAATTTCTTCTACAATGCAAAATTGAATCCTTCCCATTCATGTATCTTGGTATACCTATAACGCCACATCCCACCCAACATAGACCATGGTCGCCTATCAAAGAGAAAATACAAAACAAACTATCTTCAAGGACAAACAACTTTCTCAGCCTAGATGGTCACCTCACTCACATGAACAACTCCACCACCCATCACATCACACTACATTAGTTGCATTCCTTTACCAACTAAAACTAGAAACACCATCGATTCCATCAAAAGAAAATTCTTTGGAACAACTTTTCAGTGCACTTAGAGACAAATAAAAGTCAACTGGAAAATTGTATGCACTCCAAAGGAATATGGAGGGTGGGGCATCATTGACATACACTCAGAAGCCATTTGCCTAATTACCAAAATCATCCATTCTCTTACCTCCAAGTCCATAAAAATTTTGAAGCATTTTATTCAGGACAAATACTACAAAAACACCCATCCTGGGAAGAAAACCACTAAGGGCATCTCATCGCCTCTTTGGAAATTTATAAATAAGCACATAGATTACATCAGATACATGATTATCACTCCACCACATGCCTACACACAGATAAATTTTTGGACCTATTGGTGCATCCTCGCTAGTGGTGTTTTTACACCCCATGAGGTCAGAGCGCACAGGATGTGGGATCTTATACTTTCGAAATTTATAAGACCTAAACTAACACACCTACGTCTACTAAAACAACTACACCCGCAAGCGCACGGGGTCGTGTCATAGTATAGGAAGGTGGCAAGTAAAGGGTCGATCCACAGGGAAAAGAGGGGGCACTAGAGCTAGGTTAGTTTAGCTAGGTTCCTACTGCGGAGACTAGGGTTAAGGGTTTAAAGGTTGATTTGATTGTTAACTAAGGATGAATAAGAAAGCAGTTAAAGGAAGGAATGAAATCTACGTTAACCCTAGACTAGATTGAGACTAAGCAGGAAATAAATGACTAAGCTAGGTATGAAAAGACAAATTATGCTAAGACAAGCAAGAGAAAAGCAAAAGAGCAATTAAAGAACTAAACTAGCATAAACAAGGCAAGAGCAAGGCAAGAAGCTTACTAAGCAAGAAAAGAACTAACTAAGCTAAGCGAGCACAAAACTAGGGTTTTAAGCAGTAAAGAGATGTGTGGGTTGTTTAGGGGTATGAACTTATCACTTAAGTTGGGGGTGACATGTGAACATTATGATTCCATTTAGATTATCCAAACCAAGCAACAAGTTAGAGTCTAATGAATTAACCTAAGCTACTAACTGGCCATGGATATGCTAGGTTGTGTATAGGAGAACTAGTCCCTAACACCCCCTACTACCCTTACGAGGCTCAATTGGGTTAGGGATTAGGTTCAATCCAATTAGAGTCTAATCAAGTCTAGGTTTCTAGATTAGACATTCCTAGGGCAATTAGGGGCCGGGGGTAGTAATGGGGAGGTGAAATTAGGGTTTTGGAACCCGATTCCCCCACATTCTAGCCTTGAGAAGGCTCCATGCTAAGTGCACTAGAATTATCTAATCTAGCTACTTAGATCTGTCACTTAGGTTTAGGGAGATTGATTAGGATGTAGGAAGATGGGAGGCAACCTAGGGATCCAAGAATTGGACCTAGGGGCAAATCCCAAAATTCACACATATAAGCAATTTGCCTAAATTCCTAGGCGATATCACACACAAACCAACAAGCAATCCATGGATAATGAGATAGAAATAGAATATAATCATTAACAAATGAAATTACAAAGTTTACATGTCATTTTCCCCCAACATGGTATCAAAGTAACATATTTTCCCCCAAACAGCCCACCCAAGGGGCCTAGCTACTCATAGACATGGAAAACACAAAAAGAAAAGAGAAAGAGGTAGAAGAAGCCATGGAGCTCAGAGTAGTGGCTGAAATCCTTCTCTCCAGCAGCTGCAGGGTCGTCCTCCTCCTTTTTCTTGGATGGCAAGGTGTAGAATGGTGGTGGGATGTGGATGGAAGACTTAGATATGGGGGGTTATGTGGTGGAAATGGTGAAATGGAGTGGATTTGAGGTGGAGGTGAAGTGGAATGGAGTGGAGGTGACAAGGGAGCGAAAATGGGAGTAGAAGGTAGCCAACCCTCGACCCCCAGCCGCCACTAGGGCTTATATAGGGATCTAGGTGGTCTAGGGTTAAGTTAGGGGTAAAATGGGGAAAGCAGTGGAAAAGTGGCTGGATTCTATGAGTAGCACGACCGTGGTGGGGTACCACGGCCGTGGTGGGTAGGGTAGGCCACGGCCGTGGTGGATGGGCACGGTCGTGGGAATTAAAATGGCAAAGTTACATGGTTTTTGTCAAATTTGGGCTGAAAAGGCCACGACCATGGTGGGTTGAGGGTAGCACGGCCGTGGTGGGATCTGGTAGCACGGTTGTGCTGAGTGGCACGGCCGTGGTGGGTGATGGTAGCACGACCGTGCTGAGTAGCACAACCGTGGTGGGTGGTCGCAGCACGGTCATGTTGCGTGGCACGACTGTGGTAGAGTATGCTCTGCAGCTGCTTCAAAATTGAGATTTTTCCTGTGATTTCTTCATTTGCAGCACGACCATTCTGTGTTACCACGGCCGTGCTGGGGGCTTTGCTTGCACTTTGAGCTTCAAACTTTATTATCTATGGACTTCTTTGCTTAAGCTTGACTCTTGGCCACTAGGGGTGGGTTGGGGGAGCTCTAGGGCCTTCTTTGGGCCCCTCCATCTCTCTCGTCCATCCAAGTGTGGTCCAAGTACCTGAAAAACATGCAAATAATGTCCATAAGTGCATTTTACACAAATATGCATATTAAGGGAAATAAACATGTAATCTAATAGGTATATATGTGATTGAAATGCAAAATGTCACAAGATGAAGCCCTAAAATAGGGTTGAATCACCTATCCATGATTTTATGGCAATATGATTACAAATTGTACTCTGGGTCTTAGTATTCCACAAAACCTGAAATCCATCAACATTGCTAAAGTGCTTCATCTTCTACTAGCAACAGACAAAACAACCTCAAAACTTACCTTGATCAACAACTAAATGTCGCCATGATTTCAGATATCGTATAGAATCTAGAAGATAACACTTCTAATAGTATATATTCTAACTGGGGAAAAACTTACCGCTACATCACCTTCTGAGGCCACCTCTTTGACCTCTCTATATGCTGGAAAAATAAGTAGTCACAAAAATATAAAATATTCTTCTCACTCATTATTAAAAAGAAAATCCTAGCAGACCGTAACCTATATAAAAGAGGTTATATAGGACCTACTAGATGTTACCTATACCAAAAAGATGAGGAAACCACTTTAAATCTTTTCACAAATTGCACCTTCACAGTTCAAATACTTATATATCACCTATAATAAATAGGAGTCAACTGCCTCTTTTCGAGCTACTCCTATATTCTATTATTTCTTTAACCAATGGCTAAAATTAGAAGAGACGTAATTGTTGTTATGTTACTACAAAACCACAAGCTTGATTTGTTTTACACACATGTGTGTCACGGTGAAATGGATTTAATAATTGTTATTTTTTAACAATCTTTTTTGTTGTATTTTCCTTACCAATTGGACTAACTACCTCACCGCCTTTGCTTCCGATATGTTATTTATATGAAGTTTTAGGAGTTTGTATGTTAGCTCATTCCAATGTATTTGTGTGTTTCAGGTACATTATTGTGAGTTTTGTCTGTATATTTTTTTTACTGGTCAAATAAGGGCATCAAATTTGTATCGTTCTAGTCTATCTATGTGTTTAAGCAGTTTGTATATGTACTTACAAGTTGGAGAGAGTCACTAGGTTTTTAATCAATTGGTTTTCTCTTACCAATTTGTGTATAAATTATTATATAACATGTATGACCCCAACGAAAAAAATCGTGTGCTTCAATAATTTGTAAAGACATACTATAAGTCGAAGAGAATTAGTTGGTCTAATGGAATGTGTGTGTGTGTTTCAACAACTTGGTTGTATGCCCATTCACCCATTCAGCATGATTGTCCCAAGAGTCTGTCTGCGTGTGAGCTCCTTCACATGTTTGATTTTCTTTCTATGATTTGAGTTGCTCTATTTGTTCGTAGTTTTCTTTATTTACATTTTTAGATATTTTTGTTGATGGGCCAAATAAGGCACATTCACATTGTTCCAATCTCTTTATGTGTTAAGCAGTTTGCATGTGTACTTAACTTTCAATCTCTTTATATCAAAGGGAGTACCTAACTTTCAATCTCTCTCTTATTGGGTTGTATATAAATTATTAAATAGCAACACACTACTAATCACGAGCACAATAGAAAAAATGGTGTGTGCATTATGATAATTTTGTAAAGATATGCTATAAAGTGGAGGGATTCAAGTAGTTTAATCAAATGTATGTGTGTTCCAACAACTTAGTTTGTATGCTCATCAACACATTCGAATGTGTGTTCCAGTAGTTTTGTCTATGTGTTAACCGTTCAGTTTGTTTGTGTGATTATAGATTGGATAAAGTTATCAATCTACTCCCTCTCCCTCTTTATTAGTGGGTTTTATTTAAAACATTATGTATAAAACATAGTGTTAATCACGAGTCTACAAAAAAATAAATTTTCAATAAAGTTGGATTACTTTTTTTGTATAGTTCAACTGCTATATAACTTTCTACATGTATAATGCATTTTAAGTTTAATATTTTTTTTAAATAAAATTGGTGATAGTTGCTACTCGAGTAGCTTTTTATTTAGATTTGCTTAATTTTTTTTCTTCTAAATTGATGACAAATGTTGGTATAAACTTTATACAGGTTGCTTCACCTAACAAATAATTTTCTTGAGCAACTATTTGCATAGTTTCAGTTCATTGTACTTTTATAGAAGTGGTGATTATCGTTTTTCATGTAGCTTCCTTTTGAAGTTTTATTAATTCTTTTTATATAAAATGTGGTGACAATGGTTTTTGAACATCTTGATTCACTTTCTATGTTTTTTTTACTAGAATGATTACAAATTTAATTATGAGTATTAAAAAATTCTAAATTGCCAACATACAATGTTAATTTTTTAATTCAGAGAATGTCAATCAAATAACATCATATGAGGCCCACTCCAGTTGAATAATTTTAGACTAAACATGTAACGACCCACACTTTTGAGTTTCTAAAAGACCTTAAAGTCACATATAGTCACTCATAAATTACAGGATCAGATTCATGAAATAATACAAAATAGTAAACAATTTCCATTAATGAGCAAATATTTACATGTTTACATAAAAAGCTCCTCTAAGGAGTTACATAACTTTTAAATAGAATTAACTTTTATAAGGGTGAAGATAAACCATTACGACTAAACCTTCATGATTAAACCGTAGTGTCTTTGGCATCTCTATCTGACCCTCATGTCCATGAATCAAGTATATCTGATACCTAAAACTCCAACAAGCAAATACGCGGTCAGTATATTGTTATCTGGTATGTGGGTTCAACCAATAATTACAAGTAACATATAAGCAAACATCTTTATCTTGCATATAAGAACATAAACTTATTTTCATATTCTAACCCATATCTAGTCAACTACCTCATGTGTAATCACTGTCCCTCCGGGGCTCGTGTGCATTACCCTTAAGATCATTCTAACCTAGGGTTCAGAATATTGTTATTTACTTTACATGATACTCATAGGAACTTTATAATTCATAAGAAGTAAATAAATAAGCAAGAAGTTTATTTGTCGTTCAATCTCATCGAGAAACATTGGCAATCTCAGAATTCGATACATGTATTCATAAGCGTACGATTTGATACATGTATTCATAAGCATATGATTCGATACATGTATTCATAAGCATAACCACGTACCTTATGCCATTATAGAAACCATGCAGAACATCATATACTTTATGAGTGTATCCAAACATCCAAGCAACCAAGCATATAATCAACAACATCTGAAACATGCATACTACATATGTATCACCATATATTTGTATTACATTACTCAGATCTAGATGTGCTCCTAAACTAGGGTTTAATACTATCTCATGTCTGGACCAGGGATTAGGGTTACAAACCCTATTTCCAACATAGTCTGGTTTCTAAGATTACGATTTCAGTTATGCATATTAGGTGAAACCCTAATCATCAACTTAAGCATATTAGACTATTCATGATACCTAGATCACATTACCAGCATTAAGATTATATCTAGATGTTCACATTGGTTTTAACACCCTAAAACAACATATATAAGATTGATAATATGGAATTATCCATTATTCATCATTATCAAGGATTTCCTTATTAGACATGACAAGACTAGGTATTAGCTTAACATAAATGAATCTACTTAATTAAGCATCATATTAACCTAAATCTAGGTTTTCCTTTTCATTAAACACATTGGGACATGTATTGTACATACTTTTAGAACATGAATCATAATTAGGTTTTACAACTAATTTATTTAGATTCCTCTCGTTTAGTTGATAAATTTCATATAATATATGTTGCAATTCGAGTTATCATTTATTATGATTTTTACAAGATTAACATTGTTGGACCAATTAAAAGGTGCCATGTCAGCTAACTTACCTTATCCCTTGTTGATCTGGCCTGACTCCTTATTACGGGAAAAAGACTTCTCCACCCTTGGGGCTTGAAAATGCGTTGGGGGGTGGGGGTAAAAGTGTCTTTTGACTCTGTTCCTTCTCCTACATTGCGTAGGGCAACCCTTGCCCGGCGCTCTCACTAGATGCATGTCCATAGAGCATGGATCCATGCCCAGCACTGTCAGAGGAGCCCTGGTGGTGCCCTCCCATCATAGTACAGTAAGACACCTCTTCCTCCGACGCTAAACTCCTCCTGGCATTCAGTGACTACCCTTTCCTCCTCCATCCCTCTCACACACAGAGATGCTGATGTTTATTGTTGTAGGTGTCCCGCGGGTAGACACCCATGGTGTTGAGCCCATGCTCCAGAGAGCGAATGTGGCATGTAATGCCGCTAATGAATCCGCCCATCTCCGATGCAGCCGAGTGGTGCCTTGCCATCTAGATAACCCTACCAAGGCGCCGACGTGTCTCCTTGCAGCCTATCTACTCGGTAGCATAGTTGCAGCATCCTCCTGCCCCTCCTTTCTCACGCACTTCCCTCCGTAGGTAAGAGGCTGGCCTCAACACTCCTCCAACGATGGCCAACGCCCTCGCTCTTGTCCTCCTTCCTTGCCTCCCCATGGCCTGGGGTTCCCCTCCACAGATCCCTCCCCAACATTGATGGCCCTCTACGGTTGTTGAAGCTCATCCTCATGGTGGTTTTGATACCCTAGAAACAACTCGAACATGGTTCCTTGGCGTGCGGATGTCCATCGACGCCAGTGCGACAAGGAGTGGGTAGACAAACCCTTCTAGAGAACAACGATAGTGTCTACATCTGTTCTTGGTCATGGGTTATGATGTCTTTTGTTGCAACCATGATGTAGGTCCGTTCGAGGGTGGGGGTGGCTCCAAGCTAAAGGAACTAGGGATCCCAAGGCACATAGACTCCCATAAGGCTTCTCTATGGCCCTAGTGGCTGCAACCATGTCTTTCTGGCCACGACAAGGACTGCCTAGGGGGTCCTATATATAAAAACCTAACAAGAAACCCTTGTGGCTTCCACATATAGATAAAGGATGGGAAAAGGAGATTCAAGGCTCACGTTCCTTCTTCATATACCCAGGATAGATATGATTGTAAGTCATGGCTTATTAATATGGAAAAAGTTGCCATTCTCATTAAACTTGACAATATATTTCCTTCTATAAACTCCCTCTAGGATTCTGTTTCTTTTCTTTTGTCTCTTGGTATACAAGCAAGATGCCCATATGTCAAGCATTTTTCTATTATTATATTAAAACTCACCATTATCACCTTTCTATAAGATAACTCTTCTATTTAACAATTGGTCTCCATTTAAAATGTGGAAAAAGGCAAGACATCTTCTTTAGAAAGTAATTAGATCTACTCTCCTTATACCAAAACTCTTGGTTTCTATTCCCATTAAGACTCGAAATAAGCCATTAAGGAAAACACATACTTTACTTATAATTTGGGATCTAGATAGTTCCTTTTATCTCTTTTTTAATATATTACCCAAATTAATCACATTGATTTTGTGAATACAAAGCCATTATTATTCATATATGAATTCCCTCTATTTATTCAACTGGTATCACAAACACCCATGTTATAAAGATGGTTACGATTATTATTCCACCAATAATTCTATTGAGGAATTTACAAAACAATTCATTATATAATTCATTTTTTATCAAAATTTAGGTATTACATTCATCCCTCCTTAAAAGGAATTTTGTCCCCAAAATTCAAGCTTAGTAAGCTTAAGGTGAATGACAACTCAATTTAGTTCAACCTTAGGGTCAACACCCTATTTAGAATCTTTAACTTCTTTCATTGGCATGAAATTTCCTCACATTATACTAAGATTGGTCCTTGAATTCCGTTCAAGGTATATCCACATCCTTAGTATCTACACCTCATCATCTCTGAATGATTTCATCATTACTTGATGATTTCTCTTTTCTCCTAGGTATCCAACATGTGATTCATTATTTTAACACAAGGGTGCGGTGACACCTCTAACCCTAGTTCATGTCATTATACATTAAATGTAGGATATTCATCCTCATTATCTCAATTTTAAGCATAACATGTGTCTATCTGATCTCCTTCCCTCATAATAAGATGAAATAAGCATTTGACTGCAGCCCAAACACAAAGTTCATTCCATTCCAAGAGAGGAGATGGTACATCCACACATTACCTTTCAATTTCACATATTAAGTTGAATCATACTCGATATGACTCTAAACTTACTTGTTCTTAATTTCATAACATTCTTATATTCCATGAAGTCAAGAGTCCTTTTTCTTACTCTTAAGTTAGAGCTCAACTTCTTTCAAGTTTTCATGACTTCATTATATCTTTTATATTTACACCTCATGTTTTATAAGTCTTAGCCAATTCCTTGAGGTCGGTAGGGGTATAGGTACCTTTGGAGTGATCTCATCCTTATGCATCAAGGAAGTACCTTTCACATTCACCCATTAGGCTACATGATCATCATGGAGGTAGCTAATCTCCTGAGACATGGACCTTGGGCAAACTCAGCTGTTACCTCCCGACCACATCATCGTGTGCATTCAGGGCACAATCAACTCCCAACCCATCGGTCCTATGTACCTCTAATACACCCTACTTGACCCTAGGATTGCATTAGGACTCTACCCTCCCTAAGGGTTTCTTTTGAGATGTCACATCTTTTAAGCACATATTCTCTTATTTAATTCTTTAAATCGGATTACCTTCATCTCTCTCTTTTGAGTACACATTATGCAGTGTAGTCCCAACATTGGGCTCGGGCCACCTTCCCTCCGGGGCTTGATGCCATGTCGATCTTCCCTCTTGGGCTTGACCTCTGTGATCTTCCCCTTCAGGGGCTTGATCCAAAACAACTACATTGTGGACTTGGGCCACCTTCCCTCCTGGGCTTGGTGCCTTACTGGTCTTCCCTTCTGGGCTTGACCATTTCATGAGCTTCCCTCCTGGGCTCGGTCGTCCACTTATGCCACCTTCCCTCCTGGGCTTGGTGCCTTACTGGTCTTCCCTCCTGGGCTTGACCAACTGTGTCACTTAGGGATGGCAATGGGTGGGTTTTGCCAACCCATACCCAACCCATCGTAACCCATTTACCATAGGACCCATACCCAAATAAACCCATATAGATATGAAGGAAGGAACCCCCGCCCCATACCCAACCCATTTGTAAATGGGTCCCCATTACTACCCAGTGATGTGGCGAACTACTAGACCGATTAACTATATGTATGTATTGTTTCTTATCGACACACACTATACTTAGAGGATAGATTGCATCGTGGTCCATTTAAGTAACAATGTATTACTACTTACAACTTGTGTCAAGTTTTTACAAACAAAATTTTATGTTTTTATATTCGATACATCCAACAATATCCATGTGAAATATAGAACAAAAAGTGGGATTAAAACTTTAATATCTTAATGATCAAAGTGCAACTAAAATGAATACAAAAGAATCGTTGCATCTACATGAACGTCATTCAAACATTTCAGCAAACATACAACGATCTTATCAAAGTGACAAAAACGTCTTGATGATGGGTCATACACTCGATGTAGTAAGCAAGAGGATCTGAGACAGACAACAAAAGAAGGATCAAATGGTTCACATATCAGATTTTAACTTGCCGAAGATGCCAAACATTAAGTCCACCTGTAAGTGTTGTGAAGTAATGAGGATGCTTGTAGAAAACCTGCATCTGCAGTAGATTCTAAGAGTTGTTTGATTTTTTTTAGGTGCCTTCACACCGACAACATGCAACCGGACGACCGACCACTGAGTAGCGATCTACAACAGCTGACATCTAGCTCGACAACCAAAATGTGTGCGAGACAGAATTTCCTTGGTCGTGGTCCCTTCTATAGGTTCATATGGCAGCCGTGCAACGCTTGTGTCCATGGAAGCAGTGTACCGTGAGAGTGTCCTTGATTCTGGAAAGTAGTGGTAGTGCAGTTAGAGATGATTGAAGAGATGGACGTGTCGGGGACAAAAGGTAATAGCAGCCTGACAATGCTACCTCTTCATGTTTGGTTGGTTGCGGCTGAGGCAAAGAGGATCAGATGTAGGTTTTCGGTGTACCACTCGACTTCTAGGAAGCGACGATCACTGCAGACACATTGTTCACGGTGACAGAGAGTAATTGCCTTCACGGAGGTGCCTTACAGAGGAACCATCTTCACGACAGTGACCCGACGGAAAAAGCTACTTCACCGGTAACCAAGCACGTGAAATAGACAGCGTCATGGAGCCCGGAGAACAAAATGCCGCACAGTCTGATTGCATCAGATGGAGGGAGGAAGAGAACTCTCTTAAGCAGAAGAGTTCAAGCGATGTACGCTGGCAAACTAGCTAAACAAATGAATGGGTCCTGATGGGTCTCAATGGGGGGTTAGGTAAATAAATGGATCAGAACGCTTCATCCCCATTCGGCCCCATTTAAAATTAAGCCCCAACTACCTCGCGATAAATTGGGTTTAGTTGGGCTCGGGTCTGGGTGGGACTGGGTCAGTGGGTAAAATTGCCATCCCTAGTGTCACTCAGAGATGACATCCTTGGGTTTAAAGAATATAAGTGCTTTTATCTCTTTTTTTATATCTTTAACTCTTCACCTCTATAAGTGAGGAATAAGGTCATCTCAATATTTAAATACATTTATTCACTTACCTTTTAAGGGAAAGTCCTAACCTAGGGTGCCTTCTTGGCTCATAGGAGGGGGTTAGGCTCTCTAGCCACAACCTGACCCCAAGATCTAAGGTTTTGCCTCCCTCCTAGGTCATCTTCCCACTCTTGGATTGACCCACCCTTGGTTGGCACACTAACCCTAAAGGTTTCATATATACCTCTCTTTTTTCCTTTTATCATTAGGCATAATTTTTATCATTATAGCATGTCAACCCGTGCTTGCTGAATTCTAGGATACCCCCTCATAGTCCCTATCTATTCGGTAAACTTGGGACACCTTCCCCTCCCGGGCTTGGTGATACATCGGCCTTCCCCTCCGGGGGCTTGACCATCATCACTAAACTTCTCGAGACAACATGAGGAGTTTGAGAAAGTTATACAAACATTCATTTTTCACATATATATAGCTATTGGGTTCATAAATTTCTTAAGACCTCTTACATAAGCATTATGCTCTTCATGTACACTTGTGATTTCAAGTTTCACATGGGTAGTGTCCCATACCACCACACCATGTTCATTATTTAAGATTAAGGTTTTTAAAGTTAGGGTTAGGGCCTATACTTCTACCTCATAGAGTTTCCATGTCCCTAGACTCTATAGAGTTTTCATACCCTAATCCAAGTCCTTCCTCTATGAAAGGGCTTACCCATACATGTATCTTTCTAGTGTCTACCCTCTCTAAAGGGACCTACACAAAAGGTTACATCTTTTCACATTTTACTTCTATAATTAACAATTTCTTTTCAAGGCTTTTTAAGCAAAGAGATGAGAAGTAGATGAAAATGTGAGATGAGGAACTTAATTATTCTCTTAAAATTTCTAAGGATAATTTGAAATTATAAACTATTAAGAATTAGTTGATGAATCTGTGCTCTGATACCAAATGTAACGACCCACACTTTTGAGTGTTTGAAAGACCTTAAAGTCACAGATCGTCACTCATAAATTCCAGGACCAGATTCACGAAATAATACAAAATAGTAAACAATTTCCATTAATGAGCAAATATTTATATGTTTACATAAAAAACTCCTCTAAGGAGTTACACAACTTTTAAACAAAATTAACTTTTACAAGGGTGAAGATAAACCATTAAGACTAAACCTTCATGAGTAAACTGTAGTGTCTTCGACATCTCTATCTGTACCCTCATGTCCATGAATCAAGTATATTCGATACCTACAATGCCGAAAAACAAATACGCGATCAGTATATTGTTATACTAGTACGTGGGTTCAACCAATAATCACAAGTAACATATAAGCAAACATCTTTATCTTGCATATAAGAACATAAACTTGTTTTCATATTCTAACCCATATCTGGTCAACTACCTCAGGTGTAATCACTGTCCCTCCGAGTCTCGTGTGCATTACCCTTAAGATCAGTCTAACCCAGAGTTCAGAATATTATTATTTACTTTATATGATACTCATAGGAACTTTATAATTCACAAGAAGTAAATAAACAAGCAACCAATTTATTTGTCATTCAATCTCATCGAGAAACATCGGCAATCTCAAAATTCGATACATGTATTCATAAGCGTAACCATGTACCTTATGCCATCACAGAAACCATGCATGACATCATATACTTTACAAGTGTATCCAAACATCCAAGCAACCAAGCATATAATCAACAACATTTGAAACATGCATACTACATATGTGTCACCATATATTTGCATTACATTACTCAAATCTAGATGCACTCCTAAACTTGGGTTTAGGACTATCTCATGTCTGGACCAGGGATTAGGGTTACAAACCCTATTTCCAACATAGTCTGGTTTCTAAGATTACAATTTTAGATATGCATATTAAGTGAAACCCTAATCTTCAACTTAAGCATAGTAAACTATTCATGATACCCAGATCACATTATCAACATTACGATTATATCCATATGTTTACATTGGTTTTAATACCCTAAAACAACATATATAAGATTACTAATATGGAATTATCCATTATTCATCATTATCAAGGATTTCCTTATTAGACATGACAAGATCAAGTATTAGCTTAACATAAATGAATCTAATTAATTAAGCATCATATTAACCTAAATATAGGATTTCCTTTTCATTAAACACATTGGAACATGTATTGTACATACTTTTAGAAGCATAATTAGGTTCTACAACTAATTTATTTAGATTCCTCTCGTTCAGCTGATAAACTTTCATATATTATATGTTGCAATCTGAGTTATCTATCATTTATTATGATTTTTACAAGATTAACATTGTTGGACCAATTAAAAGGTGCCACGTCAGCTAACTTACCTTATCCCTTGCTGATCTGGCCCGACTCCTTATTACGGGAAAAGAATTCTCCACCCTTGGGGCTTGAAAATGCGTTGGGGGGTAAAAGAGTATTTTGACTATGTTCCTTCTCCTACATTGCGTAGGGCAACCCTTGCCTGACGCTCCCACTCGGTGCATGCCCGCACAACGTGGCTCCGTGCCCAGCGCTGCCGGAGGTGCCCTGGTGGCACCCTCCCATCCTAGTGCAGTAAGACACCTCTTCCTCTGACGCCAAACTCCTCCTGGCGTTCAACGACTGCCCTTTCCTCCATCCCTCTCACACACCAAGACGCTGATGTTCGTTGGTATAGGTGTCCCGCGGGAAGACAACCATGGCGTTGAGCCCATGCTCCAGAGAGCGAATGTGGCGTGCGATGCCGCCAATGAATCCTCCGATCTCTGACACACCCGAGTGGTGCCTTGCCATCCAGATCACCCTACCAAGGCATCGACGTGACTCCTTGCAGCCTGTTTCCTTGGCGGCGTCGTTGCAACATCCTCCTGCCCCTCCTTTCTCATGCACTTCCCTCCGTAGGTGAGAGGCTGACGTCAACACTCCTCCAACAATGGCCAACACCCTCGCCCTTGTCCTCCTTCGTTGCCGCCCCATGGCCTGGGGTTCCCCTCCACGGATCCCTCCCCAACATTGATGGCCCTCTACAGTGGGTGAAGCTCGTCCTCATGGTGGTTGTGATACCCTAGCAATAACTTGTCCAGGGATCTTTGGTGTGCGGATGGCCGCCAACACTAGTACGAGAAGGAGTGGGTAGATAGACCCTTCTAGAGAACAACAGAAGTGTATGCATCCGTCCTTGGCCGTGGGTTATGCTGTAATCTGTTGCAACCATGTTGCATGTCCGTTCGAGAGTGGGGGTGGCTCCAAGCTGAAGGAACTAGGGAGCCCAAGGCACATAGACTCCCACAAGGCTTCTCCATGGCCCTAGTGGCTGCAACCATGTCTTTCTGGCCACGACAAGGACTGCCTAGGGGGTCCTATATATAAAATCCTAAGAGGAAACCCTAGTGGCTTCTACTTATAGATAAAGGACGGGAAAAGGAGATTCAAGGCTCACGTTCCTTCTTCGTATACCCAGGAGAGAGATGATTGCGGGTCATGTCTTATTAATATGGAAAAAGTTGCTATTCTCATTAAACTTGACAATATATTCCCTTCTATAAACTCCCTCTAGTATTCCGTTTCTTTTCCTTGGTCTCTTGGTATACAAGCAAGATGCCCATATGTCAAGCATTTTTCTATAATTATATTAAAACTCACCATTATCACCTTTCTATAAGACAACTCTTTTATTTAACAACTAGTCTCCATTTAAAATTTGGAAAAAGGCAAGACATCTTCTTTAGAAAGCAATTAGATCTAATCTCCTTTTACCAAAACTCTTGGTTTCTATTCCCATTAAGACTCGGAACATGACATTAAGGAAAACACATACTTTACTTATAATTTGGGATCCAAATAGTTCCTTTTATCTCTTTATTAATATATTACCCAAATTAATAACATTTATTCCACGAATACAAAGCCATTATCATTCATATATGAATTCCCTCTCTTTATTCAAGTTGTATCACAAATACCCATGCTATAAAGATGGTTAAGATTATTATTCCACCAATAATTCTATTGAGGAATTTACAAAACAATTCATTATATAATTCAATTTTTATTAAAATTGAAGATATTATATAATTCAATTTTTATTAAAATTGAGGATATACAAAGTACATGTGAAGTATCGCGATGTGTGGGTCCAATTGTACAGCGGAACAAAAACTAGAGAGGAGTGCCTTGTCGGAGGGGAGTCAGAGGCTATCCTCTCCCTCCCTATACCCGTTTTCCCTTCGAGCGGTCCGCCCGTCATCTCCTCCATTGCTTCAAGAACCCCAAAACACCCCCCCGCGAGTCATCCCATCCACTGGCCGCACTCGTCGCCACAGCCTACACCCCTCCAAGGAACCCGCCCCACTGTCGTTCCCCGTCACCGCCACGGAGTTCAGCGGCGGGTTCATGACCATCTTCGCCACCGTGACGCTGCCCGCTCGACGGGCATCCATCAACCACCTCTGGCCACGGCTTCGTCTTCCTCCGTCTCCACCTACCCCACTCGAACCCCAACACAAACCCCGCGCCATCTTCCACTACCGCAGGCCACCTGCTGCCACCGACGTAAGACGCTTCGTCGACCGCCTCCCCAACCGCGAGAAGAAGATTGCTTCAAGACCCCCCACCCGAACTCAAGCTCAGCCGCATTTTCTAAAGGCCGCCAGGCCTTCGCCCTCTGCAACCCACTCCCACGCCCCACAAGCAACCCCAAACAGCCGGGCAGCCTGGGTGCTCAACCCTACAGGCAAAGGCATTCGCTTCCTCTTCCTCTTCGTCAAGCGCCTCCCCGACCGCCAGGCCGAGTCCATGGTCTCCAACGCGCTGTCTTCCGGGGCACAGTGCTCTTCGTCAGAGGGTATGAAGAGACAGACGCGGACACACCCTCCATCGCGGAGAAGATAGGCGGCTCTGGTTCGAGTTAAGGAGACGCCGCTGCCAAAGGTTTCTGCTCCTGCTCCTCTCTCCTTTCGCAAAGTGCCTCTTCTCATGATTGAATTCCAGTTTTCTCTTGTGATTTCGGGTTTTTCTGTCAATCTTCTTGATGTTTGTTGCTTGGTCACTAAATCATATTTTCTTGATGTTTGAGAAGCTTTAAGTTTGTCTTAACAGGCATACTAAATCATATTCGCTTGGTCACTAAACTGTTAACAGGCGTACTTTTTTCTTCCCATGAGAGATTTAAGTTTGTCTTAACTCTTGTCATTTGGTGTTCATTTGGGAGTCTTGATGTAATGTTTTCTCGGTCGGCAAACTTGTTTGCTTAGTTCTTGTACACCCCTGTCTGCATATTACTCTTCTAGTTTATGTATGGTTGTGTAGACTTTAATACATGCATATGAACACAGCCTAGAAACTTAAGTATACAACTTGCCTAGTCCAGTGATTAAGAAGTATCTTTACTAATGAAACTTAAGTATACAGAATAAGATAAGATAGCAATAAAAGCTAATGAGACACATCACGATAATAGACTTAGATGAAGGGCATACAATTTATGACCAGCTTGCCTTGTGATTGCATTGGGCAAATATGAAAACATTTATATGATGGCAGTTGCTCTGTGATTTCTGTCTTACTAGGCGATTACATATTAGTGTAGAGGCCAAAAGTTCACATTCTTCACGGCAGGCTCTAGGTTTGACAAATTGGGTGTCTGCAGTAGCTCTTTGATGCCACTAGGGATGGGAGTAAAATTGTCTAATATGTACATGTGACCCAAGTGTGAGCAAAGCAGGTAAAGATTCAACTTGACACTCCGACTCATTCTTAACTTGCATACTGGAAGCTACTTCAGCAACTGTTGAATGAGTATCGCCAAAGAACAAATGGATTATACAAGAAGGTGAGAAAACAGTAGAACCCTTTATGCTAATATCCCCCACTAGCATCTTTTAGGTTTGTATATAATAAACAACCCGAAATGTGGAAGAAAATGCATTGCAACCTGGAGAGCTTGAAAATAATTGAAGGATCACGTCTAAATGGAAAGATATGTAGGAAAAACAATACACCAACGGACAATGATGGACATGGGCTCAGTCATATGTTTTGCTAAGGTGACATCCAATACATATTTGGTGAATGGCATATGCATGTTAAACTTGTTTGATATACTTGCAATTGAGAGAACTTTGAACAAATATGGTCTTTTAGGAGAAACAAGCGATGCAATTCTTCTATAAACTAGAGGTTTTAACATAGCATGTATTTGTAGAGTACCCTCGAAGTTCAGTTTTAGGGACTGAGGGTGCTAATCTAACATGGTGTTATGAAGCTCCTGGAAGGATGTCTGTGAAGGTCTCGGTAGTTGTATTCTAATATATATATTATCTCCTATGAACTAGAGGCATTTACCTGTCTCTATATGTGGCCTCCCATCCACTAGAGTGATTTCATGACCAGGAAAAATGGGAGGGTTGTTGATTACTTCAAAAGCTACAACAATGTCAAATCTTCTTGTATTTGACTCAAAAAGGCATGTTCACTTGCTTTATTCAACTGAAGAAGGTGGACATTTAAAAAAGACAAGTAAAAAAGGCTTCATAAAGAAGGTAACTTAGAACAAGTCTGACAGGGTTACCATCTAGATGCAAAACCAAGAGACTTTGGCATGATCATCTAATAATTGTTTATGTATCACCATCGTATCACTTCTTTTGAGAAAGTGCATGGAAATCATCATACAAATGGTATTCTCTCCAAATACTAGATAAGAATTTTCTCTAAGTATTAGTAATTCTTGGAGTCCCATAGTATATGTATCAGGTTATATGAGAGTGGCATGATACTATATCTCAAGATGATCCACATTGCCTGCATCATTTTGTTACCTAGATTTCCACACTGATATATGACCAACATGATTCAATAATTTCAAGCCACCTTTCTAGCTAGGCAGCGTCATCAAATGCATTAATTGCTGGGTGCTTATATGGTTTTACTCCACCAATCAAAATTCATGCCATCAGAATGCCTATTGCTGCATTTTTTTGGGTATTAACGAGAAGCTTTAAATCACAAATATATGCTTCTTTTGTTTTACCATCTAATTGATTATAAGATATGAATCTAGGATAACACACATGGAGTTGATCTGACAATGTACTTATGAGGACTGACACTACACCAAAATGGGCGTATAAATGACATTATCCTCTAGGATCTGACCAATATAGGGGATATGGGAAAGACTAGATGCATGATTTTCCCAATCTTCTTCTAGCATCTGTCTTTCACAACGAAAATACATTCTCGATATTCTCAAAGAAACATGCATACTTGGAACTAAACCTGCTAGCACCACTCTAGATCCCAATACAAATTGGGATGATGAGTCTTCATCACTATATCCTGATAACCACCGATACAAAAGATTGGCTAGTAAGCTGATCTATCTTACTATCACTAAAGCTGACATTGCTCCTACTGTTGGACTTGTCAGTAGGTATTTGGATAAGCCTTGACAATGTCACTGGGGATGCTGCGTGTCACATCCTTGAATATTTGAAGAATTGTAGTCTTTCCTACTTCCTCAATGGACACAACAATACCCCGCTGTAACTCCTGATGATTGGGCATGGTTGTATCAGATGCTATCCTACATGTATCCTCATGCGAGGAACCATCAACTCCATATCAACATACACTATTCTTCTTTGAGCACATCCGTCGTTCCTGCACCAACAGGGTGGCACTTACATAGACTTCTAGCACCCCCTGTGTCATAAGTTTAGGTTTGTTCAAGGACGAGCAAAACCCTAAGCTTGGGGTGGTAGGGCATTATGCCCTTTCTATCCTCTTTCACACATTTTTTATATTAGTGTATTTTTCTTTTTCATTGCCATGCCATGCATTGACATTTTTCCTCGTAAATTAACTGGTTTCTAGAGTAGCCTTTACTACTTAGTATGGATTGACATAATTTGTAGCTCGACGATTAACACTAATTATGATTTCATATCAAGGAATTTAACCTACCATTCACGGTTCTTGCTTATTTCAAGTGTGTGGGACACTGTAATCGTTGTTGTATATTGATATGTACACCCATGTCCTATGTTTAGGAGAGGAGGCAATTACAAGGAATTGGACTAAACCCTGACGGGCCACGACAAACAAGCCCATGTACATAATAGACGGATTAGCCTAGTAACTAAATAGGCTAATACTTTCTAACAACTATGTTCGATAAGTGATTCTACATGTTTGTGTTTTTCATCTCTTAGGGTTCAAAGTCACTTGTCAACAACTCGTTTCAGTTTGTGGACAACTTTTCTAGGATTTGCGTGGTTGTTTGAGCCGGTGATTGATCAAACTCCATCGACTTTTCATGAATTTGTCTAAACTCTTAAGGATTCTTTGGATCGTAGTTGATCTCACCTTTTAATCCGGCTTGTGGTTGACGAGATTGAATTGAAATCTCGTTTGATTGCATCTTTGGAAGGAACTATCTTCGTCTCACAATTCAGTTTTAGAGTCTAAAAAGAAAATAAAAAAGTACAAAAGGCTTAGCTGCCCCCAATCTCAAAAACAACTAAAAAACTCTAAAGAGCACATAAACCTAAAAAATGAATAAAACCCATGCCAATGAAATAAAATGAAACTAATGAAAGACTAAGCGTGAATTAAAGAATGAATGTTCATTTTTTTCTTTTTAGATGAGTCTAGGGTGTGCCCGATTGGTACATGACTGCGATAGTGACATAGGTACAACGTACCTAGTAGTGTCGTCGGAAAACTCATCTGAGTCTTTTAGGAACCCCTGGGAGACTGGGGAAGTCTTCCTAAGAGCATGGTTAGTTTGAGTGTGCTAGTGCGGTACAAGGAGGTTGACTTACTGCTTTGGGCTCACTGGCCCAGATTATAGGGACCGTTGCTCGCTACATGGACCTTCTATAGCTTATTGCGGATTCGAAATGCCATTAAAGTCCTTTTGTTTTGTATTAGATATACCTTAATTTTGAATGAATCAATGGCTGAATTATGCTCATCATAAAAACATAAATTAACTCTATTTTTTAGGAGAGCCTAGGGTGGTGCTTGACGAGTATATGATTGCGAAAGTGATGCGAATATGATGTGCCTGGTAGTATCATCCAAAAACTCATTAGAGTCGATTAGGTACCCCTTACAGACTGATGGAATCTTACCAGAGCATGGTTGGTTCCGACACAACACCAGGAGGATGTCTCACTACTTTGGGCCAAGTGACTCGGACTGTAGGGACCATAGCTCGCTAGATGAATGCCTGTAGCAGATGTGGGATTCCCAAGGTCATTAGAGTATTTTCTTTTAATTTATTGTGTTTCTGAATAAGTGGTAGTAGCGAAATTCGTGATCCGGTTTGTATGAATCTTGAGGATGATTCTTCTCTTTTGTTTCTCGTGAGTTGAATCTTGCTTCGGTATAAGCTATGGGTATCTGCTAAGACCTGATTTTTGAATGATTTTCTAAATATCTTCCTCAGATACCTTGTAATGAGTAAAAGTGCTTAACTAGCACAATTTCTTATCATCCTTCACATTGAAGAAGAAAAGTCATGCTTGTCTATTGTAGTCAGTCGACTCTTTCTATGACTCGTACACAATTCTTATCCTAATAAGTTTTTTTTTTACTACGATCTTACTTAATAATGCTTAGATGCCATGTGATCTTTCACTAGCCGCTTTTTCTAGCAACTTGTCACTAGTGATTGGTAGCTTGATACCGAGTTTTCGAACAACTTGACCCTGATTCTATCAATTGAAAATAATCAAACGAATATTGAAAATCATTAAAATTTGCAAAAAGAGGGATGAAACAGCCCACTTGGTATGCCAATCTAGCTTAAAATACCGATCTGGTCGCGATGGTTAGGTGCCTTGTCATTAAGAAAAGAGGGCCAATGATGCCCCAACCAGCTCCCCACGTAGGCATAAGTTTAGTGAGCAGTTGAGACTGGTAAAATGCTATAATTCTTCCATATAGAAAAAGGGAACATAGTTGTACTTAGATAAGGAGTACCTGGGATGGGAAAATCATTGGGTATATTGTTGTTTGAGGATAAAATTTAAAGTCGGGTATTGTTGAGGATGTCGGGGAAGATTGACTGCTTGTCATAAACAATGAAACCACAATAATAAAGTTTGGTTAAAATTTTATGTTTATTAAGAATTTTTATCACTCATGTCTAGATATCAATTATAATAGCAAAAAATGTAGTTGGATGTTATGACATTTTCATTCAAGGATTTTCATTAACACTCAATTTCAAGACATGAAAAACAACTCCAGGTGATAAGCACTGGTGTGAAAAGGATAAATAGGCCTTGACTAAAAAAGAATGCCACGTAAGACGTTGATCATTCAGAAAAAGATTAATTTCTAGGCATTGGCTACGTTAACATATATGAAAATGTTTTACACCAAGTGTAAAGGTTAGGCTCCAATGTCAAAATAAACATGCAAATGCACAAAAAGACAACAAAAACAACTGAAAATAGTCCAGTTGCCACTCACCCCATAAAAATTCATACACATTTGGTGTGCATGCAATTAAATTACCAAAGCAACACAAACAATTGACTGCAATAGAACAATTCAAAAGTAGTATGAGCTTTAAGTCATCTCTATTAGGAATCAATGCATATCAAAATTTAAACTATATAATTACTTAATGGTTCCAAGATTAAGATGATGGTTTTGATTTAGTTCTAAGTTAACTAAACTAACTATTAGATCAGTTTTAGCTCACATTCAAGAGATAGAAGCACTTGATGTCATAGTACATACAACTCATGATAACCTCATCAATTATGCCAAAACATTCCTCTATCTTATATTTAGAAAAAGGAATTAAAGACCTTGAAATTTCACTCACAAACTTATCAAGAAGAAAATTCGTGCTTGTCTATTGTAGTCATTCGACTCTTTTCGTGACCCGTACACGATTCTTATCCTAAAAAGTTTTGTTGGTTTACAAAGATCTTACTTAATAATGCTTAGATGCCATGCGATCTTTCACTTGCCGCTTTTGGTATGTTCAAATCAATTGATGTTTGAATACAAGGAACTTGTCACTGGTGATCTTTCACTACCAAGTTTTCAAACCTTTTATGCCGAACCATGTTCGATATTCTTTGTACAGTTTAGTTGAGTCTTGCATAGGGACAAACAATAGGTAGTTGATAACATTTGATTTTGCGTTATTTTCTAAGTATTTTCCTAGGATGTATCATAATGAATAAAAGTGCTTAACTAGCACATTTTCTTATGAAGTACATTGAAGAAGAAAATTGATATTTGTCTATTGCATTCAAACAACTCGATGAAAGCATTGATGGTACCATAACCTTGCACTTTTGGCCACCTTCCCTAGGTTGGTGGAGTCGATGAGGAACCTCGATTTGTGCTCCTTTGCAAGGGATTACGAGTTGGTGAGACAAATGTACCTAAGTATGACATATGAGACTATCACATTCTTAAAGACAAGGTCTATCCTTACACAAAGATACACTTTTCCAGATCATTACTTTATACTTATCTACGGTAGTTGCATCCCGAAGCTTTGCCGCAAGTTGAAAAGGTAACTAACTTTATACGGCCGAGAATTAGAGTGAATGCTCCGCAATGCTCCTGAGACACATTGTGTATCTCTGTAATAGATATGATAGAGAAGAGTTCAAATTTATAGTGGGAGTAAGTGGATGATTTGGTCTAAGGTGATGTATGGCTCAGGTGCATGTATTAGGGAATCAACATAGCAAGTTTAGAAGGTGAGATGGGACTATGAAGAGGAAGAAAGGAGAAAAAAAGAAAAAAAAAGAAAATCAAGAATACTACATGTACTTTCAAATAATCAGGCTACATAAAAAATTAATATCTTTTAAAAATAGCTATTCAAAAAATTTTATACATTATTCATAATGGTGCATAATTCATGATTATGATTGAATATGATGAACACCTTAAATTACAAATGAGAGAATATAAATAAAAAATATAGGAGCCAAGGCTTGCCGAGGTACCTTGCTTTGGCTCTCAATACCTTGTCTTAACTAGTTTGGTTCATGCTCATTTTTCTGTTCATGTTTAATATGAAAAATGTTATACCTTGGCTTAACAATAAATATCATTCGAAACAATTATTTTGAAAATGTTATACAAGATATATAATGGTGCATAATTCATGATTATGAATGTTATTGAGCACCTTGCATTATGAATAAGGGACTATAAATATCATTCGAAACAATTATTTTGAAAATGTTATACAAGATATACAATGGTGCATAATTCATGATTATGAATGTTATTGAACACCTTGCATTATGAATAAGGGACTATAAATAATAACATACATGAGCCAAGGTTTGCCAAGGTACCTTGCTTTGGCTCTCAACACCTTGTCGTAGCAAGTATGATTCATGCTGATGTTTCTGTTCATGTTTAGTATCGTTTTCATATTATACTTGTTAAGGGGCATCTAGGAGGTAGACTCACCAGAGTGGTATGGGTTCTATTTAGCTCCTAACTCGACATCGTCTTAACCAAGATTGAATAAAGCTCCATGTTCACTTCAGCCTAGGTGTCAATGTCATGGTGCCAAAAGGAGTGCTCCATAGCCAAAGCCTGACCAATTTTTATATTATAGGAATCCCTAGTACTTATACTCCACAATTAGCGTTAACCAAAGCCATTCTAATATGCATATTAGGAACCCTAAATAATTAAACTTCACAATTAACATGAATGAAGTGTACTTCATAAATGTTTTATTCATTGTTTTAGGCTAATATTTGGGTTTATGAGAAGTCTATGTATACCTATATAACTATGATAGACACCCGACATGTTTATTTAGGAAAATTCTCTTGATGACTAAATGCTATACTTAAATTAGAGAAAATACACTTAGAAAATTAAAGAGCCATGATGGTCTAATACTTATGATTCATGTCATACTTGTCAAGACACATGACTTGGGGATTGAGGCTTTTTAAGCAAGTACGCATTGGCCTAACTGTTCCCGATTTGCTGGCTTGTCATTGTTTGGCGTGAACAAATCACAATAGTTATATTGGAGCCAATCATATTTATCATAGGAATCTTAAGTTGTTTCAGTTGTTTGAATTGTTTTATTTTTGCATTTGCATGTTTATTTTGATACTGGAGTAGCCTTTACTACTTAGTATGGATTTACATAATTTGTAGCTCGAGGATTAACACTAATTATGATTTCATATCAAGGAATTTAACCTACCATTCACGGTTATTATTTTGTTGCCCCAAGATTTTGGTTCTTGCTTATTTCTCAGACTCGGTTGAGTTCATCGTTATCCTTCTAGAGCTTCATGGTTATTGTTAACAAGCGTGTGGGACAATGCAATCGTTGTTGTGTATTGATATGTACACCCATGTCCTATGTTTAGGAGATGAGGCAATGACAAGGAACTGGGCTAGACCCTGACGGCCACGACAAACAAGCCCATGTACATAATAGACTAATTAAACTAGTAACTATATAAGGGAATACTTTCTAACGATTATGTTCGACAAGTGATTCTACATGTTTGTGTTTTTCATCTCTTAGGGTTCAAAGTCACTTGTCAACGACTCGTTTCAGTTTGTGGACAACTTTTCTAGGATTTGCGTGGTTGTTTAAGCCGGTGATTGATCAAACTCCATCCACTTTTCATGAATTTGTCTAAACTGTTAAGGATTCTTTGGATCATAGTTGATCTCACCTTTTAATCTGGCTTGTGGTTGACGAGTTTGAATTGAAATCTCGTTTGACTGCATCTTTGGAAGGAACTATCTTCTTCTCACAATTTGGTTTTAGAGTCTAAAAAGAAAATAAAAAATGTACAAAAGGCTTGGGGTCTCAAAAACAACTAAAAAACTCTAATGAGCATAAAAACCTAAAAAATGAATAAAACCCATGCCAATGAAATAGAATGAAACTAATGAAAGCCTAAGCGTGAATAAAGAATGAATGTTGATTTTTTTCTTTTTAGGTGAGTCTACAATGTGCCCGATCGGTACATGACTGCGATAGTGACGTAGGCATGCTGTACCTAGTGTGTCGTTGGAAAAC
The DNA here is from genome assembly GCA_963693085.1 of Alisma plantago-aquatica. Lineage (NCBI taxonomy): Eukaryota > Viridiplantae > Streptophyta > Magnoliopsida > Alismatales > Alismataceae > Alisma > Alisma plantago-aquatica. The sequence continues at coordinate 664,214,701 of OY856413.1, forward strand.
TCATCCAAGTCTATTAGGAACCCCTGAGAGACTCGGGAAATCTTCCCAAGAGCATGGTGGGTTCGAGTGTGCTAGTGTGGTACAAGGAGGTTGACTTCACTGCTTTGGGCTCACTGGCCCAAATTATAGGGACCGTTGCTCGCTACATGGACCTCCTATAGCTTATTGCGGATTCCAAAGGCCATCAAAGTCCTTTTATTTTGTTTTATATATACCTTAATTTTGAATGAATTAAAGGCATAATTATGCTCATCATAAAAACATAAATTAACTCTATTTTTAGGAGAGTCTACGGTGGTGCTTGACGAGTATATGACTGCGACAATGATGTGAATATGATGTGCCTGGTAGTATCACCCAAAAACTCATTAGAGTCGTTTAGGTACCCCTTGCAGACTGATGGAATCTTACCAGAGCATGGTTGGTTTCGGCACTGTACCAGGAGGATGTCTCACTACTTTGGGCCAAGTGACTCGGACTGTAGGGACCATAGCTCGCTAGATGAATGCTCAGTGTTCTCATATGCCCCGCATGAGGCCGCTTATGCGGCCGCATATGCGTATGCGGCCCTCAGCCGCTCCGCATATAGCTATGCAGTGCTATTTTTGGGCATGGACCGAATATGCGGCATGTGGTCGCTTAGGCCCCGCATTTCATTTGGTGACTTGAGTAAAAAAAAAAACCTCAAATAAAATCAACCAAATTAAATGAAAACTTCTTCTATATAGTTAGTTTAAGATCAGATATTGAAATTTTGCTACCTCGGAAATAATTCTATTTTGAATGAGCGGTGCAAAATATTTTATTACATTTTACAATTGTTAAAATTTCATTATGCTCTTTCCTTTGCTCTTTTTTTTCTCTTCTATTTTGCTCTAAGATTAGAAAATGTTGCACTTGCAACATTCTAATTTTGTCTTGTATAAAAGGAGAACCTATTGCAGATATTAATTGGATATGATATTTTCTTTTACAAAGTGTCAAATTTGTGTGCTGCCTAAGGAGTAATTTATATTCCCTATGACTTTTTCTTCTCTATTTATTAGTGACTTGGTTTCTTCATATCATTTTGATGTTTTGATTTTGTTTTTGATGTTCTTTTTCTATTTCTACTTTGAAGTACCATGTGTTGTTACTGTGGTTTTTCTTATAGTGTTCATCCAATAAATCTTCTGCTACGAACTGCATGTGTTAGTGTGTTTTGTTACTTGTATATTCTAGTACAGTATATAAACTTAGGCTTTTGTTGATTGATGCGGTCCGCATATGCGGCCGTTTAGGCCCCGCATTTCATTTGGTGACTTAAGTAAAAAAAACCTCAAATAAAATCAACCAAATTAAATGACAACTTCTTCTATATAGTTGGTTTAAGATCAGATATTGAAATTTTGCTACCTCGGAAATAATTCTATTTTGAATGAGTGGTGCAAAATATTTTATTACATTTTACAATTGTTAAAGTTTCATTATGCTCTTTCCTTTGCTCTTTTTTTCTCTCTTCTATTTTGCTCTAAAATTAGAAAATGTTACACTTGCAACAATTCTAATTTTGTCTTGCATAAAAGGGGAACCTAATGCAGATATTAATTGGATATGATATTTTCTTTTACAAAGTGTCAAATTTGTGTGCTACCTAGGGAGTAATTTATATTCCCTACGACTTTTTCTTCTCTATTTATTAGTGACTTGATTTCTTCATATCATTTTGATGTTTTGGTTTTATTTTTGATGTTCTTTTTCTATTTCTACTTTGAAGTACCATGTGTTGTTACTGTGGTTTTTCTTATAGTGTTCATCCAATAAATCTTCTGCTACAAACCGTATGTGTTAGTGTGTTTTGTTACTTGTATATTCTAGTACATTATATAAACTTAGGCTTTTGTTGATTGATTTTTCTTATTGGTGATTGGAAAATGTGTTTCTTCTTCCATGATGTAATGATCCATTGGTACATTTTGGGCTATTAGGCTACAAAACTTGACAGTATGAAATTTATGATTATGATTATATTTTTTATTAAATATACATGTATAAAATATAGAATTTATTTAAAAAAAATCCAAAAACGCATATGCCCCGCTTATGCTCCCGCATTCCGCTTATACTCTATGCGGTACCCTGACCGAACGCATACCGCATAACGCATTTCAGAACATTGTGAATGCTTGTAGCAGATTTGGGATTCCCAAGGTCATTAGAGTATTTTTGTTTAATTTATTGTAGTTTCTGAATAAGTGGTAGTAGCAAAATTCGTGATTAGGTTTGTATGGATTCTTGAGGATGATTCTTCCCTTTTGTTTCTTGTGAGTTGAATCTTGCCTAGGTATAAGCAATGGGTATCTGCTAAGACCTGATTTTTGCATGACTTTCTAAATATCTTCCCGGATATCTTGTAATGAGTAAACACACTTAACTAGCACAATTTCTTATGATCCGTCACATTGAAGAAAAACAATCATGCTTGTCTGTTGTAGTCATTTGACTCTTTCTATGACCCATACACGGTTCTTATCCTAATAAGTTTTTTTTACTATGATCTTACTTAATAATGCTTAGATGCCATGTGATCTTTCACTAGCCATAGTTTCTAGTAACTTGTCACTGGTTATTGGTAGCTTGATATCGAATTTTCGAACTTTTTTGTCAGACCATGTTCGATATTCTTCGTACAGTTGAGCTGAGTCTTGCTAGAGAGTAGAGACAAACAATGTGTAGTTGACAACATTTGATTTTGGCGATATTTTCTAAATATTTTCCTAGGATGTCTTGTAATATATAAAAGTGCTTAACTAGCATATTTTCCTATGAAGGCACATTGGAGAAGAAAATTCCTATTTGTCTTATTGCATTCAAACGACTCGGTGAAAGCATTGATGGTACCATGTCCTTGCATTGATGAAATCATAGTAACAAAAGTATCCGAATTTCACGAAAAATCAGTGATTTTTCATGAAGTTATAGGCTCCCGAATATTCATCACGATTAATACACCAGCTGCCGATTTTTCACGACTTTTCACGATTTATCCCGCTTTTTCGCGATTTATACGATTTTTCACGATTTTTTGTGACTTTTCACGATTTTTCTCTTATAAGTCGCTTGCTCTTTTTTTACCAAACCATGTACAAAGTTTTTGATGCACACTAAACCTCCACCCCCCCACTCCTTTGGACAGTTCATGTTATTACTCAACTATTTTTTACTTCTTTTCCTACCTTTTCACTCACTAAGATTGTATGTCTTGTGACCGTAATAGTTACATGCATCAGATATGTACATATATACATACATTTATCTATATATACACATACATACATATGTACATACATACATGCATCTCTTGATTTATAACCTCCCGGGCGTCCGGCCTCCTCCACGGGTTATGGGAGAGGGGGAGAGAAATCTTTCTCTCTTAATCCCATACATACATACATACATACATACATACATACATACATACATACATACATACATACATACATATATATGTGTATATACTTGTAAAACCGACTTATTCTCGATTATTTCCGAATAGTTGACCGAACTTTGACTGAAATTTATAGATCTTTTCACGACTTTTCTCGATTTTTTTCTGAATTTCGATTTTTTCCGGCCAACCGAAAAGTTGCCGAATCCCGAACTTGTCACTGTGGATGAAATTAGGGAATCAACGTAGCAGGTGTAAAAGGTGAGATGGGGCTATGAAGAGGAATTTAAAAGTGGAAAAAAGGAGAAAAATAGAAAAGAAAAGAAAATCAAGAATATTATCATGATGCTACTTGTAATTTCAAATAATCAGGCTACATAAAAAAGTAAATATCTGTTGAAAATAGCTATTTTGAAAATGTTATACATGATTTATAGTGGTGCATAATTCATGATTATGATTGAATGTAATGAACACCTTACACTGCGAATGAGAGAATATAAATAAAACATATAGGAGCCAAGGCTCGCCAGGGTACCTTGCTTCAACTCTCAATACCTTGTCTTAAAAAGTTTGGTTCGTGCTCATGTTTCTGTTCATGTTTAATATAAAAAATGTTATACCTTGTCTTAACCATAAATATCATTCGAAATAGTAATTTTGAAAATGTTATACAAGATTTATAATGGTGCATAATTCATGATTATGAATGTTATTGAACACCTTGTATTACGAATCAGAGACTATAAATAAAAACATACATGAGCCAAGGTTTACCAAGGTGCCTTGCTTTGGCTCTCAACACCTTGTCTTGGCAAGTTTGATTCGTGCTCATGTTTCTGCTCATGTTTAGTATCATTTTCATATTACTTGTTAGGGTGCATCTAGGAGGTAGACTCACCAGAGTGGTACGGGTTCTATTTAGCTCGTAACTTGACATCGTCTTAACCAAGCGTGAATAAAGCTCCGTGCTCATTTCAACCTAGGTGTCATGGTGCTAAAAGGAGTGCTCTATAACCAAAGCCTGACCAATTTTTATATTATAGGAACCCCAAGTACTTATACTCCACAATCAGCGTTAATGAAAGCCAGACCAATATAGTCTATGTATATCTGTATAACTATGAATAGACACCCGACGTGTTTATTTAGGAAAACTCTCTCGATGACTAAAAACAATACTTAAATTAGAGAAAATACACTTAGAAGATTAAAAAGCTATGACGGTCTAATACTTATGGTTCATCTTATACTTGTCAAGGCACGTGAGTTGGGGTTGCAGCTTTTTAAGCAAGTACGCATTGGCGTACACGGTTCCCAATTTTGCTGGCTTGTCAGTGTTTGGCATGAACAGATCACAATAGTTATATTGTCATTTTACTGTACATATTATCACCATTTACATGGCACATGCTTTGATTCCACTGTACATATTTATCATTTTTACAGTAGTGCTTATCACCCGTTGTGGTTTGTCTTGTCTTAAAATTGAGTATAAATGACAGTGACCATTATATTCGATGAAAATGTCATACCAACCAACGATTTTTTTTTTGTGGTTTACTGGTTTTACAATTTATATAAGAAAACATGAATGATAGCATATTGTAATAGACATTAAATTTTAAACGATGCTTTTTTACTGTGGTTCTATTATTTATGACAAGCAGCCACTCTTCCCCATATCGTCATGAATCAACTACTCTCAAGTACTTCATGCAACAACCCAATGATGAACTCACTTAGGAAAAGTTATCTCTAGTAACAACTTGACCCTGATTCTATCAATTGAAAATAATCAAACTAAAATTTAAAATCATTAAAACTTGCAAAAAGAGGCATGAAACAGCCCACTTGGTATGCCAATCTAGCTTAAAATACCGATCTGGTCGCGATGGTTGGGTGCCTTGTCATTAAGAAAAGAGGGCCAATGATGCCCCAACCAGCTCCCCACGCAGGCGTAAGTCTTAGTGAGCAGCCGGGACTGGTAAAATAATCAAACTAAAATTTAAAATCATTAAAACTTGCAAAAAGAGGCATGAAACAGCCCACTTGGTATGCCAATCTAGCTTAAAATACCGATCTGGTCGCGATGGTTGGGTGCCTTGTTATTAAGAAAAGAGGGCCAATGGTGCCCCAACCAGCTCCCCCCGCAGGCGTAAGTCTTAGTGAGCAGCCGGGACTGGTAAAATGCTATAATTCTTCCATATAAAAAAGGGGAACATAGTTGTACTTAGATAAGGAGTACCTGGGATGGGAAAATCATTGGTTTTATTGTTTGAGGATAAAATTTAGAGTGCGGGATTGTTGAGGATGTCGGGGAAGATTGCCTGCTTGTCATAAACAATGAAACCACAATAATAAAGTTTGGTTAAAATTTTACGTTTATTAAGAATTTGTATCACTCATGTGTAGATATCAATTATAATAGCAAAAAATGCAGTTGGTTGTTATGACATTTTCATGCAAGGATTTTCATTAACACTCAATTTCAAGACATGAAAACAATTCCAGGTGATAAGCACTGGTGTGAAAATGATAAATAGGTCCTCACTAAAAAAAATGCCACGTAAGACGATGATAATTCAGAAAAAGATTAATTTCTAGGCATTGGCTATGTCAACATATATGAAAATGTTTTACACCAAGTGCAAAGTTTAAGCTACAATGCCAAAATAAACATGCAAATGCACAAAAAGACAATGAAAACAACTGAAAATAGTCCAGTTGCCACTCACCCTATAAAAATTCATACACATTTTGTGTGCATGCAATTATATTACCAAAGCAACACAAATAGTTGACTGCAATAGAATAATTCAAACGTAGTTTGAGCTTAAAGTCATCTCTACTAGGAATCAGTCCATATCTAAATTTAAACTATATAATTACTTAATGATTCAAAGATTTAGATGGTGGTTTTGATTTAGTTCTAAGTTAACTAAACTAACTATTAGATCAGTTTTAACTCACATTCAAGAGATAGAAGCACTTGGTGTCATAGCACATGCAACTCATGATAACCTTATCAATTATGCCAAAACATTCCTCTTGTCGTAAGGAACTTGTCATTGGTGATCTTTTACTATCGAGTTTTCAAACTTTTTTTGCCAAACCATGTTCAGAATTCTTTGTACTGTTTAGTTGAGTCTTGCATAGGGACAAACAACGGGTAGTTGATAATATTTGATTTTGGCGTTATTTTCTAAATATTTTCCTAGGATGTATCATAATGAATAAAAGTGCTTAACTAGCACATTTTCTTATGAAGTACATTGAAGAAGAAAATTGATATTTGTCTATTGCATTCAAACAACTCGATGAAAGCATTGATGGTACCGTAACCTTGCACTTTTGGCCACCTTCCCTAGGTTGGTGGAGTCGATGAGGAACCTCGATTTGTGCTCCTTTGCAAGGGACTACGAGTTGGTGAGACAATTGTACCTAAGTATGACATATGAGACTATCACATTCTTAAAGATAAGGTCCATCCCTACACAAAGATACACTTTTCCAGAGCATTGCTTTATACTTATCTACGGTAGTTGCATCCCGAATCTTCGGCGCAAGTTGAAAAGGTGACTAACTTTATAAGGTCTAGAATTAGAGTGAATGCTCCTGAGACACACCTTCGAATTTAGAGTGGGAGTAAGTGGATGATTTGGTCTATGGTGATGTATGGCTCATGTGCATGTATTAGGGAATCAACGTAGCAAGTTTAGAAGGTGAGATGGGACTATGAAGAGGAAGAAAAAGAGGAAGAAAGGAGAAAAATAGAAAAGAAAAGAAAATCAAGAATGCTACATGTACTTTCAAATAATCAAGCTACATAAAAAATAAATATCTTTTAAAAATAGCTATTCAGAAAATATTATACATTATTTATGATGGTGCATAATTCATGATAATGATTGAATATAATGAACACCTTAGATTACAAATGAGAGAATATAAATAAAAACATATAGGAGCAAAGGCTCATCAAGGTACCTTGCTTTGGCTGTCAATACCTTGGCTTAACTAGTTTGGTTCGTGCTGATTTTTCTGTTCATATTTAATATGAAAAATGTTATACCTTGTCTTAACAATAAATATCATTCGAAATAGTTATTTTGAAAATGTTATACAAGATAATGGTGCATAATTCATGATTATGAATGTTATTGAACACCTTGCATTAAATGAGGGACTATAAATAATAACATACATGAGCCAAGGTTTCCCAAGGTACCTTGCTTTGGCTCTCAACACCTTGTCGTAGCAAGTTTGATTCATGTTGATGTTTCCGTTCATGTTTAGTATCGTTTTCATATTATACTTGTTAAGGTGCATCTAGGAGGTAGACTCACCGGAGTGGTATGGGTCTTAACCAAGCTTGAATAAAGCTCCATGCTCACTTCAGCGTAGGTGTCATGGTGCCAAAAGGAGTGCTCCATAACCAAAGCCTGACTAATTTTTATATTATAGGAACCCCAAGTACTTATACTCCACAATTAGTGTTAACCAAAGCCAGACTAATATGCATATTAGGAACCCTAAATAATTATACTTCACAATTAGCATGAATGAAGTGTACTTCATACATGTTTTATTCATTGTTTTGGGCTTATATTTGGGTTTTATGAGAAGTCTTGTTAAGTTGTTTCAGTTGTTTGAATTGTTTAATTTTTGCATTTGCATGTTTATTTTGATACTAGAGTAGCCTTTACTACTTAGTATGGATTTACATATTTTGTAGCTCGACGATTAACACTAATTATGATTTCATATCAAGCAATTTAACCTACCATTCACGGTTGTTATTTGGTTGCCCCAAGATTTTGGTTCTTGCTTATTTCTCAGACTCGATTGAGTTCATCTTTATCCTTCTAGAGCTTCATGGTTATTGTTAACAAGCGTGTGGGACACTGTAATCGTTGTTGTGTATTGATATGTACACCCATGTCCTAGGTTTAGGAGAGGAGGCAATTACAAGGAATTGGACCGAACCCTGATGGCCACGACAAACAAGCCCATGCACATAATAGGCCGATTAACCTAGTAACTAAATTGGCTAATACTTTCTAACAATTATGTTTGACAAGTGATTCTACATGTTTGTGTTTTTCATCTCTTAGGGTTCAAAGTCACTTGTCAACAACTCGTTTCAGTTTGTGGACAACTTTTCAAGGATTTGGGTTGTTGTTTAAGCCGGTGATTGATCAAACTCCATCGACTTTTCATGAATTTGTCTAAACTCTTAAGGATTCTTTGGATCATAGTTGATCTCACCTTTAAATCGGGCTTGTGGTTGACGAGTTTGAATTGAAATCGAGTTTGACTGCATCTTTGGGAGGAACTATCTTCTTCTCACAATTCGGTTTTAGAGTCCAAAAAGAAAATAAAAAATGTACAAAAGGCTTGGCGCCCCCAATCTCAAAAACAACTAAAAAACTCTAATGAGCATAAAAGCATGAAACATGAATAAAACCCACGCCAATGAAATAAACTGAAACTAATGAAAGCCTAAGCGTGGATAAAAGAATGAATGTTGATTTTTCTTTTTAGGTGAGAATGAATGTTGATTTTTCTTTTTAGGTGAGTCTAGAGTGTGCCTGATCGGTACATGAGTGCGATAGTGACGTAGATATGCTGTACCTTTGGGCTCACTGGCCCAGATTATAGGGACTTTTGCTCGCTACGTGGACCTCCTATAGCTTATTGCGGATTCCAAAGGCCATTAGAGTCCTTTTGTTTTGTTTTATATATACCTTAATTTTGAATGCATTAAAGGCTGCATTGCTCACCATAAAAACATAAATTAACTCTATTTTTAACGAGAGTCTAGGGTGGTGCTTGACGAGTATATGACTGCGACAATGATGCGAATATGATGTGCCTGGTCGTATCACCCAAAAATTCATTAGAGTCGTTTTGGTACCCCTTGCAAACTGAAGGAATCTTATCAGAGCATGGTTGGTTATGGCACAATATCAGCAGGATGTCTCACTACTTTGGGACAAGTGACTCGGACTGTAGGGACCATAGCTCGCTAGATGAATGCTTGTAGCAGATTTGGGATTCCTAAGGTCATTAGAGTCTTTTCTTTGAATTTATTTTAGTCCCCGAATAAGTGTTAGTAGCAAAATTTGTGACCAGGTTTGTATGAATTCTTGAGGATGATTCTTCTCTTTTGTTTCTCGTGAGTTGAATCTTGCTTAGGTATAAGCAATGGATATCTGTTAAGACCTGATTTTTGCATGATTTTCTAAATATCTTCCCCGGATATATTGTAATGGGTAAAAGTGCTTGACTAGCACAATTTCTTATCATCCTTCACATTGAAGAAAAGTCATGCTTGTCTGTTGTAGTCATTCAAATCTTTCGACTCTTTCTATGACCCGTACACGGTTCTTATCCTAATAAGTTGTTTTTACTACGATCTTACTTAATAATGCCTATATGCCATGTGATCTTTCACTAGCCGCTTTTTCTAGCAACTTGTCACTGGTGATTGGTAGCTTGATACCGAGTTCTCGAACTTTTTTATTCAGACCATGTTCAATATTCTTCGTACAGTTGAGCGAGTCTTGGATAGAGATAAACAACGGGTAGTTGATTTGATTTTGGCGTTATTTTCTAAATATTTTCCTAGGACGTCTCACAATTTATAAAAGTGCTTAACTAGCATATTTTCCTATGAAGTCACATTGAAGAAAAAAAGGAGAAAAATAAAATCAAGAATATTATCATGATGTTACTTATAATTTCAAATAATCATGCTACATTAAAAAATAAATATCTTTTGAAAATGCATTTACACCAAATGTAAAGTTTAAGCTACAATGTCAAAATAAATATGCAAATGCACAAAACGACAACGAAAACAATTTAGAATAGTCCAGTTGCCACTCACCCCCTAAAAATTCATACACATATTGTGTGCATGCAATTAAATTACCAAAGTAACACAAACAGTTGATAGTATGAGATTAAAGTCATCTCCTAAAATATATAAAACCAGATGATGGATTTGATTTAGTTCTAAGTTAACTAAACTAACTATTAGATCAGTTTAACTCACATTCAAGAGATGGAAGCACTTGGACTCATCGCACATACAACTCATGATAACCTTATCAATTTTGCCAAAACATTCCTCTGTCTTATGTCCAGAAAACGAAATTAAAGACCTTGAAATTTTACTCAATCTTATCAAGACTTGGCCTAGATCTCTTCAAGGAAAAATGATTTACATTAAGTTAATGCGGGATGTAACTAATCACTGACTTTTATTCACGTCTATTCATTTACATGCAATGATGATTATTGTTCGAAGTTACAACCCTGTAAACTAGTTTTTCTCAAAATAATCTCCTCCGCTAGGAGAAGGTAGATCCACCTCTTTTTCTTCATTGGGGGTGTATCGCCACTCGAGTTGCCTTTGTCTCTTCTCCTTAAATTGTCAGTTGAAAATTAAAAGATTTCCCCCTTAATCACTCTCCATGCATGTATAATTTTGTAGAAACTTAGGCAGGCACAACGTGTTTCGTGAGTGACTTGCCATGTCGCTCAAGTGTTTTTCATATTTTTAAAGTGTAATCATTCAACACAACATGTCACATTGTGTAGATGGTTGCTACTTGCTTAAAGTGGCTATTGGTGAATCAACACATGTAATTCACTAGACATGATGTGCCTTTTTGAGGCTGACTTGGCCAATTTGCACAGTAACATGACACGACGTGTCGTCAAGGAGACACGCGTGTCCACTGGAGTTTTTGATGTGGAGCCTCTTTGATGTGACACAACATGTCGTTGACCGAACATGACTTGTCTCTTGTTGTGAAGACATACACGACGTGTACAAGTCGTGTTTGATAGGAAAACATATGAAATTCATCGTTTTGAGGCCTCCAAGTCAGGCCAAATGAGGATGATAAGTCCAAATGACTTCTTGCATAACTCAAGAACCCCAAAGCAAACTCAAGAACCCCCCGAGTCAAACTCAATCTCGCTCTCTGTGCTCACTAACGTCGGTCAGTCGACCCTCTCGTATCACTCCCTCTGAATATAGTGCTGCCGCCCTTCATCTTCCTTTATTGTCTCCTTTTCCTCCACCTCCAACCAACCCCACCCAAACGCAAGTCCGCTAATGGCTCCATCCTCACCGCCACTAGCGTTATGAGCAAGACCACGAATGACAGGTTGCTCGGGATCGAGGAGCCCAATCATCTTGTTCGACCACTTCCTCTTCCTCCACTCCCAGCCAAACTCAAGAACGCAATAATAAGCTCCGACGAGGTTCCCACTCACCCATCTTCTACCATGGCGCTCTCCAAGCACTACCACCACCAACCCCCGCCGTATTTTCTCACCCACATGTTTGAAGGAAGCTCCACGCTCCCACATTCTGCCACTGTACGTCAATCACTTCTCTAACCGGGAATCGCGAGCCGAGCTGCTGTTTCCTTCAAGCACGCGTCACATATCGCCACCATCCACATCGTCTCACCCTAGTGCCAAGCGAAGGCAAGCCACAACCCCTCATAACCCCACCTTCTTTGTCTATCTTTTCGCCCTCCCTCCTCCCTATGCAATCGCCGGATTCTAACTTCAGCCTCGCCCCCAAATTAGGGGTTTCCATTGTATCTCAATATCTTCTCAATGCCAATCGACCGACGACATCCCCAACAAAGACGATGTCGAGGTCGAGGTCGAGGTCGAGGTGGAGGAAGGGCGGCCATAGAGGGGAGACAACAACAACAATGGATGCACAAAGGCAGGCAACACCTTGTGATTCTTATGCTTACCCTTATTCCGAAGGTATGCCTCTTATGCTTCCCGCCATGCCATATTGATCACTTTTTTGCTGCCTCCTTTTTGTGCGGATACTTCCGATTCTTTGTTTTTACCAGAGAGGAGAGAAATCGTTGGGAGAGTAGACGGAGAACTTGAACCCACACATTCCATGTTGTTGCTCTCTTGTAGTGAACTTGAACCCACACGTTGGGGTTCCTTAAAACCTTAGTTGATGTCTCATTCCAGTGACGACAAGAAATATTCCCTAATCTAATTGTTTGGTTTCACATTTGCATTCTCATGATTTTAGGTCATTGTTTGATTTTTATTACTCATGAAACAAGTGTCGTATATCTTACATGATATTACTGAGATTCAATCATGAAAAGACTATTATTATGCTACCTTATTGTTCTACTCTTTTTTCAGAGAATTTTGGTATCTTGTTTGTATTTTTTCTGATCTTTGTATTTACCGAAGATTTACCTTTTCAGCCTATTGAAACTCGCCACATGGCCATTGAGGTTGCGGCCCTCAGCCCCCCTACTCGCGTTGAGCCAGTCGATTCTTAGTGGGACTCACCTGGCTGGGTGGGAGCTGGACCCTGCCCGCTCCGTCTTTCTTTCCCCAAGACGAGAGGAATCTCCTCTCTACCATTCTCGTCCACCTCGTCTACTATAGCTGCCGAGCTTGTGAGACAAAATGTGTGGGAAGGTTTGTCCTCTCTCCACTCTCCACCAAAGGGAACATGTAAAGGGTCCTAAACCCACGTTTAGAGATCGTGGTGGCGTGGATGCTCGCACGCCACATTGATCCATGACTCCTCCAGATTCGGCGCTTGGAGATCATCTCACTGCCGTCCAAAGTGCATCCAACGGTTGTGAAGGAACCTACACAAAATAGGATCCATGACTCACTTAAGTCGACAATCCCATCCACTAGATTAGCCATGAATGGCCAAGATCTGGCTGCACAACCCGCTCTCAACCAAAGGGGCGCGTGACACGATATCAGATCCACAACTTAACTAAATAAATTCAAGAATATAAAAATTTCATTCTATGACATCCTACACACCTTAAAATAAATTTCGTCCTCGAAATTAAGTCAAAATCCAGTCCGTCATAGTCCCACAGTGGGGTTTAGGGTTATAAAGATTTTTGAGGTCATTGAATAGACGAAGTAGATTTTCAGGACATGATTGCATGAAGGGCGAGAGCCAGCAAGAGGAAAAAACCGCCCTTTTCCACTCGATTATCAACGTACGTAATGGATTTAGTGGACCCTTGTGAAACTCGCTACAAGGGAGCTACCTAGCTGCACTGATGAAAGGCAATACGTTTTATGATGTTAGTAGGGGCAGGGAAAATCAAAGGCTGAGGGGTGGCGGTAGGAATGGTGTCACGCAAGGAGTGGTGTGGCAGTTTGCTGGAGGTTGGCGAGTGGATGGTTGGCGAGGAGTTTCTAGAGGAGGTGGCAGCAACGGGTTCTGGAATGCGGCTGGACTAGGGACTAGGGGTGAGGAGATGGCAGGGGATAAGGGCGGGATCAGGGTTGGCGAGTTTCCGTTTTGTTGGGCCAGCGTGATGGCGGCGGGGATTGGCAAGGCTCCAGCTGGGGGTATTTGTGACGACTAGTGCTGTTGGTTGAGTTGACAAGGAGATTGCGACTAAAGAAAAACTAGATCATGGTTGGTAGAGGGTGGGCGGAGTGCGTTCTCTCCAGGCACAACGGTGAGGAGTAGCGGTAAAAAAAAGAAACTAACAGTAGGAAGACACGGCCGACGTAGCGCACAGTCAACACTTGTAGGACTTGATGGAGGCAATGCCCGACAGGCAGCCAAGCCAGGCCAAGAAGGCAGCTGCCGCCCGCAAGCGGAACAAGTTCAGAGAATAAAAAGGCTAATCCCCTCCTAAATATATTAGAAGGCGTAAGCAAATAGACTTGAGACTAAACCCTAACGGGCCAAGACACATTTGGGCCCATATACAATTAAACTCAAATAACTTAATTAGACTCTCTAAGTATCATCCCTAATACAAAATGTTAATTATACATATTCATAATTGCATACGAGCATTGCAACCCTCTAATTACTCTATCATCAAGTTTTTCTTTTCCTAGGATGATTCCCTTTACAAAATGTTAATTATATTTATTTCAGTTGCGAAGTAGTCGATGACTTTAGGTGCTTGGAAATTGGAATGGAGATTTTAAGGATATTTGCAGTATGTAGTAGCTATATTTCTTAACCCATTAGTCCGTTGTGCTTAACCCATTAGTCAGTTGTGCTTATGCGGAAAAATTAGTAGCACTGCGTCTTCCGGGAGTTGAACTGCCGGGAGTTGAACCTGGGTCTATCGCTTGGGAGGCAATTATCCAAACCTTTGGACTACAAACGCTTTGCACATTAGTGAATGGGTACATGTATACCTGATTTGACTTTTATTATTTGTATTAGCTAAATGTTAATTATATTTATTTTCGGTAGCGAAGAAGAATAATGTATTTCCATTTACAAAATGTTAATTATATTTATTTTCAGTAGCGAGGTAGTCGATGACTTTAGGTGCTTGGAAATTGGAATGGAGATTTTTCAAATTTTTACAGTTTGTGCTTAGGCTGAAATAGTAACAATGCGTCTTCCGGGAAAAAACCAACATCTTGAAGCGGTAAAACCTGTTAGAGAAGCTCCGATGAAGAGGGCAAGATCTTGAAGTGATATTTAGCCAAAACCAAGAACTTGAAGTGATAAAAAAGTTGCAAAAGTTGCCATAAACACATTTGTGGCTTGTTGATACCATCTCTATCCTGTTGCGAATGTAGAAATCGAAGAATATTTTTTTATGATCATATACATTGAAAAACAAAACCCATACATTTTTACTTGTAGTACTCAAGGAATGAGGTTTCGGCAAAATTGGCAAAATTTCGCCAAAAATTTTCGATTTTGATGGGATCTGGTACCGAAACGTGCGACTGTGTCGATTTCGATGAATTGCGATAATTTTGATGAATTTCGCCATATTTCGATAATTGCACTCCTTGTTATTGTTGTTTTTTGAAGAGGAACAAAGGGGGATTGGGGTTATACTTATAGTATATCATGCATTACATTTCCCTAATATTTGCTATTCAAATTATTAAATACTTATGCAATGCATGCTTATTTAGTTTCTGCAATGTGGACGACATGTATCCTATTTATTAGACAATGACGATGTTAGGAAGCCAACCACACCAACAAATAATGATTTAGCTTGGAAACTGACCAATGAAATGATCGACTATTGAGTCAATATATCATAATTGCATTGCATTTCCCTAATATTTGCTATTCAAATTATTAAATACTTATGCAATGCATGCTTATTTAGTTTCTGCAATGTGGACGACATGTATAACCACACCAACAAATAATGATTTAGCTTGGAAACATTGCACTAGTGTTCTTGGGACCAATGAAATGATCGACTATTGAGACAATATAAACAACAAACTATCAACCCAAGTAAAATGTGTGGGGACACAAATAAGTACATGCATGTATATAGCTCATACTTGCAAAATCACATAACTTAATTGCTACATTTTCTCATCAAAACCCTTCATCAAAATCCTCAAGAAACATGACAGTTCCCTTACCTCCCACATGAAGGGCCACCCCAACCTACCCCCACATAAAATTTTACTGCATAAAACGATGCATTTAGGCATAGAGTTCACGCCTGTAAAATTTCATAAATTAATTCGTTCATTTTGGCGTCGAAACGAGCACGGTTGCATCTATCGAAATTTTTGTCGAAATTTCAAAAATATATGCTTCTCTTGTTTTACCATCTAATTTGATTATAAGATATGAATCTAGGATAACACACATGGAGTTGATCTGACAATGTACTTATGAGGACTGACACTACACCAAAATGGGCGATTCTCGATATTCTCAAAGAAACATGCATACTTGGAACTAAACCTGCTAGCACCACTCTAGATCCCAATACAAATTGGGATGATGAGTCTTCATCACTATATCCTGATAACCACCGATACAAAAGATTGGCTAGTAAGCTGATCTATCTTACTATCACTAAAGCTGACATTGCTCTTGCTGTTGGACTTGTCAGTAGGTATTTGGATAAGCCTTGACAATGTCACTGGGGATGCTGCGTGTCACATCCTTGAATATTTGAAGAATTGTAGTCTTTCCTACTTCCTCAATGGACACAACAATACCCCGCTGTAACTCCTGATGATTGGGCATGGTTGTATCAGATGCTATCCTACATGTATCCTCATGCGAGGAACCACCAACTCCATATCAACATACACTATTCTTCTTTGAGCACACCCGTCGTTCCTGCACCAACAGGGTGGCACTTACATAGACTTCTAGCACCCCCTGTGTCATAAGTTTAGGTTTGTTCAAGGATGAGCAAAACCCTAAGCTTGGGGTGGTAGGGCATTATGCCCTTTCTATCATTTTTCACACATTTTTTATATTAGTGTATTTTTCTTTTTCATTGCCATGCCATGCATTGACATTTTTCCTCGTAAATTAACTGGTTTCTAGAGTAGCCTTTACTACTTAGTATGGATTGACATAATTTGTAGCTCGACGATTAACACTAATTATGATTTCATATCAAGGAATTTAACCTACCATTCACGGTTCTTGCTTATTTCAAGTGTGTGGGACACTGTAATCGTTGTTGTATATTGATATGTACACCCATGTCCTATGTTTAGGAGAGGAGGCAATTACAAGGAATTGGACTAAACCCTGACGGGCCACGACAAACAAGCCCATGTACATAATAGACTGATTAGCCTAGTAACTAAATAGGCTAATACTTTCTAACAACTATGTTCGATAAGTGATTCTACATGTTTGTGTTTTTCATCTCTTAGGGTTCAAAGTCACTTGTCAACAACTCGTTTCAGTTTGTGGACAACTTTTATAGGATTTGCGTGGTTGTTTGAGCCGGTGATTGATCAAACTCCATCGACTTTTCATGAATTTGTCTAAACTCTTAAGGATTCTTTGGATCATAGTTGATCTCACCTTTTAATCCGGCTTGTGGTTGACGAGATTGAATTGAAATCTCGTTTGATTGCATCTTTGGAAGGAACTATCTTCGTCTCACAATTTAGTTTTAGAGTCTAAAAAGAAAATAAAAAAGTACAAAAGGCTTAGCTGCCCCCAATCTCAAAAACAACTAAAAAACTCTAAAGAGCACAAAAACCTAAAAAATGAATAAAACCCATGCCAATGAAATAAAATGAAACTAATGAAAGACTAAGCGTGAATTAAAGAATGAATGTTCATTTTTTTCTTTTTAGATGAGTCTAGGGTGTGCCCGATTGGTACATGACTGCGATAGTGACATAGGTACAACGTACCTAGTAATGTCGTCGGAAAACTCATCTGAGTCTTTTAGGAACCCCTGGGAGACTGGGGAAGTCTTCCTAAGAGCATGGTTAGTTTGAGTGTGCTAGTGCGGTACAAGGAGGTTGACTTACTGCTTTGGGCTCACTGGCCCAGATTATAGGGACCGTTGCTCGCTACATGGACCTTCTATAGCTTATTGCGGATTCGAAATGCCATTAAAGTCCTTTTGTTTTGTATTATATATACCTTAATTTTGAATGAATCAATGGCTGAATTATGCTCATCATAAAAACATAAATTAACTCTATTTTTTAGGAGAGCCTAGGGTGGTGCTTGACGAGTATATGATTGGGACAGTGATGCGAATATGATGTGCCTGGTAGTATCATCCAAAAACTCATTAGAGTCGATTAGGTACCCCTTACAGACTGATGGAATCTTACCAGAGCATGGTTGGTTCCGACACAACACCAGGAGGATGTCTCACTACTTTTGGCCAAGTGACTCGGACTGTAGGGACCATAGCTCGCTAGATGAATGCCTATTGCAGATTTGGGATTCCCAAGGTCATTAGAGTATTTTCTTTTAATTTATTGTGTTTCTGAATAAGTGGTAGTAGCGAAATTCGTGATCCGGTTTGTATGAATCTTGAGGATGATTCTTCTCTTTTGTTTCTCGTGAGTTGAATCTTGCTTCGGTATAAGCTATGGGTATCTGCTAAGACCTGATTTTTGAATGATTTTCTAAATATCTTCCTCGGATCACATTCTTAAAGATAAGGTCTATCCTTACACAAAGATACACTTTTCCAGATCATTACTTTATACTTATCTACGGTAGTTGCATCCCGAAGCTTTGCCGCAAGTTGAAAAGGTAACTAACTTTATACGGCCGAGAATTAGAGTGAATGCTCCGCAATGCTCCTGAGACACACATTGTGTATCTCTGTAATAGATATGATAGAGAAGAGTTCGAATTTATAGTGGGAGTAAGTGGATGATTTGGTCTAAGGTGATGTATGGCTCAGGTGCATGTATTAGGGAATCAACGTAGCAAGTTTAGAAGGTGAGATGGGACTATGAAGAGGAAGAAAGGAGAAAAAAAGAAAAAAAAGAAAATCAAGAATACTACATGTACTTTCAAATAATCAGGCTACATAAAAAATTAATATCTTTTAAAAATAGCTATTCAGAAAATTTTATACATTATTCATAATGGTGCATAATTCATGATTATGATTGAATATGATGAACACCTTAAATTACAAATGAGAGAATATAAATAAAAACGTATAGGAGCAAGGCTTGCCGAGGTACCTTGCTTTGGCTCTCAATACCTTATCTTAACTAGTTTGGTTCATGCTCATTTTTCTGTTCATGTTTAATATGAAAAATGTTATACCTTGGCTTAACAATAAATATCATTCGAAACAATTATTTTGAAAATGTTATACAAGATATATAATGGTGCATAATTCACGATTATGAATGTTATTGAACACCTTGCATTATGAATAAGGGACTATAAATATCATTCGAAACAATTATTTTGAAAATGTTATACAAGATATACAATGGTGCATAATTCATGATTATGAATGTTATTGAACACCTTGCATTATGAATAAGGGACTATAAATAATAACATACATGAGCCAAGGTTTGCCAAGGTACCTTGCTTTGGCTCTCAACACCTTGTCGTAGCAAGTATGATTCATGCTGATGTTTCTGTTCATGTTTAGTATCGTTTTCATATTATACTTGTTAAGGGGCATCTAGGAGGTAGACTCACCAGAGTGGTATGGGTTCTATTTAGCTCCTAACTCGACATCGTCTTAACCAAGATTGAATAAAGCTCCATGTTCACTTCAGCCTAGGTGTCAATGTCATGGTGCCAAAAGGAGTGCTCCATAGCCAAAGCCTGACCAATTTTTATATTATAGGAATCCCTAGTACTTATACTCCACAATTAGCGTTAACCAAAGCCATTCTAATATGCATATTAGGAACCCTAAATAATTAAACTTCACAATTAACATGAATGAAGTGTACTTCATAAATGTTTTATTCATTGTTTTAGGCTAATATTTGGGTTTATGAGAAGTCTATGTATACCTATATAACTATGATAGACACCCGACATGTTTATTTAGGAAAATTCTCTTGATGACTAAATGCTATACTTAAATTAGAGAAAATACACTTAGAAAATTAAAGAGCCATGATGGTCTAATACTTATGATTCATGTCATACTTGTCAAGACACGTGACTTGGGGGTTGAGGCTTTTTAAGCAAGTACACATTGGCCTAACTGTTCCCGATTTGCTGGCTTGTCATTGTTTGGCGTGAACAGATCACAATGGTTATATTGGAGCCAATCATATTTATCATAGGAATCTTAAGTTGTTTCAGTTGTTTGAATTGTTTTATTTTTGCATTTGCATGTTTATTTTGATACTGGAGTAGCCTTTACTACTTAGTATGGATTTACATAATTTGTAGCTCGAGGATTAACACTAATTATGATTTCATATCAAGGAATTTAACCTACCATTCACGGTTATTATTTTGTTGCCCCAAGATTTTGGTTTTTGCTTATTTCTCAGACTCGGTTGAGATCATCGTTATCCTTCTAGAGCTTCATGGTTATTGTTAACAAGCGTGTGGGACAATGCAATTGTTGTTGTGTATTGATATGTACACCCATGTCCTATGTTTAGGAGATGAGGCAATGACAAGGAACTGGACTAGACCCTGACGGCCACGACAAACAAGCCCATGTACATAATAGACTAATTAAACTAGTAACTATATAAGGGAATACTTTCTAACGATTATGTTCGACAAGTGATTCTACATGTTTGTGTTTTTCATCTCTTAGGGTTCAAAGTCACTTGTCAACAACTCGTTTCAGTTTGTGGACAACTTTTCTAGGATTTGCGTGGTTGTTTAAGCCGGTGATTGATCAAACTCCATCCACTTTTCATGAATTTGTCTAAACTGTTAAGGATTCTTTGGATAATAGTTGATCTCACCTTTTAATCTGGCTTGTGGTTGACGAGTTTGAATTGAAATCTCGTTTGACTGCATCTTTGGAAGGAACTATCTTCTTCTCACAATTTGGTTTTAGAGTCTAAAAAAAAAATAAAAAATGTACAAAAGGATTGGGGTCTCAAAAACAACTAAAAAACTCTAATGAGCATCTAAAAAATGAATAAAATAATAAAGAATGAATGTTGATTTTTTCTTTTTAGGTGAGTCTACAATGTGCCCGATCGGTACATGACTGCGATAGTGACGTAGGCATGCTGTACCTAGTGTGTCGTTGGAAAACTCATCCAAGTCTTTTTGGAACCCCTGGGAGACTCGGGAAATCTTCCCAAGAGCATGGTGGGTTCGAGTGTGCTAGTGTGGTACAAGGAGGTTGACTTCACTGCTTCGGGCTCACTGGCCCAGATTATAGGGACCGTTGCTCGCTACATGGACCTCCTATAGCTTATTGCGCGGATTCCAAAGGCTATCATAGTCCTTTTATTTTGTTTTATATATACCTTAATTTTGAATGAATTAAAGGCATAATTATGCTCATCATAAAAACATAAATTAACTCTATTTTTTAGGAGAGTCTACGGTGGTGCTTGACGAGTATATGACTGCGACAATGATGCGAATATGATGTGCCTGGTAGTATCACCCAAAAACTCATTAGAGTTGTTTAGGTACCCCTTGCAGACTGATGGAATCTTACCAGAGCATGGTTGGTTTCGGCACTGTACCAGGAGGATGTCTCATTACTTTGGGCCTAGTGACTCGGACTGTAGGGACCATAGCTCGCTAGATGAATGCCTGTAGCAGATTTGGGATTCCCAAGGTCATTAGAGTATTTTTGTTTAATTTATTGTAGTTTCTGAATAAGTGGTAGTAGCGAAATTCATGATCAGGTTTGTATGGATTCTTGAGGATGATTCTTCCCTTTTGTTTCTTGTGAGTTGAATCTTGCCTAGGTATAAGCAATGGGTATCTGCTAAGACCTGATTTTTGCATGACTTTCTAAATATCTTCCCGGATATCTTGTAATGAGTAAACACACTTAACTAGCACAATTTCTTATCATCCGTCACATTGAAGAAGAACAATCATGCTTGTCTGTTGTAGTCATTTGACTCTTTCTATGACCCATACACGGTTCTTATCCTAATAAGTTTTTTATTACTATGATCTTACTTAATAATGCTTAGATGCCATGTGATCTTTCACTAGCCATAGTTTCTAGTAACTTGTCACTGGTTATTGGTAGCTTGATATCGAGTTTTCGAACTTTTTTGTCAGACCATGTTCGATATTCTTCGTACAGCTGAGTTGAGTCTTGCTAGAGAGTAGAGACAAACAACGTGTAGTTGACAACATTTGATTTTGGCGATATTTTCTAAATATTTTCCTAGGATGTCTTGTAATATATAAAAGTGCTTAACTAGCATATTTTCCTATGAAGGCACATTGGAGAAGAAAATTCCTATTTGTCTTATTGCATTCAAACGACTCGGTGAAAGCATTGATGGTACCATGTCCTTGCATTGATGAAATCATAGTAACAAAAGTATCCGAATTTCACGAAAAATCGGTCATTTTTCATGAAGTTATAGGCTCCCGAATATTCATCACGATTAATACACCAGCTGCCGATTTTTCACGACTTTTCGTGATTTATCCCGCTTTTTCGCGATTTATACGATTTTTCACAATTCTTTGTGACTTTTCACGATTTTTCTCTTATAAGTCGCTTGCTCTTTTTTTACCAAACCATGTACAAAGTTTTTGATACACACTAAACCTCCACCCCCCACTCCTCTGGACAGTTCATGTTATTACTCAACTATTTTTTACTTCTTTTCCTACCTTTTCACTCACTAAGATTGTATGTCTTGTGACCGTAATAGTTACATGCATCAGATATGTACATATATACATACATTTATCTATATATACACATACATACATATATACATATATACATGCATCTTTTGATTTATCACTCTCCCGGGCGTTCGGCCTCCGCCACGGGTTATGGGAGAGGGGGAGAGAAATCTCTCTCTTAATCCCATACATACATACATACATACATACATACATACATACATACATACATACATACATACATACATACATACATACATACATACATACATACATACATACATACATACATACATACATACATACATACATACATACATACATACATACATACATACATACATACATACATACATACATACATACATACATACATACATACATACATACATACATACATACATACATACATACATACATACATACATACATACATACATACATACATACATACATACATACATACATACATACATACATACATACATACATACATACATACATACATACATACATACATACATACATACATACATACATACATACATACATACATACATACATACATACATACATACATACATACATACATACATACATACATACATACATACATACATACATACATACATACATACATACATACATACATACATACATACATACATACATACATACATACATACATACATACATACATACATACATACATACATACATACATACATACATACATACATACATACATACATACATACATACATACATACATACATACATACATACATACATACATACATACATACATACATACATACATACATACATACATACATACATACATACATACATACATACATACATACATACATACATACATACATACATACATACATACATACATACATACATACATACATACATACATACATACATACATACATACATACATACATACATACATACATACATACATACATACATACATACATACATACATACATACATACATACATACATACATACATACATACATACATACATACATACATACATACATACATACATACATACATACATACATACATACATACATACATACATACATACATACATACATACATACATACATACATACATACATACATACATACATACATACATACATACATACATACATACATACATACATACATACATACATACATACATACATACATACATACATACATACATACATACATACATACATACATACATACATACATACATACATACATACATACATACATACATACATACATACATACATACATACATACATACATACATAATTATACATGATTTATAGTGGTGCATAATTCATGATTATGATTGAATGTAATGAACACCTTACACTAAACATATAGGAGCCAAGGCTCGCCAGGGTACCTTGCTTCAACTCTCAATACCTTGTCTTAAAAAGTTTGGTTCGTGCTCATGTTTCTGTTCATGTTTAATATAAAAAATGTTATACCTTGTCTTAACCATAAATATCATTCGAAATAGTAATTTTGAAAATGTTATACAAGATTTATAATGGTGCATAATTCATGATTATGAATGTTATTGAACACCTTGTATTACGAATCAGAGACTATAAATAAAAACATACATGAGCCAAGGTTTACCAAGGTGCCTTGCTTTGGCTCTCAACACCTTGTCTTGGCAAGTTTGATTCGTGCTCATGTTTCTGCTCATGTTTAGTATCATTTTCATATTACTTGTTAGGGTGCATCTAGGAGGTAGACTCACCAGAGTGGTACGGGTTCTATTTAGCTCGTAACTTGACATCGTCTTAACCAAGCGTGAATAAAGCTCCGTGCTCATTTCAGCCTAGATGTCATGGTGCTAAAAGGAGTGCTCTATAACCAAAGCCTGACCAATTTTTATATTATAGGAACCCCAAGTACTTATACCCCACAATCAGCGTTAATGAAAGCCAGACCAATATGCGTATCATAGGAACTCTAAATGCCCATACTTCACAATTAGCATGAATGCAGTGTACTTCGTAAATATTTGTATAACTATGAATAGACACCCGACGTGTTTATTTAGGAAAACTCTCTCGATGACTAAAAACAATACTTAAATTAGAGAAAATACACTTAGAAGATTAAAAAGCTATGACGGTCTAATACTTATGGTTCATCTTATACTTGTCAAGGCACGTGAGTTGGGGTTGCAGCTTTTTAAGCAAGTACGCATTGGCGTATACGGTTCCCAATTTTGCTGGCTTGTCAGTGTTTGGCATGAACAGATCACAATAGTTATATTGTCATTTTACTGTACATATTATCACCATTTACATGGCACATGCTTTGATTCCACTGTACATATTTATCATTTTTACAGTAGTGCTTATCACCCGTTGTGGTTTGTCTTGTCTTAAAATTGAGTATAAATGACAGTGACCATTATATTCGATGAAAATGTCATACCAACCAACGATTTTTTTTTTTTGTGGTTTACTGGTTTTACAATTTATATAAGAAAACATGAATGATAGCATATTGTAATAGACATTAAATTTTAAACGATGTTTTTTTACTGTGGTTCTATTATTTATGACAAGCAGCCACTCTTCCCCATATCGTCATGAATCAACTACTCTCAAGTACTTCATGCAACAACCCAATGATGAACCCACTTAGGAAAAGTTATCTCTAGTAACAACTTGACCCTGATTCTATCAATTGAAAATAATCAAACTAAAATTTAAAATCATTAAAACTTGCAAAAAGAGGCATGAAACAGCCCACTTGGTATGCCAATCTAGCTTAAAATACCGATCTGGTCGCGATGGTTGGGTGCCTTGTCATTAAGAAAAGAGGGCCAATGATGCCCCAACCAGCTCCCCACGCAGGCGTAAGTCTTAGTGAGCAGCCGGGACTGGTAAAATAATCAAACTAAAATTTAAAATCATTAAAACTTGCAAAAAGAGGCATGAAACAGCCCACTTGGTATGCCAATCTAGCTTAAAATACCGATCTGGTCGCGATGGTTGGGTGCCTTGTTATTAAGAAAAGAGGGCCAATGGTGCCCCAACCAGTTCCCCACGCAGGCGTAAGTCTTAGTGAGCAGCCGGGAGTTGGTTGTTATGACATTTTCATGCAAGGATTTTCATTAACACTCAATTTCAAGACATGAAAACAATTCCAGGTGATAAGCACTGGTGTGAAAATGATAAATAGGCCCTCACTAAAAAAAAAATGCCACGTAAGACTATGATAATTCAGAAAAAGATTAATTTCTAGGCATTGGCTATGTCAACATATATGAAAATGTTTTACACCAAGTGCAAAGTTTAAGCTACAATGCCAAAATAAACATGCAAATGCACAAAAAGACAATGAAAACAATTGAAAATAGTCCAGTTGCCACTCACCCTATAAAAATTCATACACATTTTGTGTGCATGCAATTATATTACCAAAGCAACACAAATAGTTGACTGCAATAGAATAATTCAAACGTAGTTTGAGCTTAAAGTCATCTCTACTAGGAATCAGTCCATATCTAAATTTAAACTATATAATTACTTAATGATTCAAAGATTTAGATGGTGGTTTTGATTTAGTTCTAAGTTAACTAAACTAACTATTAGATCAGTTTTAACTTACATTCAAGAGATAGAAGCATTTGGTGTCATAGCACATGCAACTCATGATAACCTTATCAATTATGCCAAAACATTCCTCTTGTCGTATATTTAGAAAAAGGAATTAATGACCTTGAAATTTTACTCACAAACTTATCAAGAAGAAAATTCATGCTTGTCTATTGTAGTCATTCGACTCTTTCCGTGACCCTTACACGGTTCTTATCCTAACAAGTTTTGTTGGTTTACAATGATCTTACTTAATAATGCTTAGATGCCATGTGATCTTTCACTTGCCGCTTTTGGAAGGTTCAGTTGATGTTTGAATACAAGGAACTTGTCATTGATCTTTTACTATCGAGTTTTCAAACTTTTTTTGCCAAACCATGTTCAGAATTCAAGCCAAATCAGACCTAAATTTGCCCAATCACGCCTAAATTTTGATATGTACTTTGAATGAATGTTAAGGAGGTGTGTATTATACAACTAATCATACCCAAGACTCCTAGCCACAAGAACTGACATGAAGTTTACATAAACATGACTTATGCTACCAAATTTACTCTTAATGCAACCTAATTTTAAAACTGTGTCATACTTCCCCTAAGATGACCTAAATTTGTGAAACTACTTTTACCAAATTAGGCCTAAAAGAAGCCAAATCAGACCTAAATTTGCCCAATCATGCCTAAATTAAACCCAATTTGACAAAAATAGACATAACTTATGCACTTATTTAGACCCACTGTAACTTTATATGGCCTACAATTTTGTAGGAAGGTAAATATTAATATATACTTGATTGATCTATGTGGAGAGTTATCAAAATGTGGAGAGTTATCAAAATGCCTCTCATGCTCTCACAAGATACCACATGAAAGGAAATATGACCCTATGTTCGGAAAATCCATATTATATCAACCACTGTAACATATAATCGAATATTATTAAAAAATCTCAATGATTGAGATTATTACTTTATATGGAAAGAAAAACAAGTTTGTCTCAATTGTTTATAGTTTTATTTGATGGGTTCAAGATAGAATATCTTATTATCAGATAATATTTTCATTTAACCATTTCTTGGAAATAAATATTTGAGAACAAATTCCATCATTTTTCATTCTTTTCCTTATTCCATACTTTGTTCTAAGCATTCTTATGGGATTGACAGGATGGAAAAGATTAAGATAGAAAAGAGAAAATTTTTATAACATAGGCACAAAGTCAAGTTGATGCTAAATTTTGAAAAAAATTTAAAAACAAACAACATATATAATAAGAGTCAGCTTTCAATATTCTCGATCCAAATTTTCAATTTGGAAACATGCTAAATTTAGATAGAATCATTCTCATACTTATTATGATAAATGTAGAGGCTAACATTATGGTTGTTGTATAAGCTACATTTTTCAAGGTCATCAAGCCCGGGCTTAGGAATCAATAGACCAATTTGTTTCTTTTAAGGATTATATCCAAAAACATAAATCTTCATCAATTTTAGTTAAGGTTTTCTACAAGTTAGTACAAATAAGCATAGGAGGGTGGGATGTTTGCACATCATTAAAATATTAGGATTTCAAGCATCACTTACATATTTGTCATGTTTTCACATTTATGAGTGACTTTGTTATCTGTTTCTTCAATTATGATTAAAAAGTAAAGAATAACAAAAGATGTCAGAAATGTGTCTTGACAGCTTCTCAACTTGCTGCCAAAATTGGGACATTATTATTTCTTCTTGCTAGAAAAAGTGAGGTTGGGATGTTTGCATAGTTTTGTTGTACTAGGGGTGTAAACATTACCTACATATTTGTCATGTTTTCATATTTATATTGTGATTTTATTATCTATTTCTCAAATTACAATTTTAAAGTATAGTTATTTCCGGATAAAGTAATAAAAAATGCATAAATATGCCTGGAAAGCTTCTTAACTGGATTCCAAAATTGGAACATTAACATTTATTTATTCAATATTTAGTAAACAAATAGAAGGGTGGGGTGTTTCCACATCTTTGGAGTATTACGAGTATAAACATTACCAACATATTTGTCATGTTTTCAAATTTATTTTCTATTTTATTATATATTTCTCTAATTACAATTCTACAATAGTTGGGTCCGGAAAAAACTAAAAATGCCAAAATATGGCTAGATAGCTCCCTATTCTCCTATATTATTTTTTCCATATACATATTTTTAGTTAAATGTGTATTACTTATTACAAATAATACACGTGTATGCTTCCTAGTGTGGATGATCAACTCAAGAGATTTTTTGTAGCACAGTTAAGTTTTTTTTTGGAATGGTGGGTTACAATTATTCATGGATATTATACAAAGATAGCCAATATAGATAAAAGTTCAGAAAAAAAATTAATATTTGAGATGAATCATGAAAAAAAACCTTTTATTATGTTATTGTATATGACCAAAAATCAAACAAGTTGAATGACATATAAAGAAGAGAAAAAATGCTATTAGAAAAGAAATATATTAATACATAAAATTCAAAGTAGGTACCTCTTTCCTCTTCTTCAGAATATATTCCAGAAATAATTCAAACAATAGTTGGTCAATATTCCTTTCTACATCAATGTATAAGAATTAAAGTAAATTCATCAATAGTTTGGATGACTAGTTTTAGGAAAGGGTCGATGGACCCAAATATTAAGTGAAAAAACAAACCAATCACTTATAAAGTCTATCACGTAAGAAGTAACAAAGATAAAAATGAGAAAAGAATGACAAAAATAAAATCATCGAAGTTCGGTTAAAAAATAAGGACACATTATTTTGCTTTACCCAGAGTAGTTTAGTAGGAAATTGATCTCGAGAATAGTTTGTGGAAATGAAAAACAAAACAATTAAATTGAAATAGTAGCTTCCTAGAAGTATGGCATGTGATGAATCATTTTAATAAATAATAATTGAATGGAAAGCAAGAAAGAGATATGGTCGAACTCGAGGGAACCACCAAATCCTAGTGGGCGGTAGGATTTTTAAATGAGTGAAACACAAATATAAATATAGTTTTCCAGAGCCACAATGTTACTAGCCTATATATTTTTTGATAAATATATTTTATATAAGTGATTGAGGCATACATATTGAGTTATGTAAGGATGTATTTTATTAAAAAAATACGGTGTATTAAAGCTTGTCAAGGTGGCATATTCGGCAATCTCTGCATAATAACCTCCATCTTTTAACGTAGGTCAACAAATAATCATTGAGTTACTCATCATTCATCATATTTTAGACAACATTTAGTATTTTCATCATGAAGACACTTTCTCAACATATGATGTTGTAATAGGAAGAAGCATTGCTAGCTCTAGAAAATTAATGTAGATCGCTGATGTATTGACTTCTTCTAAATCATCTTCTATTTTTTATAAAACAGTGTTAACTATTTTAATCCTTATAAGGGTCTAACCATCGTAGTAAAAGGGATACCAAGTAAAACGAAGCAACCGGCCTCGTGAAAAGGACAGAATTAATAGATTGTAAAATGTTATACAAGTGGAATAATAACCTACAAATGATGCAGTAGTTGATGATTTATGTCTTCCAACTTCCTTTCTCATCTTTGTACAGTGTCTCTTCTTGATGAGTATCTGCGTTCTACTAATTTGCAGACCAGACTGTCACTAGACTTCTAGGCCAATCAAGATATCGTGGCTGCCAGTGGGAGGGAAGGCCCTGAAGAGTACCTTGATCAAAAATTCTACCAGAGCACTTAGTCATAGTCAAGAGATTTCAGCAGATATATGGATTGGAATCATAGTTAAAAATGAGTTGAAAAAGAAGAGAAGTACAAACATGATCGTGAAGAGAAGGAAAGAATTGAAAAAAATCTAACCAAAATTGTAACATGAGTGCAAACAGATTTAAAAACAGAACAAGTTGGAGAAAGAAGATACGTATAAGGATTGAAAGTACGTTTCAAATAGAAGCAAGTAGAAAATTAAGACAAAGGAAAGGGCCAGGCGAAACTTTCTCTTCGTATAGTCTGCCACGGACAACTATCTGAGTTCTATTTATAACACCACAAGTCCATGAAACAGGGGGAAATCAAAATCAAAACTTTTCTTATGTGCAGTAATCAAAGTCTATAATGAACCAAACGAATATATTCTAGACTAACCTTCTGTTACAGCTATAGAGACCCGACGTTTTCTACCCCATATATGATGTCGGCGCAAAAACAACAGCTTCTAGCGGCGCCAACTTGGTATCCGTGAAGGACCTTCGATCGACAAAATTGGGCCTATAAGCAAGGAATTAAATGCCGATACCGACGCCTTATCGACGGCATGGAAATAGATCCGACGGAAATATCGACAGATGCAATCCTGGACTTATCGACGCCTAAATGAACGAATTAAATCATGAAATTTTACAGGCGTGGTCTCAACACCTAGATGCAATGTTTTATGCAATAAAATTCTATATTGGGTATGTTGGGGGGGGGTCAATCATGTGGGAGGTAAGGAATCAATCCTGTTTTTTTGAGATTTCGATGACAAAATATAAGAATTAAGATCTGAAATTTTAGTAGCACAATCCATAAACACATGGTTACACACTTATGCAATAATATTCAACTTACAACAAACATATAACAACATAGTAAATTACTAAGTACTAACTCACATCAGTTGTATGTTGAGTGGCCTGCCGGCTGCTGATAAGGATATTGTTGTTCTACATATTGCTCCCACGTCATCAAATCTCTATACGATTTGTTGTATGTGACAACATGCTCCTCATATACTTCAGGATTCACATACTGCATCATCCCAATCTTTGGAAAATGTTCTTGTAAATCTTTGAGATATTGAGCCTTGTTTGCTGAATTCCTGGGAGGCTGAGAAGAAGCGGGAGGAGGTGCGGGTGCCCTTGCTTGAGGAGCTGGAGGTTGAGGAAAAGGAGGTTGTAATGGAACTCCGACAATAGGATAAATTGTAGTATGCCCACCACTCCATGTTTGCCCGAAATCACCAGAGTATGCTTCGGTGTTCACCCGAAAGCATCCATAAGGGCTACGGACAGAGTATGCTTCATGATATCCCATACCAGGTCCAAGTTCTAATTGTAACCTTGGTTGTGGGCCTTGTGGTTCAACTTGATATCCAGAATACCCATGTCGAGAAGTCTGAGATGGGTATGGAAGTGTCTGGCCAAATAACATATCTCCAAATGAATGTTCTTGAGATTGAGATAGAGAGTCAGATATACTCAATGCATCCATTGATTCAGCAACATCAGAATGATAATCACTTGGACTTTGGTATTGTGGCTGTGGTTGTGGATTAGATGGGTAGGAGTAGGGGTAGGGGCTTGGAGTTGTGGGCATGGCGGCATTTGGTGAAGGTGCACCGCTGTAATCTTTCCCAGTTCGAGTTTTTCTTCTTTGAATTTTTTTTTCAGGCATGGGATATTCTTGTTGTTGTGGAGGTGCACCCCTAGTAACATAAGGTCGATCATCATGTTGAGGATCCACAGCTGGAGGATATTCTGGAGAGCGTTGACTTTGATTACCACCATCATAGCTTACTATTTGAATCCGAGGTTCCAATACTCACGAACACTTGGATTGAATCCGACTCTAATGACTGCAGTGAGAGATGTCACCAACAAGTTCATTACCTCTCCAGAAGAGCGATTGCTAGTACTGGAAGAGGTATAAGATAACTATATTACTTACATTCTTAATGTCTCATTAGTCATTACTCATTAGTCATCACTTTGATTTCATCATCTAAATATCGTAAATGATGTTTTTTTTTGTAGTTGCGCCATTTCCGTGAAGGCACTGGATGTTTTGGACATCCAAATGCGGTTTCTGATCGTGAGGCAGGTGATCCTTGTGAGTGGTGGGTTTGGAATGGAACAGGTGCCCCCCATTTAAGAAAAGTGGTTGTTCGTCTCCTTGCTCAAACAACATCTGCAGGGGGTTGTGAAAGAAATTGGAGCACATTCAATCTGATACACTCAAAGAGAAGGAACAAGCTTGGGGCAAACAGGTTGAGGTACCTTGTCTACGTTCACTACAACATGCGGTTGAGGGCTAGAGCAATACGAGATGCCAACTATAGGGAAGTGGATTTTGCTGTTGTCCACGATCCCATGGACATCGCATACACTTTCAGCACTGACAGACGTAGAGGGCTGGAGGAAGATTCAGAAAATCCTTTAGAGGAATGGATGAATGAGATAGGTCGTCCTGTTCTTGATAATTTAGATGGTCGTCCAGATCCATACATAGAAGATCAATTTGAGCCAAACAACGGTGATGATATTATTCTTGATAATCCGCCTGAAAGACTTGAGCCTGAAGCTGCACATGTAAATGTTGATATGGAAATAGATAGAAGAGTACAAGAGCAGTTAGGTAACTCAAATTCTTCTTCTTCAACTGGTTCTAAATCTAAGTCTGATGATAGTGTCACAAATATAAATAAGGAAATTAGAATGACATTTTAATAGGTAGACTATGAGTTAGACAAATAACTCAGAAGTTAGAAACTTAGAACATAATTGATTGAGATATATACCTGCTTTATGCAATGGATGCAAAAGCATATTTGTCCAACGATTATCATAAATTCTGATGTATTGCTCATTGGACTTAGGAGCTGCTTCTTTGATGCGGTCCACCATTGAGGTCATTGCATCATATAAAAAAGGCATTGTTACAGTTTTGTCACCATCTACCAGCCTCTATACCTTGACAATGGGTTCCATTATTCGCAACACCCTAGTAACCTTATCCCAAAAAGGTATGCTGGCAATTAACTGCTCAATTCTACTGCCAACTGGGGTATTGTGCTCCTTCATGGAGGTCCACTCCACTCCATTGAAGAGCCTCCTAAGTCCATCCTTTTTGGACTTTAATGATTGTAAGGAAAGAAAGTTTGTTGCAAATCTAGTTGCACCTGTTCTAATCAGATCACCTCCACAATACTCACGTCGCCTCATTGCATTCAATAGAAAAGAATGGTTGTAGATGAATCCTGTGATCAACCTACCATCAATGATAACAGATTTAATGAATTCAATTGAGCCAATGTCCTTGAGAATGAGATCTATGCAGTGGGCAGCACATGGTGTCCAGTATATGGGATATTTCTTCATTAAACTGTCCCCGGCCTTCTTGAAGGCAGAACCATTATCAGTAACTATCTGCACCACATTTTCCACACCAACCTGCTTCATGTATGTCTTCATTAGTTTCTTTATGAACCTGTGGTTCCGACCTCACCTGAAGCATCAACAGAGTCCAGAAAAATTGTGGATCCACGACAATGTGCAAGAAAGTTGATAATTTGTCTTCTGTTGCCACTAGTCCACCCGTCACACATAAGTGTGACACCATATTCAGCCCACATTTTTTTGGCCTGAAATCCAGACTTGTAGATCCTTCTTCTCTAGGGGAAGATACTTGTTCATTAATTCATATGAAGTGGGGGCCTTGACGCCCCTCCCAGAATCCCCTATCACATCTACCATATGTTGCAGATACGGTTCAGTTGCAACATGTGCAGGTATACCATGAGCAATGAAGAACTTACCCACTGCCTTGCCGACCTTATCTTTTGCACCAGTGAACATTGTTTTAATGCCATTTTGCCTAGCTTCAGGCCTCCTAACCCCTGGCTCATCAACATGCCTCAATCTCGTACTAGCAGAACGGAAAAGTGTATCAATGCCGCCTTTCTTCCTTTTTCCATGACCAACTCTGTCTTCATCATCATCTACGTCAACAACAGGAATACGTGCAGTACCACTGCCTCCACCTGCACCAGATGGCCCATACCTCCTTGTAATTCGAGCTGCCTCCTCTCTTTCCCACTCATCTCTGCGGGAATCTCTAAGGGCACGCCTATACGCACGACGTGAATAAGTTGTGTCACAATCAGGAGGATATGCAATGTCATCATCTGATTCTGCAGAAGAACCTGTGCCCCTAACATTGAATAATGTATCTGTGTAACCCCTGTCAGCCTCCTTCATCTTTTGTTGTTTGTGTTTCTTTGCACCCATAATATTTCTAAAATCATCCCTAACATTTTGGGGACACCTTGTGCACATTGCCACATTTTTGTCACCGCCAGTAATGTGACGTTTGAATCTAGTAATCCCCCCTCCACCAATTGTCTTGTTGCATTAATTGCAAACTATCTTTGCCCTATTGCCTTCAAAAGGCGTGCAGTGATTCCATGCAAAATCCATCACATTCTTAGCTCCACCAACATTACCGGCCCCAGAACCCTCACCATCGCTTGAAGACATCTTCTCAAAAGTCAAAAGTGGACACTGTCACACTGCAAAAAGACAAAGACAAATAAAAATTAGGTGTATGAAATCTATAACCCATTAAGTTGCAAGAAATTAATCTATTTTATGTATTATAGAATCAAACACAACACTTTTAGGTGTATAAATGTTAAATGTATTTATAGAATCAAACACAATATTTTTAAGATTTTTATTAACAAGAAAAAAGGCTTAAATAAAAAATTAAATTCTGAAATTAATTTAAAAATTATAAAATCTGATAATTATCTAGTATTAAGTCAAGTGATGTATTACAACTTTACTCATTCCATCTTACATAACACTAACGCATATATTTCTGTAGAAAAAACAAAAAAATGATTTTTTTTTTAATTTTCAGCATTTTAAATAAATAAAAAAACGAAAAATATAAATGTTTTTACTATATTTTTGTTTGTATTTGTTCACATTGCTATTTGGTACAACTTCTTCTACTAAACCTAAGTTAGATACCTACTATTTCTAGTACTTATTGTATTATTACGAATTTCATATTAATTAGTGAAATTATATGATAATACTAATTAAAAGTAGTAGATCTAGTTATACATTAGTAGATCTACATATAATATTCATAGATCTAATGTTAAATAACATTAATCCTAAGTTTTTTGAAGTAGATCTAAGATTTGGGTGTATTTAGAGATTTTTGGAGAGATTTTATGGTGAAAATAGATGGAAATAGATAGGAGATGGGTTGGAAATGATGAAGAATGCAAGAAATCAAGAAAACATACCTTGATTACAGCTGATTTGAGCTCCAACGAAGAAAATCACCCCAAATGTGTTTGTTCTTTCACTCCAACAACAACATCAGCAACACGCTCGCAAATGTCGGCATACCGGGGTGGTATACCGCCCATATCACCCATAAGTGGGCATTTTACACTGAACCCCCTATCGCCGAAAACCTGTCGGTTTTACCGGTAAACCCACCGGTTTACCGAAATTTGCGGGAGCAGCGATAGAAATGCTTAAACTGATGCCGGTTGGCTCGATATCGGTATACCGAGCGGTATACCGACGATATCGTCGGTATCTTCTTCCTTGCCTATAAGCATATGGGAAAGGCGTGAGGTTTCTGGTTGCGAGGGAAAGTAAGGGAGAGATTAGGTAGAGGCGCGTAGGCTCCGTGTGAGGGAATATGCGCACGTCCGTTTAGGGTGGAGAAAGGGGAAGGCGGAGAAAAAAGGAGATGCCGAGAGGATGCTTATGGGGAAAAAATGGCACATATTTACTCTTGGTGTTAAAAATTGAAACTAATGTTCTCTTTATTAATCTATGGCGCGCAATTTTGGCGCCTATTTAGTTGCCGGTAATTAATCAGTAAAAACTGAAGTCGCTTTAATACGACATCATCTACGAAAATGCCGGATGAATATGCCGTAAAAGAATGGATTTGTTGTAGTGTTCTCCCATCGCTTGTTGATGATTTTAAGATATTTTTTATCTGCTTTGGGGGCAATTGCAGTGGTTGCTTCTTTCATCTCATTGCCTCATACAAGTAAGGAATGATGGGAGCCTTGTCTCCATCTTCCAATCAGAGCACTTTCACTGTCGGCTCCATTATATACAACAACTTGGAAATTATACTGTTTACCAGATCTTCAATCTTCTTCCCTACATCACTCCTGCTTTCTTTCATAGAGCTCCATTCCACTCCAGAAAATAACCTTTTCAAACCCTCCTTGGCTTTAAGACTTTGAAGTGCCAAGAAGTTAGAGGCAAATCAGGTGACTCCTGGTCTTTACCAAATCACCAAGAAAAATCCACCGCTCTTTTAGGACCACCCTTCCCCCTACCAGCTCCACCTTCTCCACCATCATCACTGTGAGTACCTAAAGCTGCCATCTCCTGTAAAATGGAAAACAAGCATACCTTAGTTATTTGATAACTAGTTAAGTGAATCTAATCTTTGGTAAAAAATTAGTAGAAAGATTTGTAAAATAATGGTAGATATGATCATGATGTATGTATAAGTTATTAGCATGATAGCATCATACATAATGGTTCTAACTTTCTACCTTTTTTCACATTTTTTTGCTTTTTTAGGTTCTGAAATTATATATTAATTATAATTTTCACTGAAATAAAGTCATATATTATATATAAATATATTTTCAACACTGTTTTAAGTGTGATATAATGTATACAAGCTCAGATATAAAACACACACTAAAAAACTCAATTTTGGACTATTTTATGCATTTTCTTAAGAAGAATATAAGTTAAATTTGTAAAATAATGGTACTATGGTAGATATGATGTATGTATAAATTATTAGCATCATACATAATGGTTGCAATTTCAACCAATCTCGCAGTGTGAATGGTGGAGTCAAGTTGGATGGAGTAGATATACCAAAATGTGATAAATTTCGTTACTTAGGCTCTATCATTCAAATAAACGGGGATGTCCAAAATGACGTTTGTCATAGGATCACTGCAGGATGGTTGAAATGGGGGACTGCAATTGGAGTATTATGTGATCGGAAGATCCCTCTCAGACTAAAAAGCAAGTTTTATAAAACTGCTATACGACCAGCCATGCTCTATAGGAGTGAATGTTGGGCGGTGAAGAACAATGACTCAACAAGATGAACGTGGCTGAAATGCGTTCGTTGAGATGGATGTGTGGGAAGTCAAGAAAAGATCGCTTGAGAAATGATTATATCAGGAATAAAGTGGGGGTGGCGAGCATTGGGGACAAGAATGCGCGAGGGTCGACTCAGATAGTATGGACATGTGCAACGTAGACTGACTAATGCGCCTATACGAAGCAATACTGTTGAGGCAAGCACAATTAATAGAAGAAGAGGAAGGCCTGAATTAACATGCGAAGAGCTTATAAAGAGAGATTTTGAATCTCTACATCTCAACCAGAATATGACCCATGATAGAGTTGAATGGAAAAGAAGGATCCTTGTAGCCGACCCCAACATAGTTGGGATTGAGGCTTAGTTGATGATGATGATGATGATGATACATAATGGTTCTAGTTTTTTTCACATTTTTTTGCATTTTAGGTTCTGAAATTGTATATTAATTAATTTAAAAATCAAAATATTATATATCTATAAATATTTTTTACTGGAATAAACTCATATAGTATATATAAAGATTTAGGGAAGATCTACGACTTAGAAGTTTTGATTTTTGGACTTCATCTTTTAGATCTAGAAAGAAAAGGTTAGAAGTGGGAGAAATGGAGTTAGATGGGTAGAAGAGAGGGTAAACATATCTTAGAATCGAAGAAGGAAACCTCTAAGAGAAGAAAATCCCACCAAAATCGCCCAAAAAGTGCTCTTTCTCCAACAACAACGTTTCCATCAAATGTCGGAAATAGAAACACCGTTTTCGGTCGGGTTTCGTGAAATAGGGCCTCAAATGGGCATTTTTCACCGAAGTCTAGCAGTTTTTGCAAAATTTCGACAAGGGGTGCGGAATTTTTAAAAAAGATTCACGAAATTACGTTTCAGTCCAGAGACAATGCCATTTCTATTTCTGGTACCTGTCGAAACCGCAATTTTGACTGAATTTCGATCAAAATTTTGAACCATGACTAGAGTCAATATGCAAAACGACCTGATTACAAGATCTGGATAGGAAAAATAAATGGATCTTTTCTTGTACCAAAAAGGACATTTGTTCAGCCCTTAGGTCAAAAAATTTAGGATCCAATTATCATTGACGTCATAGCTATAACTGAAAGTAGACAAACTGTTTCTGACACGCCGTGTTTGTAGCTTGACACGCTGTATAACTTGTTGGTCGAAGGTGATAGGCTCCTAGCAACACGCCGTATTGAGATGTGACACACCATGTAGGTTTATCGGAGGTGTGAAACTGATTTCCGATAGTCGTGTTGGAAATCTGATACGCCTTGCAAGCAAGGTTTATAACACCACAAGTGATAGGCTACTAGCAAGTAGACAAACTTGGAAATCTGATACGTCACAAGTGATAGGCTCCTAGCAAGTAGGTTTATCGGAGGTGTGAGACTGATTTCCGATAGTCGTGTTGGAAATCTGATACGCCATGCAAGCAAGGTTTTAAAGTGCGTGAGGCGTTTTCGGCTCAGTGAGGCGTGACGTAAGCCTCAGATTGTACAGAGGCGTACATATAAATATATATATATTATATATATATATATATATATATATATATATATAGAGTCAGGCTAGAATACACTCGAGTGTACGGATCGCACGAATACACTCAAGTGTGTTTGCATATCAAGACTATTTTTTGCAAAATGTAAACCGTTGATCTTCACCGTCATACTATAACTAGGTTACATACAAATTTTGAGCCCATTTGGATGAGTGTAAGTCACTCATCCAAGGGCAACAAAATCGACGCGCGAAACTAATTTGAAATGCATAATTTTGCGGTCTTCATAACATGAGCTATATATATCCAAATGTGCTCAAATTTTGCGTATGAGTTGTTCACGTGATGTTTAATAAGATCAACGGATTAGATTTTCAAAAAAAATATTGCATCATGAAAAACTACTTGAGTGTATTCCGCTCCGGATACACTCGAGTGTATTCTAACCTGACTCTCTCTCTCTCTCTATATATATAAATAATATAAATATATGTTTTCCCCGCCTCTCCCATGCCCGTGGCGGAGGCCGAACGCCCGTGAGGGTGGTAAATCAAGGCGACAGTTAGGATTCGAGCCCAGATCCCTTTGTTAGGGGACACCGTGTTTGACCACTTGAACCACTCCTTGTCGGCTAATCCCATATATTTATATATGAATACATATATGTACGTGTATATAGTCATATGTACAGATTTACATATGCATACATGTATATACTATATAGACAGATTTCTATTTTATACTATACAGATTGACATATATATAACAGATATATATATAATATACTATTACTATAGAATCCATAAACAAGAGATGGTTGTGGCGCGAAGTACTCTTGTGCACCTACGTCACTAATTGGCTCAGGCGAGTCTTCTTGTTCGGAGAAGGTCCATGGCCTATTTTTCCCACCACTCATCCAACAAACATGACCCTGTGTTTCAAATGGATTCCTCAAATTCCGTTTCTCAGCTCAGAGGGCATTCGTGAGCAAGAGAAGAAGCAACAAGGGCAGGAGTGGTTGGTCACCTAAGAAAGAAATCAAATCTATTTCCCCGAAACGAATATCTACCTGACGCGCATATTCGATTGGACAACACATCGTGTAGCTTATGATGTGAGCGAAACTCTGCGGTGTCAGTTTGATTTCTGGACTGCGACATGCCATGTTAGTTGGACAACACGCCGTGTCGGTGGCTATTGATGCACGACCTGGATAGGAATTTGCGCAATCCACGAAATCACAACCCCGAGAATTAGCACCGAGAGTTGACGGGATTTGGCACCATCACTTGTGACATATGGATCATGCGGACCTGAGGCAACAACAACCCTTTTTTACACCAAGGACAAATCTGAACAGGAATTAGCGCCGTACAGGGAAGAGCGTCCATGGAATACTGGATGCTTCTAGGATGAGAATAGCCACAGGGAAATGACGATGGTGATGCTTGACCACGATCAGATTTGGACAGAAATTAGCACCGTCTAAAACCAAGAGGATCAAAGGAAAAATTAGACAGATCCCCTGCTGCTATGTCTTCTTTCTTTTCTTCTTCGACGACAGGGGAACTTGATGTGGTAGCGTGGTCAACGGTGCTTGATGATAGCTGAGATGAACCCTGCCTTCAGATGATCGGGAGGACAACCTTGGGGAAGAGACGACGAACTGATCTGAACAGGAATTAGCACCGTTCATAGACTTAAAATCGGGGAAGCGTAAATTGCTGGCAAGGATAGTGCAGACACATAGATGATGATCTATGTGAAAGAGGAAGAGTAGCGACCATGGAGGATGGGAAGTGCCTGGCGGCCGGCCGGCCTAAGCCATGGTGAGACGAAGGCTACCCGCAGACAGAAGCTCTCTCTCTGTTGCTCTATCTAGGAGAGAGGGGCGGCGGCTAGGGCTGCAATCAACGTTGAGAGGAGAGAATGGCAGAACGACAACTAGGGTTAGGTCCCCAGGGTACACTTTGATACGATGTTGAAAGGTGTGGGGGAAACCCACTTGTGTATTGTTATATTAGATGGCACACCCTGTCCTATATATATGAGAAAGGGCAGAGACTCACAGACTTTGGACTCAAGGCACGCTATATGGGCCAGGGCACTTAAGCCCACTAACTAATTAACCTATTAAATAAATAGGCTAATAATGTATTCTAACGGATGTAAAATAGGACAAATTAATTTAGTTTTCAAACATGCTTTTTACACATCCAAGCTAGTTGGATGGAGCAGAGTATTGAATTTGGAGTTGGAGTAAGTGGATGTTGTGGATTAAAAATAAAATCATGCATGAGCCAAGGCTCACCGAAGTATCTTGCTTTAGCTCCTCAACACCTTTATCTTTTCACGTCGTATTTGTTTAGGTGCATGCCTAGACGGTAGACTCACTAGTGTGCTATCAACTTGACATTTTCTTTACCAAGCATGTACAAAGCTCCATGCTACCTCAACCTAGGTGACATGCTGCCCGAAGAGAGTGCTTCTTATGACAAAGGTAGACCAATTTGCATATCACACGAAACCCAAATACTCTTACTTCACAATCATCATAAATGAAGTATATACTTCATCAATATTTTATGCATCATGGCTTATTTTTGGGATCACCAAAAAACTATGCATATTTTTATAACAATGAATACATATCTAGCATGTTTATTTGGGAAATTTCTCTTATTGACTATATGCTATATACGAAATAGAGAAAATAGACTTAAATTGGAAAATGAAAGTGCTATCATGGCTTAACAATAATGGTTCATGTCATACTTGTCAAGATGCACGACTTGGGGCCAAGGCTTTTTAAGCGAGTACGCATTGGCCTACGCAGTTACACCATTCTTATTTTCTGGCTTAATATGGGAACTCAAATACTCAGAGTAAGCATTTATAGCATATACTTCAATATAGTTTTAAATATTCTATAAGGTTTATTTTGGGATTAATCTAAACGTAATGTAGATAGATACATGTATAATTTGTTATTCTTTTGATGATAATGTTGGGAGCTCTTATAAAGAGAGATTTTGAATCTTTACATCTTTATTAGAGTATGACCCATAACACAGCTGATTGGCCATTCCAGTCTAT
Source organism: Alisma plantago-aquatica (assembly GCA_963693085.1). Taxonomy (NCBI): domain Eukaryota; kingdom Viridiplantae; phylum Streptophyta; class Magnoliopsida; order Alismatales; family Alismataceae; genus Alisma; species Alisma plantago-aquatica. The sequence continues at coordinate 664,256,413 of OY856413.1, forward strand.
TAGGCAAGGTCTGTTCGATTGAGCTTCTATTAGTCTCGGGCGGATTCCTCCTTTTGCCCCTCAGCCTACGGGGTATTAGCAACCGTTTCCAGTTGTTGTTCCCGCCTTTTTATTAGTTCGGTGGGTGATAAGCGGCATATTGATTCCACTCTATTCCCTTACTAGTTATTCATGAAGCCCGTCTGCATACCCCTTTCGTTTAGCCCAGGATCCCCTATCTAAATAGAATCCATTTTCTTTTTTTTGAAATGGTTTTCAGGCGTAGTAGCTCGTCTCAGACAAGAGGAAAAGGGGAAGGGCTCGTTTTCGCTGACCTGAAAAGAAAAACCTCCTCTATTTGATGTCGATTCCTCCACACTTCCAAAGACTGATTCGTTACCTAGACCTAATTAATTAGTTAATGACGGCCAGTTCCCTTCTACCTTTACTCGTAAGTACCATAATCTACTGGTCTGGTTGTTAATCTCCTACCTCTGTCTTTTTGCTTGAGTCTGATTTCACGCGAACTGCTAATGCGGCTGACTTACTGGTCGCGTTTTTCGAAGGTAGAATATACACATTCACTCACTATTATCTAATTTAGAATGCATACTTTAATTAAATGTACTGCTGTAAGGTATGACTAATTGATGATATGCACAATAACAATAAGTTAGTAAAGTATCCAATAATTAATCTATTGTTTACTGCTTAGCTATGTAAACATGTGATGTGGTTTTTTTTTCTGTATCATGTATGTTGGGTGTTTTATCTATGCCAAGTCTATTGTTTACTATATTATGGCTATAATTATCGTCTTATAACTATCTTATAAACTATTTGGGTGTTTTGTATTGTTAGGTAGAGTGTTTAGATATATATAAAAGTTCCTAAGAGTATAGTACATATATACATATATGTGTAATTTTGTACAAAATTATATAGGAAACTAAAACCCATTTTTTCAAAAATCACCCGTTTAATCGCCCGCTTACCGCTTAACCAGTTACAAGGTGCTGTCCGCACGGTTACCGCTTAACGTTTTATAAAACATTGCTAAAGATTAAGACAAGTCTAAAGCACAAAGTAAATATAAAGCATAAATATCTCAATACTCCCCCTAAAGCTGGAGCATAGATATCAAACATGCCCTGCTTGTCCACCAATGTAGTAAAGTGAGTCTTCGGAAGTAGTTTGGTGAAGATGTCAGCAACCTGATAATTTGTTCGGCGATAAGGAGTGTAGAACAAATTCCCAAACAAAGTGGCGATCCACCTCTATATGCTTGGTAAGCTAATGAAAAGTAGGATTGCTAGCAATAAAAATGGAGGCTTTGTTGATGCAGTACATAGGAATAGGAGGATCTGGATCATAGATGCCAAATTCCTTGAGGAGTCCTTGGACCCAAATCAGTTCACAAGTCATATGAGCCATGGCTCTATACTCTGCTTCAGCACCGAACAACCATAGTTTGTTTCTTACTGCGCCATTTAACTAGCAATGTTCTCATATGCCCCGCATGAGGCCGCTTATGCGGCCACATTCCTCAGCCGCTCCGCATACATCTATGCAGTGCTATTTTTGGACATGGACCGCATATGCGACCGCTTAGGCCCCACATTTCATTTGGTGACTTAACTAAAAAATATAAATAAAACCTCAAATAAAATCAACCAAATTAAATGACAACTTCTATATAGTTGGTTTTAGATCAAATATTGAAATTTGCTACCTCAGATTTAATTCAGTTTTGAATGAGTGGTGCACAACATATAATTACATTTTACAATTATCAATGTTTCATTATGCTCTTTCCTTTGCTCTTTTTTTCTCTTCTATTTTGCTCTAAGATTAGAACATGTTGCACTTGCAACAGTTCTTATTTTGTCTTGTATAAAAGGGGAATATACCAGAGATATTAATTGGATATGATATTTTCTTTTACAAAGTATCAAACTTGTGTGCTGCCTAGGGAGCAATTCCTATTCCCTACGACTTTTTCTTCTCTATTTTTACTGACTTGACTTCTTCATATCATTTGATGTTTTGATTTTGTTTTTGATGTTCTTTTTCTATTTCTACTTTGAACTACCATGTGTCATGTTACTATGGTTATTCCTATTGTGTTCATTCAATAAATGTTCTGCAATGAACTGCATGTGTTAGTGTGTTCTGTTACTTGTATATTCTAGTACATTATATAAACTTAGGGTTTTGTTGGTTGATTTTTCTTCTTGATGATTGGAAAATGTGTTTCTTTTTCATGATGTAATGATCTATTGGTACATTTCGGCTATTAGGCTATGCAACTAGATAGTATGAAATATATGGTTATGATTATATTTTTTAATTAAATATTGTATAAAACATAGAATTTATTAAAAAAAAAAATCTAAAAACGCATATGCCCCGCTTATGTTCCCGCATTCCGCTTATATCTATGCGGTACCCTGACCGAACGCATACCACACAATGCATTTCAAAAAATTGTTAACTAGATTGCCTCCAACAAAATAAGTAACCAGAGGTAGATTTTCTATCACTTCTACCAGCATAATCAGAGTCAAAATAACCAGTGAGTCTGCAGTGCGTTTCCCTGAAGAATTCTTCAGATATTTAAGGATGCGATAGACAACATCCCAGTGACATTGTCGAGGTTTATCCAAATAACTACTGACAAGTCCAACCGCAAAAGTAATATCAACTCTAGCGATAGTGAGATAGATCAGCTTACCAACTAATCTTCTGTATTGGTGGTTGTCAGGATAAAATGGTGAAGACTCGTCATCCCATATTGTATTAGGATCCAGAAGGGTGCTAGTAGGTTTAGTACTACGTATGCATGTTTTGTGGAGAAGATCTAGGACATACTTCTATTGTGAAAGATGCCAGTAAAAGATCGAGAAACTTAAATCCCTAAGAAGTATAAGAGTTTGCCTAGACCTTTTGCACTATTTTAAAAAGCGGCCCAAGCGGCCGCTTCAGCGGATCAGACCCCCATCCGCTTGGTTGGGCCTTGAGGCAGCAATTAGGCGGATTGGACTTAAGTGCCCGTTTCAAACCCGCTTGGCTCACTTGAACGGCCACATGAACACTGGTTTTAGCCTTTTAGGCGTCCTCCAAAGGTCGCTTGATGACGAATAGGCTTCATACCCAATTCTCATGCCCATATTGAACATGAAATGTGAGTCTTAGCATTTAACATTATAATGTTATTGAATATACTACTATAATATTTTTGTATACACGACTTATTATGTACGACTTAGTCTACTAGAATAACTAGTATTGTGTACATGTAATATATTACTACGTGACTCTATTGTAAATCAACAATATTGTATTGCTTTGTAGTATTGTTTGGTAAGTAGTGATCATTAAGCTACTAAATAGTAGCAAATCGGTACATGTAACTGTGATAAAATGTAACTGTAACATTGTATAATCCTTGGAAGCAGTATTGTATGACGATAAATTACTAACAAGTATGATGTATGATTGCATGATAGTAGTATACTACTGCATCTAGTGTATACCACTGTATAATATACTCATAATATGATACTAGTATGCTATTGTAAGTAATACATGTATGTCTCATGTAATGTTACTAACTAATTTAGATTATTTCTTCATGTCTTAAATCCTTGTTACTGCTTTCTTTTGGTTCATTGTTTTCTAGTTATGTTAGAAACACTTTACATTGTGGTGTAGGATGAATTTTACACTGCCACATGGGTTTAGATATGCATAAAAGTTTATAGAAATTTGTTATTCATATACAAACACATAATTTTGCATGAATTTATATAGGGCATTAAGCATCCGCTTTTTCAAAAAGTGACCGCTTGAGCGCTTGCCTGGTGCACAAGTGGCTACAAGGTGTTGTCTGCACACCTCTTGCTTCCCGTTTTTCAAAAAAATGATCTTTCGTAAAAAAATGTTGTTTTAGATGCCTTTTAGTAGCTTGAATACCTTTGCGGCTAGACAGAATTATATCATCCACATACACAATAAGGATAACAAGCCCATAAGTGATTTTTCTTATAGAAATAGAGTGATCGAAATATGAACGCCAAAAGTTAAAAATTGAGAAGAATCTGGCTCAATTTGTCAAACCACGCTCGAGGGCTTTGTTTTAGGCCATGAATCGCTTTCCTAAGTTTGCGGACTTTGGAACATTCTCCCTGAGCAACAAATCCAGGTGGTTGATCCATATAGACTTCCTCATGTAAGTCTCCATATAGATAAGTGTTTTTAACATCAACTTGAAAAAGAAGCCAATCATTATTCACAACAACAGATATAAGCACCAAAACCGAGTTAAGCCTAGCAACAAGAGAAAAGGTTTCAAAATAGTCCACCCTAAAGGTCTGAGTATAACCTTTCGCAACTATGCATACTTTCAGTCATTTAATCGAACCATCATGTTGGTATTTAATAGTGAATGTCCATTGACATCTAATTGTAGAGAAATCATGAGGACGGTCAACGAGATACTAAGTATGTCGATCGCGAAGAGCAGTCATTTCAGTTTCAATAGCTTGACGCTAGGATGGATGTTTGAGTGCTTGGATAACATTCTTTGGTATAGAAACAACAAAGATAGAAGCAGTAAAACAAGCAAAGTTAGCACCAAGATTAGTAGTAGAGAAGAAATTGCAAATTGGATGTTGACTACATGAACAAATATCTTTCCTTTGACTAATTGGAAGGTGTAAGTCAGAATGTATCGGGGCGGTGTTGTGATCTGCCGACGAAGGAGGATTTGGCTGTTGAGAGGCCATGGAGAGGACTGCAACCTTGGGTTTTCTCTTGAAAACTTTAAGGGGAGGAGCAAGAACGTCAGTTTCTTCAAACCAATCCACATCTTCGTGTGGAGATCCTGAAACACAACCTTCGGGATCAAAAGTGATAGAGCATTGAAGGCTTAACAGTTTTACTGACAGACAAGATTGAAAGGAAATCTTGGAACATATAACACAAATTTAAGGAAAAATTATGAGTGAGAGATAGTTCCAATTCCGTGCACCGGGAACTGAGTTCGATCAGCCAATGTAAGCGGTGGAACTCTTGTCATTTTAGATAGAGCAGAAAATAGTTTTAAATATCCAGATGTATGAGCAGATGTACTTGAGTCAATGACCCATTCATTTTTACCATAGGTTTGCATGGGAAGCAAGTAAAGAAAAAGAACCTCTATCCTGAGTAGAAGGATGCGAGGGGAGGTGAGCCTGAAGAAGTTTCTCAAACTCCGAACAAATCCACTCAACAATGGGCAAGGTAGAACTGGAGGCAGCAGTAGAGGGATCTTCAGAAGTATCAGATGTGACCTAATTTGCCCACGCAAGTTCACCATGTTCTGCCGAGCAGTGATCTTCGATGTAGCTTGTGCGCCCACAAAAGTTGCACAATCGACTTCCGTATATGACTCAACATAAATAATAAACATTTATTGCCTACCTTTCTTAAGGACTATCTATGAATGTATATCATAACTAAAATCATTGCTAAAGACTTAAACTTATGCCAATATGTTTTAATTTCTTTATTAAAACTCTTAACCTTTTTTTTCTACAAAAAAAAGTATTGATCACGTCAAAATATACATTGGTACATATGGATATAATATGGAACATGGCCTGGAAAAAAAATTTAAAGCATTTAGGTATGACATGGCTTCAAGGCATGCAGCCTTGACATCGTCGCCTTATAAAGAAATCACCCTTTTGAACATACAGTTATTTGCACTATTGGTTATCGAATATGATCAAGCACACTTGTACCAACAAGCTTTATGTTGTTCACATTCTCTTTAAGGCCCACGATTTTCAAAAGAAGTCAATATATTTATTACCTTCCTTATACATGGCTCACTGTCCTCAAGGAAGAAAAGAAATATCTCTTGTACATTAAAGTTGTATAATTAATAGAGGAGTTGTATAATAAAGGACTCCTCTATTCTTACTCTAGATATTGACCATATGTTCTACGCTTTCCTTAGCATAAGATTTGAAATTTGAGTCACAGTCAACAATCAAAGGAAAAATATGAAGCTCCTTGTCTAATGCCTTTAAAAGTTCCCTCTTGTCTCCCATTGATACAAAACCGCATGGTATACAAGTTTTTGAACCACATCATCCACCATAATGAAAAACTAAATTCCTACAAAAGTTATAGTCGAGGTTGTCAAAACCGAACCTGGAGGCTTCCGATCCTCAATTTATTGGGTCAACTAGTGGTTCGACCGGTTCAACCAGTGACATGAGCATGACATCATAAATTATTTATAAAGATCTGATAATATATGAAAAACAAAGGAAAAATATATTATCAAGGAGAATATCGAAAAATAGCATAGAAACGGCAATAATTCAATCAAATGGCGAGAGCCCCCACATCGAAATGCCCATTGAAACAGTTTAGGATCATTTACTCACAAATGGCGAGACCCCCCCACATATCCAATATGAAATATTGCTATATATTTGAGTAGATCTACACTAGTAGATCATTCTGGTAAAATTTCATAAATTAATTTGTTACTTTTGCCGTCGAAACGCGGGGAACACATTTATCAAAATTTCTGTCAAAATTTATGTTTGTGGCCACTGAAACGACATCAAAATCGGACATTTTCTTCCTTGATCCGAACCCACCTGAAAACAAGTGGAAAGTGTTGTTCTTACAGTCTTTTATCAGTCGACAACCATCCTTGATTTTCCAATTTGTATCCACACGACAAAACGTTTTCTTTACCACCTCGGGTTTTTGGCCTTTGTTTACAATTGTGATCCTCGAGCCAATAGTTGGAACCATTTTTATAGGATACCCCTTCTCTTAAAAAAGGTTACAAATGCATTGATCCCAAAACTGGTCATATCTATGTCTTTACTGATGTGACTTTCCATGAGGATGAATTGTTCTTCTCTGTGTTGAATTCACCCTTTGCACCCACACATGACTTGGTCTCCCTTCCTGAACATGTTTCCCCAATTCTAGTGTCACTACCTCAAGAGCCTAACTAGCACATGGTAGTTGTTCCTGAACCAGCAAGCCTGCAATCTTTATCTCTTCCGGATGGTCCAATTTACCAGTCACACTGTGCAAAGGTAAACATTCGTGCACCATTAAACATCTAATATCTAACACACGTTGCTTATCTCACCTCTCTCCAACAACTTCTGCTTTTGCCACTCTTTTGGACACCACCTGTATTCCTAAGTGTCCCACTACTTCCATGTATTCCTAAGTGTCCCACTACTTCCATGTGTCTAACACTATGTTGTACATGCACTGTCCTATGCGCCCCCGTGGGTTCCATATCCTAGGCACCCAACCCAACTAGGCATTTTGGGCGGCCTGGGAGGCTAAGTAGGCCTAATTTGTGCTTGATCCAATAAGCTTGAAAATATACTGTCTGTTTTTATATTGTGCAAACAGAATGGCCATTTTAAGTTGATGGTATTGTTTTTGGTTGTTTGTTCCTTTTCCTCAATCAATTCTGTTTAGTTTTTCTTTATCCTCCACCAAGCAGCAACTTTGATGCTATGCAACTATTTTTATTTTTTGTTGTTTCCCACCTACAAATCTCTGTTCTTTCCTTTATGCTTCACCAAGCAACGTTGATGCTCCATTCTTCTTCCTCCTTCCATGCTTCCTACTGATTCATCCTCCCTCCTCATTTTCCTTCCATTCTCTATTCACTAATTCAGTTTTTTTACATTCCTATTATTTCCTGGTACTGTTTCTACTTTTTTTTTCTTAGTGCCCTCTCACATTCATGTTGCTGCATTTTGACCTTTTTTTTCCTTTCATCTCCTCACAAAGTTGGGACTGAGGCTTAGATAATGATGATGATGATGATCTCCTCACAAAGTTGCTTCAACATTTATATTCTTCCTCCTCCCCAAATAGTTTATATAATGCTCATAGATTAATATATGACTAATTCAAAAAACAAATAGAAAGGTACGGTTTCTACTCTTTTTATTTAGTCTCCTCTCACATTCATGTTGCTGCATTTTGTTTTTTTTTTTTCTTTCATCTCCTCACAAAGTTGCTTCAACATTCATGTTTTTCCTCCCCAAATTTCCGCCTCTTCCTACTAATTTATATAATGCTCATAGCTTAATATATAACTAATTAAAAAAACAAATAAAAAGGTACTATTTCTACTTTTTTTATTTAGTCTCCTCTCACATTCATGTTGCTTCATTTTGTCTTTTTTCCTTTCAGCTCCTCCCAAGGATTGCTACTCCATTCATATTCTTCCTCCTTCCTCCTCTTCTTACTAACTTATATAATGCCCATGCTCATAGGTTAATATGCACTATCTACAGAAAAGAAAATAAAAACAGGAAAATAAAAAAGGCCTAGGAATGCCTAGGCCTCTAGACGGAAGCCTACGTCCCCGGGGACAGGTGGACTGACTAGCCACCTAGACAATCAAGGTCTGACGGCGTTCCATTGACATCTTCATGGACGCACACACACTAAATTCTCCTACATGTATGTACAAGTTTACAAAAAGCAACATAATGCTAGCATCATCCTGTAATAACCATATATACAAGTTTCTGTTCAAGCTTTGGATATGAAGCAAAAGGTGAAGACAATCGATTTTGTAATAATCAGTTAAACAAATTTGTTTTTCCTGTGTGCTTGAATAGAAGAGGGACTTAGATATATGAAGACTAAAAAGAGCTACAAGACGTGTAGAAGAATGTTTAGAAACTGAAGTATATATGGGGCATCCTACCTGATCTATATTTCTGTCCGACGCAAGCTTTATCATGATCTCTAGCTTTTCCATTTTAACATAAATCGGGTCGTTGTATTTGCAGAAAAAGACCTGCAAAGAAGCTTATGTGTTGTATAAACCAAACTTACGTAACAACATGAACCAAGATTGGTTACACAACTTATATGAATCACCTTAATCTCATGGGCAAGGATTGTCGAACGTCTTTGGACAATAAGATTAATATTACGTAAAGCAACATACTGTATCTCTGGTTCAGCAGAAAGAAGGGTCACTAGAGGTGGAGCCATTTTCTTGCAAAGATTCCTAACCACATCAGGGCTGGTGATTAGTTCCATTTGTTGAAGAATCATCTGCAACATATTTATTGGAAAAAAAATTATGAAATACAACCAGAAAAAGGTATTGAACATGGCTGGCAGCTATAGTTTTCCAGCTTTATAATTAGAAAAAAAATGTGGAAGGAGGAATTGTTTTTGCAAATTGAAAATCATCCAATTTTCTAGTGATCACGTATGAAAACGATAATAATCCGGTCCTCAGATGAGGAATGGATTTATCAAGTGAACAAAGTGCCCAGGAAATAGGAAACTTGTACATAGGTACTCTGGAAGTACTGTAATCTTGAACTGTCACTGATCTGCTGACAGCATGGACAGAACCAGAGAAAAACTGAAAACAATCTGAAAGAGTTGTTGTTGCTGCTCAAACTAATTCGATATGGATCTCAATGGTAAGGTTATAATAAATAAGCACGTGTTAGCTCTTAAGGCAGAAGTTGGGGAAGGAAATGATAGTTAACCATGTGTAATAGATACCTCACGCATAAGGCATTGTAACAATTGAGAGGTAAAGCTCAGATATACCTTAAGGTTGGCCCCATCTTGAAAGGGCGTCCAATATGAAAACTTGGCCCCATCTGCAGTTTGAATAAGGTTCAAAGAATCAAAATACACATTCATTGATTCATTTCATTTTAAAACTTCTATGGTTTTCTCAAAAAATAAAAATATACGGGGCTAGATTGTATATTGTCACCCTCCTATATCTTAACTTAATCATCCCTAAAGACACCTAGGTTACAGAACCTAGGTTCATTCTTTTCCACTGATGAATCAGCCTATTATCAGACATGTGAAAAACAATGAGATTTGGAGAGGTTAGGGTTGCACAATGTTTGCACCCTCATATATGTAATATTGTAAGAATTACAGAGAGGTCCATATATAAAAGAGAAATAACAAAACAAATAGCAGGCTATGTAAAACAGGAAATATATAATGTAACACTCCCCCTCAAGTTGGAGCATAAATGTCAATCATGCCCAACTTGTCCATCAGTGTGCAGAACTGTTTCTTCGCCAACAACTTGGTGAAGATATCAACAACTTGATCTTCTGATCTCGTGAATGGAGTGCATATCTTGCCAGCAAGAATAGATTCTCTGATGAAGTGGCAGTCAACTTCAATGTGTTTGGTGCACTCACGATAGACATGATTATTTGCAATGAAGATGGCACCTCTGTTATCACAGTGCATAGGAATGGCCGAAGAAGACTCAATCCCAAACTCTTTCAGGAGAGAACGTACCCACAGTAACTCACAAGCTCGAGGAGACTGTTTCAGCCCATATATGGTTTTCTTCAATTTACACACCTTCTGACACCCCCCCTGAGCAACAAACCCAGGAGGTTGCTCCATATATACCTCTTCCTGTAGGTCACCATGTAGAAAGGCATTCTTAACATCAAGCTGAAATAGGGGCCAATCAAAGCTAGTAGCCAGAGAAATAATAATCCGAACAGAATTTAGACGAGCTACTGGAGAAAAGGTCTCAAAGAAATCAACTCCATAGGTCTGTGTGTAGCCTTTTGCTACCAATCTGGCCTTCAACCTCTCAACTGATCAATCCGGATTATGTTTGATGGTGAAAACCCATCTGCAACCCACTGCTTTCTTCCCGGTAGGTAAGTCAATAAGATCCCATGTGCCATTATGCAAAAGAGATGACATCTCAAGCTGCATTGCCTGTTTCTAGCCATTGTCCTTCAGAGCATCATAGTGATTCCTTGGTATATCAATAGAATCAATCCTAATAGCAAATGCGCGGGCCTGCTTAGATAAGTGGGACAGGCAACACACATTTGTAATAGGATGTCTAATAGTACAAGAACAAGTACCTTTCCGAACAACAATAGAAAGATCAAGATCTGATGCTTCTGTAGGAATCTCATGAGTAGAAGACGATGAGGAAGGCTCAGGGACTGGTGTCGCTACCTCTTCTGGATCTTGTCTGCCTCGCCTACTATAAACATATGGGTACTGCTGAATAACAGGCCTATCAGCTGCCTGCTCGTCATGAAGAAAAGTATAATCAGGAATGATGGGTGGCGCTCCCTCACTCTGCACAGATGGTGCCACTCTCTTACTCTGAAAATCTGGTGGCACTCCCTCTCTCAATTGCTCCCCCTTACTCATTGCATCGGAGAAATATGGAGTGGTCTCATGGAAAGTAACATCCCTAGACACAAACATCCGACGAAGACTAGGACAGTAACACTTGTATCCTTTGCTAGTACTAGAGTAACCAAGGAACAAGGTTGTAACAGACCTAGGAGAAAGCTTGTCGGCCTTAGGGTCAACATTATGGACAAAGGAAGTGCAACCAAACACTCTAAAGGGGACAGAAAAAGGCTGATCCGTGGGTCGCAACACAGAGAAAGGAGTCTGTCCTTTAAGAACCGAGGATGGTTGTCTATTAATTAAGAAACAAGAAGTTAAAAGGGCTTCAGACCGAAATTTCTTAGGTACATTGGATTGAAACATAATAGATCGAGCAATATCAAGCAGATGGCGATTTTTCCGCTCAACCACCCCATTCTGCCGAGGGGTGTAAGGACATGTACGATGGATCATACCTACAGAGCTACAAAAATCAGACATAGCCTTTTGAACATACTCCAAAGCATTATCAGATTGAAGAATTTTTATATTGCAGTTAAACTGGACTTTTATTTCAGTATGGAAATGTTTCACAATAGATAGCACAGACTCTCGACTTTTGAGAAGGTAGATCCATGTCATTCGAGAAAAATCATCCACAAAAGAAACAAAGTAACAAAAATCATTATAATTCTGGTCTTTAACAGGACCCCACACATCATTGTGGACTAACTCAAAAGGACAAGAAGCCCGTTTATTGACACGACTAGGATAAGATAACCTATGATGCTTTCCCAGCTGGCATGACTGACACTCTAAAGATGACACTTGGGACAACTCTGGTTCCAACTTGCGCAGGCTCTCTAAGGAAGGATGTCCATATCTGCAATGCCATAGTAAGGGGGAACCACTCAACATGACGGATGGAGCAGGAGCAGATACTTGGCGAGGCAGACTGTCACCATGAAAAAGGTAGATATCACCTTTCCTAGGCCCCCACATCAATCGTCCTCATACTCTTGAGATCCTGTAATACAAAACAAGAAGGCCCAAATGTTACCGTACATTTTACAGTGTCAATCAATTTTACAACAGAAAGAAGATTAAAAGGAAACTCAGGCACAAAGTGTACAAATTTGAGATCAATCTTGGGTGTTAAGAGGGACAGATCCACTAGCTAACACTCTCCTCACTGAACCATCTGCCAGTGTAACAGATTGGTGAGGGATATACAAGTCAATAGAGTGGAGCAATCTCCTCATACCAGTCATGTGCTGCGACGCGTCAGAATTAACCACTCAAGATGAAGTAGAGCCAGAAGCTATGAGAGATGTAGCTTGATTAGCCGCACTAGATGCCAAGTTTGCTGACGACGACGATGATGATCCCATACTCATGTGTTGTGTAGCCTGAATAAACCGATCATACTCCTCTTGAGTAAGAGTGATACCGGTTCCAGAAGTAGTTCCCACAACAGAAGAAGAAGAGGAATCTGTAGTAGTGGCATAATGTGCTGTCCCTACAGGTGGTGCAGCAGGTCTCCCATGTTTCTTCCAACACTTCTCCACTGTATGTCCCAATTTATCACAAAAAGTGCACTTAGGACGTGTCCCACGTCCTCTGCCCATACCAGATCATCCCCCTCTCACCGCAGCAGCTACGGATGCATGAGACTCCCCAGAAGATATAGCAGGATCAGGAGTAGCAGACCCAAAGATAGATTGTTGTATTCTTGAATAGGCTTCCAAAAAACTGGGTAATTTATCAGAAGCCAGAATGACACTTCGGGCGGAACCGCACGAAGGGTTAAGCCCGGATAAAAATTTAGCCGTAACTAGATCGTCCATGTCCTTGATTTGTTCTGCAACAGTCACTGGATGATAATAGCTCAGCTCTTGAACAAGTGCCTGAATAGCTCCAAAGTACTCCTCAAGAGATCTGTCACCTTGCCTCTCAGCAAACAAAGGGTCAGAGATCATGAATTGGCGAAGTGCATTTTTTTCTTGAGAATAATGCTGCTTCACTGCGTCCCATATCTCCTTAGTCGTTGAATAGAACATGAACCTTGCTGCAATTGCATGTTCCATGCTGTTCCACAACCAAGTCTTCACCAGACTATCATGACGCTTCCATTCAACACATCCTTTGTCAGTAGAGGCCAGAGGACCTGAGTCAACATGTCCCGCCTTGTCACGAGACTCTAGGACAATGTGAACAACATTCATCCATAGAAGAAAATTCTTCCCGTCGAGCTTGATGGAGGCGATAGGAGACACCTCGTTGTAGATCATAGGCGTCTTGATGTCCCCCATTACAGAACTAGACTGTGTGACAGATTGATACACGCCACAAAGAAGACTGAGGTGACAGAGAGATACATGTCACACAAGAAACAAAGAGAAATGTGTTACTGACGCATTCACAGCCTCCAGACGATTTTCCTAATCACACATGGAGGATGTGTGACTAGGATAATAACCGTAGAGAGATTAGTCCTCTGGTTTAGATTTTAGATCGCCGTCGGATCACCCGAAGATCCTCAAAGCGGCGGATTACGGCTGCACGCTGTGCGGCGACTCAGCCGCAACTGTTGCTGCCGGTGCCGCGGTGAGAAGATCCGGAGGGAGGAAGGAAGGGGAAGATCCGACGGACAAGGAGGAAGAAGAAGGAAGAGGGAGGGACTGCCGGTGGAGAGAGACGGCGGCCTAGAGCAGACCTTGCTCTGATACCATGTTAACGAGAGAGAAGGGAGACGAACAATGTTGGCGGCTGCTAGGTTCAACTGTTGTGTGTGAGGGCAATAGCCGTCTCACTCCTTTTTATATATTAGGGTAAGATACAAGGTGGTATAAAGGAGAAAATCCTATAAAATAATAAAACAAATGGTATAATAAAAATAGAGACAAGAGGCAGATCGCCGGTTTCCGCCGCTGACCTTCTATCGATACCATCGACAGGTCTGTCGATGGTATCGACAGATTGTTGTCCGGTTGCTGTGATAATGTCGATACCATCGACCACCTGTCGATGGTATCGACAGGGAAGCAGGTTGTTTCACAGACCCCATTATAATTTATAAATAAAAGCTCTCACTCCTACTTGATAGATCATGTTGTAGCCTGGAGACTTACATCCTTAGGCTTTTAAGAATTTCATGTCTAACCACGTAAAGAAAGTAAAATGGATGGTTATTGAGTTTTCAGTTGGGTTTGATTGGTCAACACATGCTTGATTTTTTGATCTTTACCTAATGGGCATGAGTCCATTGACATGGAATCATGGATTTTTTGCTGTTGTCTGCTGAATCTACTATGCATCTGAGTTTCCTGGAGGTTTAGCTTCTCTGTTCTTTGTTTTGAGTTTTTATTGCTGATTGATGAGCTTTCTGTCATTCAAAGTCGCGATTCTCTTATTATATACTTTTCTGTGTCTTTGGAATATCTGTAGGATAGACTTTAGCTGTTCAAGCAAAGCGTTTTATAGTTCTCGTCTGCTGTTACTGGCCTTTTTCCAAGGTGATGTTGATTCCTTTGAAATCTACTGGGCTTATCATTCGGGTTTTAATTTACTTAAATGGAGATCCATCTTTCTTTCAGCTGATTTGTGTGCAACATTTTTTTCTTTGGGACTTCAATGGTCATTTGTTTTTATGTAGAGAGAGATGTCGTAGGGTCTCCTTCTAGTTTTATATATGTATATCTGCAGGATAGACTTTAGCTGTTCAAGCAAAGTGTTTTATAGTTCTCTTCTGTTGTTACTGGCCTTTTTCCAAGGTGATGTTGATTCCTTTGAAATCTACCGTGCTTATCATTTGGGTTTTAATTTACTTAAATGGAGATCCATCTTTCTTTCAGTTGAATTGTGTGCAACATTTTTTCTTTGGGACTTCAATGGTCATTTGTTTTTATGTAGAGAGAGATGCCGAAGGGTCTCCTGCTAGTTTTATATATTTTTTTGTATAAGGAGATTCATTATTTTTTACTCGTTTCATAGCTTTTTGATGTTTATGTACTTGAATTTGAGGACTCTTGCTGATTTTTGCTTTCACGAGATTCTGATCATATGAGAAAGTTGATAAATACTCCCAAAGAAAATTGCCTTTAGTCAGTATGTGTTATCTCAGTTTGAGGTCCCCTTTGAGGTTTGGTTTGGTAGTGGTTGCCGATTCTTAGTTATTTCTATTTCTTAATTTGCTTGTTTACTGGCAAAAGGTGTAACAGTACCACATTATAGATTTTTACATAGACCAAATAAATGAAAAGAGAAAAAAAGAAGCTTGAGATACCCAAAAAAAGGTGAAGAAAAGAGAAAAACATATAGAAACTATATAGGGTGGCCTCACTCACTTTCAAATCCTGGATCCACACTGCTCGTTGTGTTATACGAGCTATTTTATGTTTTGTAGTAGTATGATTATGGAACTACTTTTGTCATGACCAACAATCACAATCCATCGTCCTCACTAGGGTAAAAAATATAAAAGAAAAGCATTAGTGCGGCTATACTTATGGATGATTTAGTTGCCATGATAAAAAAACAACACCGATTTTATGAATTAATTCTTTATTATCGTTATACCAACATGATCTGATTTTCTTAGTTTCATGTTTATATTTGTAGCATCACCATTCTTGAAGTAATTGGTTCGATCTCTTTAGGTTTTTATCATGAATTCTCCTTTGCACCTATAGTAATATTTCTATTAATACAATTTGGATTAGTGCACATTAGTCATACACCAAATATTGATCTTTCTTTTCACTGCAATGTTAGATAGCGTATATAAGCGTCCATGTTTATAGACACAATCAACCCTCATCATAAGCTATTTGTTTCATGTTGATTATGCTATCACTCAAGAATTTTCCACCTACGACCACCACTAGTTTATACAAAGAGAGAATTGGGTTGCCTCAAAGGTTTGCTAGCGTCTACCTAAAATTTCAAATTTGTATTTGTAATGGTAACACACATACATTTGGTTGTGTAGGTTGATGGTTAAAACAAGAACCTCAACAACAAAAGGCATTATTGTTATTCCCCTAACCTTAATGCCAACAGAAAGTGTCGAGTAGGGAGCAAGCACCCAACCCTCCTTGATTGCTTAATTTTTGAAGCGGCCACTTTCTGGAAAACTAGACACACCTTTTATACACACACACACACACACACACACACACACACACACACACACATATATATATATATATATATATATATATATATATATATATATATATATATATATATATATGCACACACACAGAGAGAGAGAGAGATAGAGAGAGAGAGGCTAGAATACACTCGAGTGTACAGATCACGCTGTACACCCCAATGGTGTTTGCCTATCTAGACCATGTTTTTCTAAAATCTAATCCATTGATCTTCATGGTCACAATAATAATAGGTCACATATAAAATTTGAACTCATTTGGATGAGTGTAAGTCACTCATCCAAGGACAAAAAAACCGACGCACAAAATTAATTTGAAATACATGATTTTTGCCTCCTTTAGGCTTTGACTGGTTCACCGTAAGTGAGGTGAAAAGGAAAGGAACTGCACTTCCTAAACTAAAATCCGGTGATTGGTCTTCAGAAACCCAGGAAATCAAGTTCATCGTTCGTAACTCTACTTCCCCAAATATATATACACGGCAGGTACTGACTTCCGGGCCAAAACAAAGGGAAAACCAGTTCCCGTAACACCATACCTTGGTTACCGACTGATCTCATTGGGGCGGAACACTGAGGGGCGGAACACTGATGGGGCTGCGACTCGCTGCGCCCTAGGGGCGGCGGCGGGAGCCCTGCATCCCTGGCGTAGGGTGCCGGAGCCCCGATCGACCGCGACTTCTTCGATGGAGGTCTTTCGTGCGGAGGAAAAGACCGACGGCGACCCAAGCCTGGTTCCTCTCTGCGCAAGAGGTTTTTTTTGACCCGCCTCCGCTGGGTGTTACGGGACGACAACGGCTTGGGGAACGCGATCTACCTGGGGTAATGCCTCCCCTACTGCTTCACATCCTCTCCCCGACTCCCTGCATTTCTCCATCCATTTCGACCTTCCGTGCGAGCTTCCTCGCTTGGAAGGCAACCCATGTTGAATTTGAGGAGGACGATAGAGATACCGTCTTGCAGACTGGAAGGCCGTTGCAAAATGTGGGTGGTCAGAGTGGATCCCCCTTTTACAGGTGGTGGGAGCTTGCCGGAGTCCAGTGGCAACTTCGGCTCTGGACAGGAGGGGGGTGAGCACGGAGGTAGGGAGGGGCATGGCGAGTCTGGGGGATCTGCTGCTGCTGATCAGGCAGTCGTGGTGTCAGACAGGGAGGGGGAGAAGCTCCTGGCGGCGGATGATGCCAGTAAGGTGTTTGAAGTTTTGCCACAAAGACCTGGCCCGGTGGTAACTTTATATACATAAGTAACTTACAACAAACCAATCAAATGGAAGTCAAGTTTCGAGAAAACTCATATTACAAACCAATCATCTGGAACCAATTTTCTGGCAACTCAATTTCATTTCTGGGAAAATAAATTCCTGGAAAGTTACAGTTACACCAAACCAGTCAGGCCCTTAGATGCATGACCTATAAGTGTCCAAATGAACTAAAATTTATTGATAATAAAGAAGATCAACGGTATAGATTTTTAAAAAATTTACTGCTTCTTCAAAAACGACTGAGGTGTATGGTGCCTCCGGTACACTTGAGTGTACACTAGCCTATCTCTCTCTCTCTCTCTCTATATATATATATATATATATATATATATGTATATAGAGTTGAGCTACAATACACTCGAGTGTATTGAGGCTCTCGTACACTCAAGTTTTGCTGCGTTAGATAATGAATCTACAGCCAGTCTAAAGCGGAACAGAAACACACTGAATACTTTGCCGTTAGCACTGTTTCCATCTCCCATCTATTGCTAGCCAATCAGCTCGTGACTCCTGAACCAACTTTTTTCTCTGACCGTACTTTCATCCCCATCACGAGCAGAGCTGTGACTTTTACGCTGCCGTGTTATGCATACACTTCTCTAATGGCCATCTACGTCCGCTGCTCTTGTCTTGACATATTCTTCCAATTCATTCTGATGACGCCCATATATTCTTCTCAATTTATACTGCCAATGGAGCTCTTCTTTCACTGTGGTAAAAATAGAAACCTTTTTCGCATAGCTAGCTTCCGACTGCACCACCCAACCATCTTGCTCATACACACAACATATCCTACCTAATAATTATGTTACATCTCCTTCGAGCGTCTACATAATAATCCACACTGGTATCAGTTAGCACTCACCCACAATGGCTTCTCAATCTGACGGAATACAGTTAAATTCTTATGTACTCTTTGCTCGGCATCACTCTACAGCCAGAAATAGTGACTTTACTAAAGCGCCTCACTCTACGTATATAATAAGTTTGTTATGTTCTTATCTACTTGATGCTCATGGGACCATGCAGATCTATATCAGTAGAAGAATACAAAACTCTTTGAAATGCGTCGTCCATGCATGTAACAGATCTGATGTCTCAGTGCTTTGTCAAGGAGTACCCCCGAAATGGGACGATGTAAAAATCCAGCTGAATTGCACAACCATTTACTTTCATTTCATAAAGTCTCTGGAATTTGTCCTTCATTGCATACTAAAAATTTATTATAAACACCCTTCTCTCCTCACGAATTATCACGTGTGCATCTAAAAGTGTTTTTATTAAGTTTCTGAACTTATGTTAGACCATCTAGATCATTGCCAGACAAATAGTGTTACTGCTTGTTTTTTGTTGTTAATATGGTATATCGTTTGCCGACTATTCTACAAAATTCTAAGCTACTTTGTCAAACTACTACAAAACTGACACTATTCTGTAAAACTACTGATGTCATTTATACCTCATAGGCTTGGTTTACGTCAACGAGCTGATCTTATGCTTTATCTCTGTTTACTTATTCTTGTTTTCGATAAACATTTGTCTGTCAATGATTTCATCTGTTAATTTCAATAAAAAAACTATAAAATATTTGATGTAGTAACTTCCCGAGAAGAATGTGTACCACCACTACGTTTATATGTGTACTGACGGTCAGGCGATGAACTTAGCTCAACCAACGTGGAGGCCAAATGCATGCTAACAGCGTCGTATGACCAGGAAGCAGCTGAACCTCTTCCAATGCCAGCCACTTCTAAATCATGCGTCTGCTGGAATCACCGCTGGTTGTAAATCCTACTTTCTCAGATCTGAACCATCTGTTTCAGTTTGCACTCTGTAATTATTACGTACAGATATTTGTGTAGCATGTAGAGAACAATTGTTGATAAGTTCATGGCACAAACTATATAGAAGGAGCGATCGTCAAGTAAGCAGACAAACTATATGACACACAAACTAGTCTCACCTGTAAATACTCACATGTGAATACTTGATTAATGCATCAAGTCAATAACTACTTCACAGTGTCCCACTTTACATGTGCCTCATGTCCAACTCATCGGTATTACATGTGTAGAATCTCTAGCAACATCTCGAATTATACAAGTATGTGTCTTTTATCTATTATAAATCGGTGATCTGATCAGAGGCAGTTATCGGTGATACATTTGGCCTATGTGTGTGTATAAGACTGATATTCTCCAGCTGACCTCAGACGATGTGTCACCAGACCGGCGCATGATAGATGAGCTAGATAATTGTAATTTGATAGTTTCAAATACATGTTTCAATATAGCTAAAGAGCCAACATTCAGTCACTGAACTGATACAAAACTGTATATCCGGATTCTGGCCTGACAAGCCTGAAGGCTACCCGTGTATATGTACTCATCTCATCTTCAGAATTAGTTGAGCAAGACTTGTGTGTGGACATTCTTTTATAGAAGTTTACAACTTAAAATTCATTTTATATTGTGTTGCAATCTGTGTTCTTACGTGATCTTTTTCTAGTATGTGATTGTTTTCACGCCTAATGAGGCCAATGATAATTCTCTGACTTGTCAATGAAGAAAGTTATGTTACTTAAATAGGGCCATTCGTTAATTATTAGTCTGATCATGGTTGCTTTGTTACAAGCCACCTTTAACAGTTGCCTTGATGTCAGTGTGTCTTTTAAGTTTGCTACCCTTGATTTTAGTTTTGCTGAAACCGTTATTAGAAACTTTTGCAGAGTATAGCAATTTGTAAATACTACTAAATATTTTAATAATCGTAGTATAGAGACATTTTTCTATACACTTTGCATACGTACACCATTTGTAAAATTTTCAAATAACAACTATAAATTTGTACAATCCATCTTAACTATCTTTTATGTGATGTACAAGAACGAATTTCATAGTTTCTGGACTGGCGTGCACCTATGCAGTAAAGTTTATTGAATTATCCCGTTAAGTTCTCATCACACTCGTGGTTCCCTTGTGTATGTTTCTTCTCCTAGATTCGGTCTGTATATGATATGTATAATATAAGACAAAGTAAATTGTTAATAATTTCTATTGGGAATTTAAGAGACGTATATGCTAAATCGTCCAGTTTTTTGTGTTTCTAGTAACTAGTTTCAATATGTGTTTCATTAGATCTGTTACGACACATTTCAAGAGTTTTGTATTCTTCTACTGATATAACTGCATGGTCCCCTGAGCATAATAAGAACATAACAAACTTGATATATACGTAGACTGAGCGATTTTAGTAAAGTTACTATTTTTGGCTGTAATGTGATGCCGAACAAAGAGTATGGAAGAATTTAACTGTAATCTGTGAAGATTGAGGAGCCATTCTGGGTGAGTGCTAATTGATACCAGTGTGCATTATTATGTAGACGCTCGAAGGAGATGAACATAAGTATTAGGTAGGATGTGTTGTGCATATGACCAAGATGGTTGTTGGGTGATGCAGCGGAAGCTAGCTTATGCGAAGAAGGTTACTATTTTTACCACAGTGGAAGAAGAGCTCCATTGGCAGTATAGAATATATGGGAGTTGGAAGAATATGTCAAGGCAAGAGCGGTACGTAGACGTAGTGACGTAGATGGCCATTAAAGAAGTATGTGCATGCATAACAGGGCAGCGTGGATAAGTAAAAGTCGCAGGTCTACTCGTGATCTTTTCTGGTTGGGGGTGAAAGTACGGTCAGTGAAAAAAGTTGTTCAGGAGTCACGAGCTGATTGGCTGGCAATAGATGGGAGACGGAAAAGTGCTAACGGCAAAGTATTGAGTGTGTTTCTGTTCAGCTTTGGACTGGCCGTAGATTCATTATCTAACGTAGCAAAACTTGTGTACGAGAGCCTCAATACACTCGAGTGTATTGTAGCTCAACTCTCTCTCTCTCTCTCTCTCTCTCTCTCTCTATATATATATATATATATATATATATATATATATGGATAAAAAACCAAAATAGCACACTTTGATAAAAATATGTACTGAAATAGTACCAAACACATCTTAATTCCCGAAATAGTCCACTTTCAAGAGAAAGCGCCAACACTTTTGGCGTTTTACTGTTTCCAGGACCAAAAGTGCCAAAAAAATGGCGTTTTACTGTTTCCAGGAGCAAAAGCGCCAAAAAAATGGCATTTTCAGTTGAAAAATGCCAAAAAGTAGGCTTTTTTTTAACGGTTTTACATGAAAAACGCATAGTTTTTGGCGTTTTCAGGTGAAAACGCCATTTTTTTGGCGCTTTCAGTTGAAAACGCCATTTTTTTGGCGCTTTTGGTCCTGAAAACAGTAAAACGTCATTTTTTTGGCGCTTTTGGTCCTGGAAATAGTAAAACGCCAAAAGTGTTGGCGCTTTCTCTTGAAAGTGGGCTATTTTGGGAATTAAGATGGATTTGGTGCTATTTCAGTACATATTTTTATCAAATTGTGCTATTTTGGTTTTTTATCCGATATATATATATATATATATATATATATATATATATATATATATATATATATATATATCCGATATATATATATCGTTCCCAGATTTTCTAAAACTTAATCTGATGTGTGACGTCCAAATTGAAAACCCTCACCTCACTGAGAATCCCAATTTAAACACCCCATACCAGCCTAAGAAGAAGAAAATCAGAGGAAGTCAAAAGGAAACAAACAGTAGCACATGTACATGAACAATAATAAATCCTCAACACATGTTCACCATTCAACATATAATTACAACATGAATTGTTACAACATTTGATATTACACATTGAACAACAAACTATACATATACATGTACTACAACTAAACTGCATGATCTTAAGACAACAAGTCCACCTGTACATCAGCTCGTCACACAACTTTCACTATCCTTGATCTTCAATAGCATAACCACAACTTATCTAGACCATGTTTTTCTAAAATCTAATCCATTGATCTTCATGGTCACAATAATAATAGGTCACATATAAAATTTGAACTCATTTGGATGAGTGTAAGTCACTCATCCAAGGACAAAAAAATCGATGCACAAAACTAATTTGAAATACATGATTTTTGCCTCCTTTAGATGCACGACCTATAAGTGTCCAAATGAACTAAAATTTATTGATAATAAAGAAGATCAACGGTATAGATTTTTCAAAAAATTACTACATCTTCAGAAACGACTGAGGTGTACGGTGCCTTCGGTACACTTGAGTGTACACTAGCCTAACTCTCTCTCTCTCTCTCTCTCTCTCTCTCTCTCTCGAGTGTACGGGAGAAATAAACTTTTAGACCATCTTATATTGGTAACCCAAATAATAATGATAATTATATACCATACCTCATAATAAAGGTTCAATTAAGAAGTGATAATAATTAAGCTAAGCTTAGAGTTCTCTTTTGATTTTGCATTTAATTAACATGTGGTTTTCAATATTGCATTCTTTCTAATTTGTATATACATTTTTAAACTTTTAATTTAATTCATACATTGTTTGCACATCAATTTTAACATTTTATATATAAAGATATGACACTTGCGGGGAATTAATTATTAGTATACCACACTTTGAGATAAGTCCACCAAAAATTTCATTTTTGGAATTCAATTTTAGAAACCACCATCTATATGGATCGTTTCATTTCAAAATTAACTTTTTAAACACACTCACCTCATATTGAAAAACTATAAGTGTGCACAAAGACACACACATACATAGAAACTAACACACACACACATATATATACATATAATAAAGTTTTCCTTTTATATTTTTGACATTTTTAATAGATAACAGTACCAAAGACCTTATCTAGAAAACCCACATTAAGTGATGACTTAACACTAAACATTCTAACGCCCATAAATTACTTGATGTGTTACATAGAGTACTATCTTATCTCAACTGTACTAAATTGTTTTTTTTCTTCTTTTCAAATATTCATATGGCCTCATCCACTTATAATTTCCGAACCCATCACTGGCCACTGGCGAGACATATGTGTGACGATATGCCTCAGGAATCAACTCTGGCGAGCCACCGAACAACAATCCTTAGATATGATGGATGATGCAGATCCTCGTCATCTCATTACGAAGTAACCAGAGTTCTTTACATTTTTTTTCCAAACAGTCTCCATGTGTTTTAGTTCTTCTTCCTGTTGCTCTTCCTCTGATTTGTGGTATCCGATAAATTTTCATATTTTATGGTTCTTTTTCCATTACCATTGCTTTGATTTTTGTCCTCTCCATCTTCCTTCCTTCCTTATTTCTGAAATTTTATCTTACGCTGATCCAACCTCTTATTATAGTTTACTTTTTACTATTTTCGTCCAGGTCGACAAGAAGACTACTATCAAATAGTGAATCCTGGTTCATTGACATTCTGGCTGCACAGAGTTCTGCCCCTAATTGATTTTGAACTGTTTTACTATAAACAGAAGCCATCAGATCGGATGCAAGCCAAATAACATTGCCCATGATCTTTGCAGCGGACTGTAGAGAAGATAGTTTGAATCAACCATTGGGAAGAGGATTGATGTACAAGAAACCACTCTGAGTTATCCATACCAAAATGTTTGCTATATTATTCAATTCCTTAATTTAGAATTTCTCCTTCTATTCTTTTTCGTTACACTGTATTGTTTAACATAAATTGCTTATCCTTATTTGATGTTCGTTTAAGACTACATATTATGTTAGATATATACTCTGTTTCAACATTTTACTAGAATAAAAAAGCTAATTGATATATACTAGATGTGCTTTATTTAGAATGCTCGATTGTGCATATGTCAAACGATTGATCAAAAATAGATTTATTTTATCAATTAGGTAGACATGTAATTTTATCTTATTCTCATTGCATGAGTTCTATGAATTCAAAATTAGTGATTCATTAACACCTACTATGATTGATTATGACATTCTCTATAAGAATTGACTTGGTTATTTCTTCCTTATAGATATACGAGTGAAATTATTTAAGAGAAGTGTTGAATTATTATATGTCTTGGTATTGAAATATTTTCATCATTTTAGACGCTCATCTTATGTAAACAATTAATCCGTTATTTTTGTTGTCTTATGTCTTAGGGAAGAGATGCCCTCCCAATAGAGATCCACCCTCTAGCTATACTAACACTCTTTCTCATAATAGATACTCGAAAAGCCTGTAATAATCCACATTTTTTTCTCACATTTTTTAAAGCGTAACAACCAATAGACGCATAAGGCCCGATTTCTGCCCTCACCCCACTCCCGCATAACCAACATGTTACAAACGCGAGATTTAATTTCCGAATTAGCGATATTCCAATTGGGATGGCCTTCTGTCTTCTCCCACCTTTGGACTCCCGCTTCCCATTCCGTGCGAAACTCTCTGAAATTATTCTCCAACCGTGCCAAAATCCAGTCTTCTACATTCCTTTTTTCTCACTCTCCCTCTTCACGCACCGCAAAGCCCCCCTTCTTCCCCCTCCATCTGCCTTCCCATTCCTTTGGTTGCATTTCACCTCTATTGTCACGACCAACAACCACTACCATTTTTAAACGAGGCATGACGAGATGGCAACAACGACATTGGGAAAATAGAAGGTTGGACTCCACTGCGGTGTCTAGAAGAAGATCTACTAGATCGGTGGCAGTCGATGGGATTTGACGGCGTCTAGAAGCAATGACAAGGTGTGATACACAACATTGGTCCTGCGTGACCCACGTCGGCGCTTGAAATCTCCTCTCATTCTGATTAATTGTAGTTTCCCAATCCCCCAGTCGTCCAGCCCATAGATCGTTTCTCATCCCCTTCATCCTATTTTTCTTAAATTATTTAGACTCCTACTTTCTTTGCAAAATCTTCTTGTCTTGCTAATAATAGCCTTGATATCCGCCAACCCTCTAGGTAAACGTCAATTGCAGATTGCCATCGTCATTAGCATCACAGCAGTACCAACCATCCACCCGTTTTAATCTGTCTGTTTGTGACTATTTGGCAACTGAAAGAGAAGAATTTCAGAGCCACACTTATATAAGGTAGATTTTGTTCTGTCTCGTTCAATGTATGCTCTGGGTTTTACAACTTAGATAAACATTGGTTCTCTCTTTCTTATTCTGATTTTTACAAATTAGACAAACAATGGTGCTCTCTTTCATGTCACATGAGCATAGCAAATTCCAGAGAAAGAAAGATAATCAAGAATAGGCTGGGTTTAAAAATTAGACAAAACAATGTCACTTGGTTGCATGTTACCTTATCATTGCAAAATAAAAAAAGCCAATCAATAAAAATAGGAGTTCTTGATAATCTTGTGATAAGTAGTATAAAAATGCTCAAGATTACAACCCCCACTGACCTCATCTCCAATTTCTGACCCATAGCCATTGAAAATGTTATGCTTCAGATTCTCACTTCTATTCTCAATAGCAGGCTTAAACCTCTCTTGACCAAGTTGATATCGGAGTTGCAAGGTGCTTACGTCCCTGGGAGAGACATCATTAATCATATCAGGCTCACAAGGGAGATCTGCCACGACCTTCAGTAAGGTGGAGCATCTCCTAATGACATCATCAAATATGATATGAGTAAGGCCTTCGACAGGGTTGATTGGGTGATCTTATCTCTCATCCTTGAAAGATTTGGTTTCTTTACAGAAGTAATCCAGGTTTGTCTCAGTTTCTATGAGGGTTCGTGGGCCTCAATCTCGCTAGGAGATCACACTGAGGGCTTCTTCCGGATGTATCGAGGACTGAAGCAAGGAAACCCCTTGTCTCCATACATTTTCATCATTTTTAGGAGATTCTAGCCAGAGCCTTGGACACAGCAGTGGAAAACCTTCAAGTTAGCAGATTTTGCACTCGCGGTGCTGGGATCGCACCCATCGTCTTGCTCTATGCAGACGACCTGATCATTTTTTGTAATGCCACATCTGACAACATCCTTCATATCAATGCCACATCTGACCACACCTGGGTGTTCCCATCATCGCAGGACAAGCCAAGCTTCTCCATTTTGACTTTCTCATGCAGAAGATGATCCACAAGGTAGCCTCCTGGAAGGCTAACCTTTTGTCCTTTGTTGGATGCCGCCTTCTCATCAAACATGCACTCTCCTCCACCTCTCTTTTCACTATTGCCGCCATTGGTATTCCGGCGGGAATTTGTGATAGACTTGATGCAATCATGTCTCAGTTCCTCTGGTCGGGAAGAGACAACCATAAGTAGAAAGCATGGGTTTCTTGGCAGACAGTTGCCTCACATGTTGGACATGGAGGACTTGGATTGGAATCCACTAGAGCTATCACCTGTGCATTCACTTACAAGGCCTACTGGGAGATTTCGGTTGGGTCTTCTCCTTGGGTTACCTTTGGCCGGAAGAAATACCATTCCAGTTCATCGAGTAGGGGTGGTCTATACCCTCCCTACCTCAAAATGGGATCCACTACATCTCCCCAGTGGAAGCAGATATGGATGACCTTTCCCCTTTTCATTTCTTCATGCCCAATGGATCATCAGGAAAGGCGACCTCTCTATATGGGACCCTCGATGGTGCGACACCCCCCTTGTTTCTTTTACCATCTCCGCTAGTGACCAAAGACTGGATTTCAATATTATGGATTTCTGGTCACCTGAATCTGGTTGGGATTGGGATTCATTGAGACACATCTTCAATGATGACGACATTCAAATCATTAGAGATCATAGCACGCCTCTATCTAGCCATGATGATAAGTTGATATGGAAGCTTGAGCCTCAGGGAGTTCACGCTCCGATCAGTCAAGAAGCACCTTATCTACGATGTTGTGGATCAGTCCTCTGAAGCATGATTGTGAACTATGATCCTTTGTGTGTTTCAAGTACATGATTGTGAGTTTTCTCTGTATATTTTTTTACTGGTCAAATAAGGGCATCAAATTTGTATCATTCTAGTCTATCTATGTGTTTAAGCAGTTTGTATATGTACTTACAAGTTGGAGAGAGTCACCATGTTTTTAATCAATTGGTTCTCTCTTACCAATTTGTGTATAAATTATTATATAACATGTATGAGCCCAACAAAAAAAAATTGTGTGCTTCAATAATTTGTAAAGACGTACTATAAGTTGGAGAGAATTAGTTGGTCTAATGGAATGTGTGTGTGTTTCAACAACTTGGTTGTATGCCCATTCGCCCATTCAGCATGATTGTCCCAAGAGTCTATCTACGTGTGAGCTCCTTCACATGTTTGATTTTCTTTCTATGATTTGAGTTGCTCTATTTGTTCGTAGTTTTCTTTATTTACATTTTTAGATATTTTTGTTGATGGGCCAAATAAGGCACATTCACATTGTTCCAATCTCTTTGTGTTAAGAAGTTTGCATATGTACTTAACTTTCAATCTCTTTATATGAAAGGGAGTACCTAACTTTCAATCTCTCTCTTATTGGGTTGTATATAAATTATTAAATAGCAACACGCTACTAATCACGAGCACAATAGAAAAAATGGTGTGTGCATTATGATAATTTTGTAAAGACATGTTATAAAGTGGAGGGATTCAAGTAGTTTAATCAAATGTGTGTGTGTTCCAACAACTTAGTTTGTATGCTCATCAACACATTCGAATATGTGTTTTAGTAGTTTTTTCTGTGTGTTAACCAGTACAATTTGTTTGTGTGATTATAGATTGGATAGAGTTATCAATCTACTCCCTCTCCCTCTCTATTAGTGGGTTTTATTTAAAACATTATGTATAAAACATAGTGTTAATCATGAGTCTACAAAAAAAATAAAGGTTCAATAAAGATGGATTACTTTTTTTTGTATAGTTCAACTGCTATATAACTTTCTACATGTATAATGCATTTTAAGTTTAATATTTTTTTTAAATAAGACTAGTGATAGTTGCTACTCGAGTAGCTTTTTCTTTAGATTTGCTTAATTTTTTTCTTCTAAATTGATGAAAAATGTTGGTATAAACTTTATACAGGTTGCTTCACCTAACAAATAATTTTCTTGAGCAATTAATTGCATAGTTTCAGTTCATTGTAAATTTTATGAAGTGGTGATTATCATTTTTTGTGTAGCTTCCTTTCAAAGTTTTATTAATTCTTTTTATATAAAAAGTGGTGACAATGGTTTTTGAACATCTTGATTCACATTCTATGTTTTTTTACTAGAATGATTACAAATTTAATTATGAGTATTAAAAATTTCTAAATTGCCAACATACAATGTTATTTTTTTAATTCAGAGAATGTCAATCAAATAACATCATATGAGGTCCACTCCAGCTGAATAATTTTAGACTAAACATGTAATGACCCACACCTTTGAGTGTCTAAAAGACCTTAAAGTCATAGATCATCACTCATAAATTACAGGAGATTGAGGCATCCGGAAGAAGCCCTCAGTGTGATCTCCTAGCGAGATGGAGGCCCAGGAGCTTTTTTTCAAAGATCAGATCAGGCACAGGAGCCTGATGTCTTGCCGCATTGCACTGATCCCCAAGATTACAACCCCCACTGACCTCATCTCCAATTTCTGACCCATAGCCATTGAAAAT
The DNA here is from genome assembly GCA_963693085.1 of Alisma plantago-aquatica. Classification (NCBI taxonomy): domain Eukaryota; kingdom Viridiplantae; phylum Streptophyta; class Magnoliopsida; order Alismatales; family Alismataceae; genus Alisma; species Alisma plantago-aquatica. The sequence continues at coordinate 664,285,546 of OY856413.1, forward strand.
GTTATGCTTCAGATTCTCACTTCTATTCTCAATAGCAGGCTTAAACCTCTCTTGACCAAGTTGATATCGGAGTTGCAAGGTGCTTACGTCCCTGGGAGAGACATCATTAATCATATCAGGCTCACAAGGGAGATCTGCCACGACCTTCAGTAAGGTGGAGCATCTCCTAATGACATCATCAAATATGATATGAGTAAGGCCTTCGACAGGGTTGGTTGGGTGATATTATCTCTCATCCTTGAAAGATTTGGTTTCTTTACAGAAGTAATCCAGGTTTGTCTCAGTTTCTATGAGGGTTCATGGGCCTCAATCTCGCTAGGAGATCACAATGAGGGCTTCTTCCAGATGTATCGAGGACTGAAGCAAGGAAACCCCTTGTCTCCATACATTTTCATCATTTTTTAGGAGATTCTAGCCAGAGCCTTGGGCACAACAGTGGAAAACCTTCAAGTTAGCAGATTTTGCACTCGCGGTGCTGGGATCACACCCATCGTCTTGCTCTATGCAGACGACCTGATCATTTTTTGTAATGCCACATCTGACAACATCCTTCATATCAATGGCACTTTGGAAAGATATGAGGAAGCCACCGGACAAGTTGTTAACAAAAGAAAATCAGTCTGCATGGTTGGTTCTAAGGACCTCACTATAGCTGAGCATATCTCTCGAGCTCTCAATGTTGGCCTAACGAAAGAACCTCTCCACTACCTGGGTGTTCCCATCATCGCAGGACAAGCCAAGCTTCTCCATTTTGACTTTCTCATGCAGAAGATGATCCACAAGGTAGCCTCCTGGAAGGCTAACCTTTTGTCCTTTGTTGGATGCCACCTTCTCATCAAACATGCACTCTCCTCCACCTCTCTTTTCACTATTGCCGCCATTGGTATTCCGGCGGGAATTTGTGATAGACTTGATGCAATCATGTCTCAGTTCCTCTGGTCGGGAAGAGACAACCATAAGTAGAAAGCATGGGTTTCTTGGCAGACAGTTGCCTCACATGTTGGACATGGAGGACTTGGACTGGAATCCACTAGAGCTATCACCTGTGCATTCACTTACAAGGCCTACTGGGAGATTTCGGTTGGGTCTTCTCCTTGGGTTACCTTTGGCCGGAAGAAATACCATTCCAGTTCATCGAGTAGGGGTGGTCTATACCCTCCCTACCTCAAAATGGGATCCACTACATCTCCCCAGTGGAAGCAGATATGGACGACCTTTCCCCTTTTCATTTCTTCATGCCCAATGGATCATCAGGAAAGGTGATAGCTCTAGTGTGATCTCCTAGCGAGATTGAGGCCCATGAACCCTCATAGAAACTGAGACAAACCTGGATTACTTCTGTAAAGAAACCAAATCTTTCAAGGATGAGAGATAAGATCACCCAATCAACCCTGTCGAAGGCCTTACTCATATCATATTTGATGATGTCATTAGGAGATGCTCCACCTTACTGAAGGTCGTGGCAGATCTCCCTTGTGAGCCTGATATGATTAATGATGTCTCTCCCAGGGACGTAAGCACCTTGCAACTCCGATATCAACTTGGTCAAGAGAGGTTTAAGCCTGCTATTGAGAATAGAAGTGAGAATCTGAAGCATAATATTTTCAACGGCTATGGGTCAGAAATTGGAGATGAGGTCAGTGGGGGTTGTAATCTTGGGGATCAGTGCAATGCGGCAAGACATCAGGCTCATGTGCCTGATCTGATCTTTGAAAAAAAGCTCTGTGAGCTGCAGAACATCGTGCTTAATGAAGCCCCATGTGGTGAGAAAGAAACTGATGGTGAAGCCATCAGGTCCCGAAGCAGCATGGTTGTTCATGTCCTTCATGGTGCTAAGGATTTCGTCTTCCATAGGAGGTAGGAGCAGAGCGAGGTTATCATTGGTAGTGATGACGGGAGACAGAAGTTGGAGGAAGTGGAGGATGTCGTCATCATTGACATCAGATCTGGTTGAGAAAAGATCTTAGAAATGAGAAGCAGCAACACGAGCCATGGCCTGTTGGTCATCCGAGGTACCATCCAAGAGATAAAGTTGGAAAAAGTGTTGTCACCTCCTTTTAGCACGAACAATCGCGTGTTAGAACGATGTGTTGAGTTCTCCATCCTCAAGCCATTCTATCCTGGATTTCTCCTTCCAGAGCAACTCTTCCTGGTCGAGAACCGCTTGTAGTTCATTCTCAGCTGCAAGGAGGTTCATCTCATTGGTGTTTGTGGGATATTCATCAAATTTCATCTGAAGGTTGTGCACGATGTCCTCAAGATCAGCTTTCTTCTGAGTAATGTTACCAAATGTCTCCTTATTCCAAGATTTTAGCGCCTTTCTCATAGATTTCAGCTTGAAGAAGAAGGTAAAAGATGGGTGACCAATCACCTCGGCGTGCCATGCGTTTTCAATAACATGTAGGCATTCTGGATGGGTGAGCCAGATAGAGAGAAATGAGAAGGGGGGCATTTATGACCCTTCAGCAAGGAGCCTATGCTGGCCAAGATGGGACAGTGGTCAAAGACGTGAAATTGAGTGAGATGAACGAACTTAGATTCAGACATAACAGATTCCCAAGCTCCATTAATCAACACTCTGTCAAGATGTTGCCACTTGGTCGGGGTGAGTTTTTGCTTGTCGACCCAGGTGTATCTGCTTCCCTCATAAGGAGTCTCCCTAAGCTGAGCGTCAGAGATGAAAGAGTTGAACTCAGGCATGGATTGAAAATCAGGGTCAGCAATCCCTCTCCTCTCATTGCCATGACGAACAACATTGAAGTCACCAATGATCTCCCAGGGATGGTCTTTGACGGTCAAGGTGATCGAAAGGAGAGAGTCTCAAAGTTGTCTCCTCTCAGTAAGCGAGAAACTAGCATAAATATCAAAAACAAAGAAGATCTTACCTAAGGCGTAGGTACATCAGATAGTAATGTGTTGTCGATGGCTATAGATTATGGTGGGTTGGAGTACAACATCAGTGTATAGCCAGATCTTTCCTCCTCTATCTGATTGTTGGTGGACCAGTCGAGCCTAATTATATCCAACAACTCTTCAAAATGGTCATCATGAAGGAAGGGCTCAAGTAAGCCAACGATCGAAGGCTTGTGTCAACGACAGAGGCTAGCCAAGTCCTTTTTGGTTTTGTTATTCACATCTCCTCTAATATTCCAGAACAAGTGTGGGTGCATATTCATTAGAAAGGAGGTAATCTGTGATGATAAATTTCCCTAGGACTAGAGATTGTGTCTCCTTCTATCATCCACCAGTCCATCCTCCCAAAACTCATTTTCATAGCATTCATCACCATCTGAGAAGCGGGAGTCCCTGTCTCGATATGTGTGAGATTGTCGGTTGGAGGGAATAGTATCCCTAAAACGATGAGATGTGGATCATGCCTTGTCCATCGTGGAGCATCTACTTTGCCTAGGGACTCTCCTTAGATGCTGATCTTCAAAGAGGAGGAAGTCCTCTAGGCGTCGATGTGAGAGGGTAGTATACATCCCCTCTTGGTCGACGACTCATCTAACAGGTGAGACTCTATCCCCCTCCTGAGATTGAGGGAGAATTTTAGAGGTCGCAATGCCACAAGAGCGGTGAGGGTGATGGGCCAGAGTAGTATGGGTGTGCGACTACGGTTCAGTGAATCTCGGAACTCCATCGACACTTAGAGCTTCTATGGGGATGTCCAATTCACGGCCGATCTCAGACAGAGTGTAGGGTTCATTGTTGCAGGTTCTTCTGGCCACCAACTGTATTTTGATAGTGGGGCGTCTGCTACCATGAGTGATGATAACGAACTGTGGCACATCCTCCTTGAACGCCTCCACCAAAATCAAGGTACTAGAAAGGTCGTCTACACTAGGTTGCCACCTAGAGATAAACTGAAGGGCACAAAATGGCTTAGTGATCTCTTTGATTGTGCTCTCATCCCTAAGGACAATGAGGAGGTCTGTAAGCCAGAACCAAAAGCTCTCCTTGTGGGCACCATCATCTCCATCTTCATGTTCTGGATGTGCAAGCGATGATGTCTAAAGGAAATGTGATCGTGTCACCACACCTTACCCGCTTCTTGTTCATAACCAAAGAAAACCACCACTTTCCTATAGGCAAATCTGTAGATGTCGATTTCCTGCGGCCAAGTGTGTCTAAGGAAATCGCTAGGCTCTTGCCACGTGATGCCTGTAGACCACGAGACCTCGATAACACATGCAAGCGATTCAATTCTCCTCATCCTCTCTTCATCCTCAGTCTCAATGGAGACGAAAATTCTTTTGGGCACATGTTGCGGACCACCGCGGACAGGGAGCCCCGTCGGCAGATGGGGAAAGACAAGGGTGGAGTTGATATCAGGGGGGTTAGGTGGGGTGTGTGTTCATGGAGCCTGACACCTTCTTTCCGTATGACCAGGACGATGATAATTGTAGCAAAGTTTGGGGGTTGTGCACTGGGCCTGCCAGTGTCCACACCCCATGCATCAGAAGCAGGAGTCGTGAGGGATGTCGTAGAGGGGCTTGTTCTGTCGTTGTTGTGAGGGAGAAGTAGGCAGCTCTACCGCCGGTTGTTGTGGAGGCGGCGCGGAAGGAGACGTCATTTCAGTGGTCACCGTATTCATAACCAGTGTCATTTCTATAGCCGCAACCATGTCCCCCGCGGGTATGTTGGTTGCCATAGTGCGAGGCGCTGTGCCAATAACCGCCTGTGTCATAGGGGCAGTGATGGTATCATTGGTCAGGTGAACAAGATGTCGAACGTCAGGGATGATGTCGTCCGTCATAACAGAGGTAGGGGCAAACTGTCATCTTCCCTACACTAGGAAATCACAGAGGGTCGCGTTGTTCATCCAGGGAAACTCATGGTGAGAGGGAGGGAAAGCCAATCGATTGTGGACTCCGGTAGGCGGAGTGCCTAGCCAGAGGGGAAAAGGGTGGCGACACAGCCGCCGGAAGGTGCACTCGCCCTCGGGATCGCAACCCTAGCGTCCAAGAGAGACATGTTCGTTCGGTTTCCCCCCAAATATCACTCAATCATATGAAGCTAGTTAGGGTTAATGATGAGAATCTAATGTATGTATGTAATCTTGATCTTAATCAGGTGTCGTTTGTCGCTAGATGATCAAGGATAAGTAAGTTAAAAATCTCTAAATCAGAGTAGGGGCTTTAATAAATATATGAATATGGATTTCTTACTTGAAATGTGATACATACGTATGATTGTTTACTTGCTCAAATATTGCCATGTAGTATTCTAGTATGTACTTGATGTTTGTATTGTATTGTTGTTTTATAACTTACAAACATAATATAGAAGCTCTATTATACAAGCCTTATGCACCTGCCTGTATGCTCAGGGTAAGGACACGAGGTTGGGTGTCCTACTTGAGGTGTCAAGATAGGGTGGACCATGTCGATAAAAGGGTTAGCTAATCTTGAGCACCCTTATGGACTCTTCCGATGGAAAGTAGTCAAAGGCCTTATGATATATGATGTTGTTAGTATAATTTAAGTAAAATGATATAAAATACAGGCTCTCACTTTGTTAAATACTTATGATGACACCCGCCATCATTTAAGATAACAAGTGTCATTAACAATAATAAAACATGCGGAAGCGATCGTTAGCAGCGGATTACTGAAAATCACTAAAAATTAAAACCATTTATCAAGAGATCCATTCATAGGAAAACTCTTTCATTTAGAACCAAAGTAAAACATTACATCCTGGTTCATATATACATCTCATGTACTATTACTTCTCGAGGAATACAAACATCAACTACTCTGTCTTAACTGTACACAGGTAGTATAAAACCCTCGAGGCTTAAAGCCAAAATCTCAGATCGATCCATCAAAACATTACTCCTAGGACCCGAGAGTACAGAGACGACTCATAGGACTTTCTATATACAACTTGACTGCTCATATCCCCGCCTGGGATTTACTGATGTCCCTGCTACTGCTGCTGCTGCTCTTCCTCTGTAATAGGTTCCTTGCCTTTTCGTCGGCGGTTACCTAAAAATTTAATCCCACGGGGGTGAGACAATTATAAAAATTGTCCCAGCGAGAGATATAACTCTCCGCCAGAAACATTGTTATTGCCGATAATAGAATAACACTGAGTAGTAGAATTATATTTACTCAACAACAGGTAAATCATTGAATAAGATATGCAGAGCAGTATTCTCTATGCAATCATTTCAATTATAACTTGATTAAGCAGCAAGTCATTCATTTAAGAAGGGATATGAAGAACATGTATATCATTTATCCAACTATGATATAATAGACCATGTATCATCAACCATTGATTCTCGCAATTCAACCCTAAGCAAATATGCTACACGGCTGATTACGTTTTACAATCATACTTATGCCCTAAGGAGATGAGGTATACCGCTCATACTCCAACCGACCACGGTTACGTAAAGCATCGGTACCACACATAGGTCAATGGAAGAGCCAGATTCCCATGACCTCAACTATCTCGGTCAGTACGAGATAACATGCAGGACATCTTGTGTCTCTGCTAGATAGCTTTCCAGGGCATACTGGCAACATCGCTATTAGAGTTATAGCCCATAGCATATACTCTCTTCAGGATATGGCCCGTAGCCAATGCCCGATATTATTTTGTGGAGTCATGGCCCGTAGCCATGCTCTTATTGGGGTATGGTCCGTAACCAATCTCGTTCATAGGACATAGCCCGTAGCAATGCCTATGGGGCATAAGGATATAATTGCCCAATTACCCCCACATATTCAAAAATATGCGTTCCGAGTAAACTCGTTTCACCATTCAGCTAATTCTGACGCTGATGGATATGTGATCAGGGCAACTACATTATATGGTATCACTTGATTAATTAAGTACATTATCATATTCTTTTAACATCAGCCAAGTTTCCAAACATAACTTAATAAGACAAATGCTATAAAGAAAACATGTACTATTTCCATTAATCACTTCTCAGTCTTTATAAGACATGGGGATCTCAGTCCCTCATTTCAATACTGGAAATTTTCATTCCTTTGCAACTCAATGCCATAATCATATGGTTCTGGGTATTCAAACCCTTAGCTCATCATTGAGCATTATTACCACTTTTTCAGGTAATTATCACCTTCAGGTCACCTGACCAAGGTAAATATGATGCTTATTACATAAACATCTTCTCATGGAACTTAAGGCCCATTACTTCTTTTATTACCTCATACTAGGCAATAAGGTATAGCATGGCACATAAGGCCCAATAAACAATGTCAATACATAAAATGTCATAGCTCATACCTGGCTATGTTCATCATCACATCATACCTACATGGTTAGTACAGATGATAATACATCAATTTCATATCAGCACCATGCAAAACAATATATAACATCATTATTCAAGGGTAACACCACTATTCCCTTACCAGGGTTAGGGTTTCCCATTTCTCATTAATTCAGACCCTCTTGAGTTAACCAACTTTATCTTGTATTAAGGTATTTCCCCTCTTAATACATTCCATCACAGAATACTCACCCTTAGCATATAATGCATAGGACACACATTAGAATTGTCCAGCTATCTCACATGATATGGACTTATCTTAGTTTAAGGCATAACTTTATTATAAAGTTGCCTATAAACAATCGCAATGATACACCCTCAACTAGGGTTTCACAAGGATACACCCTCAACCAGGGTTCACAATGATACACCCTCCACTAGGGTTTCACAAGGTTACACCCTCAACCAGGGTTCACAATGATACACCCTCCACTAGGGTTTCACAAGGATACACCCTCAACTAGGGTTTACTAACATCCTAATTAGTGATTTCACATGTAGACAACCTCTTATTAAGGTTATACATTGAATCGGCCTCAATTAGGGTTTACATCATGTATTGGGTCCATGCATTTGTTATGCATTAATGACTAGTACCATTAAAGGTATCTCCCACCTAATCACATTAGGTTTTCAAAAAGGTTTGATCAATTAGACCTTCAATAACATGAGGTATCCAATTGAATTAACCAAATTGAACCACACTCAATTCTAATCAATGGAACTTCAACCAATTGGATCATCAACTCAATCATCATTTGAATCATGGCTCACCCCTCAATTGGGACTTCAATTATGGTCTGATCTCAATGGGATTAGGGTTTATAAACACCAATTAGAGCTTTGAAGTTGATCATCAATCATGCTACTAATTGTGTTTCAATTGATTGCATTGGACCTTCAACCATTGAATTCATGGAACCAATCATCAATTGAACCTATGCTCATACTTCAATTGAGTTTAATAGGTCAACCTTAAACTAATTTGACCCTCAATTGGTCATCAATTAGGGCTTGATTCAATTGAATTAGGGTTTGGAATCGAAGATCCAACAACACTCATCAATGCAAGATTGGTTACTTTGAAACTATTGAACCATTATCCAAATTGGGTATGACCTAACCCCAAACGGTCTTGAGGTCGTTTGGATGACCTCCAAACGGTCTTGAGACCGTTTTCCCATCATATCACTCAAATCCAAGCCATCCAATTAAGGTTTGGATCATTGGATTGATCACCAAATCAGCATTGCATTGTATAACAGCTTGGTACCTTTAGACCTTCAAACACCTAACCATACTCAACCCTAGACCTCCAAACGGTCTTGGGTGACCACCAAACGGTCTTGAGACCGTTTGGATGAGCTCCTAACCGTCTTGAGACCGTTTGGCCCATCCAAACTTTGGATTCTAGTGAAAAATCATCATGGATTGGTCTATCGAGTTGATCAACAGATCAGCACTACATTGCAATATGATTAGTACCTTTGGACCTTCAATTGGTCAACGATACTTGACCCCAGACCTCCAAACGGTCTTGGGGTGATCCCCAAATGGTATTGAGACCGTTTGGGTGATCCCCAAACGGTCTTGAAACCGTTTGGGCTAATCAACCCAAAATCTCAACTTAACTCATTGGAATTTCAGCACTATTTTCAATTAGGGTTTGCCTAATTGAATAGCCTTCAACTAATGATTCCTTGGGAGTTAATCCCTCAAATTCGGCGAGTCATTAGATCACATCATTAGGAACAGTAATCCCAAACGGTCAACGCTTGGTCAACGCACTCAAACGGTCTTGAGACCGTTTGCCCAAAAAGTTCAATTAAATCAGATTGAAAATCAGCACTTAATCCAATTAGGTTTCCCTAATTGATTAGGCTTCAACTCACGATTCCTTTGGAGTTAATCCCTAAAATTTGGAGGGTTATTAATAAAAATAATTATGAACAGGAATCCCAAACGGTCAATGCTTGGTCAATCATCTCAAACGGTCTTGAAACCGTTTGCTCAACCAGGTCAAGTTAATCAGGTTGAAAATCAGCACATAATTCAATTCGATTGCCTAATTGATTGGCCTTCAACTCTCGATTCCTTTGGAGTTAATCCCTAAAATTTGGAGGGTTATCAGCCTACATAATTAGGAACAAAATTCCCAAACGTTCAATGCTTGGTCAACCATCTCAAACGGTCTTGAAACCGTTTTCTCCCAAATGGTTTCAAACCGTTTGCTCCCAAACGGTTTCAAACCGTTTGCCCTTAAACGGTTTGCTGAAACCGCATAGCCAATCAAATTAAAACGATTTGGAGTAGCTATCAAAACGGTTTTGCTTGGTAATTTTCTTTGGATAAGAATCTAGGATGATGTCATCATCCCCTTCCTTCGAACAACCAAGAACAGCAACCGTTCTTGATGGAAATTGCAGCAAAGAAACAAGAGTGTATCAAATTGAAGAAATCAATCAACAAAGCATAGAGAATTGATGCAATAGCAATGTTTAAGGGTTTGAGTTATAAAACCCGCCTCCAATTGAGCTCCAAAGCTCCAAACGGTCAACGCTTGGTCAACGCACTCAAACGGTCTTGAGACCGTTTGCCCAAAAAGTTCAATTAAATCAGATTGAAAATCAGCACTTAATCCAATTAGGTTTCCCTAATTGATTAGGCTTCAACTCACGATTCCTTTGGAGTTAATCCCTCAAATTTGGAGGGTTATTAATAAAAATAATTATGAACAGGAATCCCAAACGGTCAATGCTTGGTCAACCATCTCAAACGGTCTTGAAACCGTTTGCTCAACCAGGTCAAGTTAATCAGGTTGAAAATCAGCACATAATTCAATTCGATTGCCTAATTGATTGGCCTTCAACTCTCGATTCCTTTGGAGTTAATCCCTAAAATTTGGAGGGTTATCAGCCTACATAATTAGGAACAAAATTCCCAAACGGTCAACGCTTGGTCAACCATCTCAAACGGTCTTGAAACCGTTTGCTCCCAAACGGTTTCAAACCGTTTGCCCTTAAACGGTTTGCTGAAACCGCATAGCCAATCAAATTAAAACGATTTGGAGTAGCTATCAAAACGGTTTTGCTTGGTAATTTTCTTTGGATAAGCATCTAGGATGATGTCATCATGCCCTTCCTTCGAACAACCAAGAACAACAACTGTTCTTGATGGAAATTGCAGCAAAGAAACAAGAGTGTATCAAATTGAAGAAAGCAATCAACAAAGCATAGAGAATTGATGCAATAGCAATGTTTAAGGGTTTGAGTTATAAAACCCGCCTCCAATTGAGCTCCAAATCTCCAAGATCACGCCATTAATGGTGGATGAAGCTCTTGCAACTCCCCCTAGGCTCGTCCTCAAGCTTTTGATTGCAAAAGTTGGCTAGGGTTGAAGAGGAGATCGAAATAAGAAGGAATCCATAATTTATTTTCGATTTCCACCATGAAATCAAGGAGAACGAAGGTCAAGGGCTTACCCACAGGTTGGGGACGTGCTCCCTGCTCCTCCCTAGCTCCTTGGTCAGTTTTGCAAGCAAGGGGAAGAAGAAAATCCGAAAAAGGCCTTGGTTTGGGCTTGGAAATGGCACTTTTATAAGGAAATTGATGAGAGAGAAAATGCCTTATAAAAATCCAATTAATCCCAATAAAGTGGCCGCCTCTTCCCCCTCAACTACCTTGGGTACGAGGCACCTTCCTTGCCTTTAATTCTCCTTCATTATCCTCAATTTAAAGAAAAGCAAATTAAGCACCTTAATGCTTATAATATAATATCCCACATGTGAGTGGATATTACTTTTCTTTATAAAAAGGTGAGTGGAATTTCACCTACTTAGGATATTTTCGTTCCTTATCTTGGCAAAGGAACGTCCATCCTTATTCAAAATCAATCGAAAACATTTTGGTTAAAAGCCCTTCAATTATTTTTATTCATTTTTGCCCTAAATCGAATTAGGGTTTCAATTAGGCATTAATCTTGATTATTTTAATATCAAGATTCTCTCTCCTCCAACTTAATTCAAATGAAGCACCCCTCTCATTTTATTTGCTCTACATGATGCCAAGAAATTGGTGTCCAGGCTTGTGGAAACCATACTACTACATCATATTCATCCTTATTATGTCTCAACATCAGAGGAACATCTTATCATATGCAATTTGCAAGTTAACCCCTCAACTTGGGTAATTTGCACTTTAGTCCAAAACAAGCAATCATTGCTTTAACATTGTTCAAACAGGACCAAAATTGAAACATAAGTTCCTCATGAGCCCTAATTACTTTTCACAGGATAAGTACAAGCATATAATCAACTTTCTTAATCAAAACACCTAGGGTTAAAGTATAACCCAGGTCAGGGATGTTACAATACTTAACCGTTTATTCTTGTTTGTTACTTCTATAACTTTTATAATATTATACAAAGCTTATGTATATGTGTCTTTTAGCCCCGTACTCAATAGCTCGTGTGCTTGAACTGCCTTATTTCACATATTTTATAGGTTCAGAGATGGCTAGAGGTGATGGGCTTGATGATCTATGTCAGGTGTACTTGTTGTAAGATCCATAGTGTACATGAGAAGACTTGAAAATTGTACTCTTGACTATGTAATTGAAAGCTTTTAATAAACAATGTTACTTAATAATATCGTCGAATGTTGAGATTATGATTGGTGACTTTATCTTGTTATTTGTTCATGTATACTAAGTTTTACACTTCCACATTCACACGTTGATAATAACATGCTAGGGACGGATGCTTAGGTCCTATCGTCATTGACTTCATAGTCATTTGGAGTTAGGATTTGGGTAACAAATGGTTCGGTGACAGATGGTATCAGAGAATGAACAATAAATACACCAAACATTTCTCACATGAAACACAAACTAAACATAACCTTACATCTCAACCCTAGAAACTTAACAAGTTGTCATTTATGGATTAAGTTGGCTTAGCCTCTAGGTTAGAAACTAGATGTTCTAGAACTAGGTGTAGACTTGTATAATCCCTAGATCCTTTCTTTTCTCCTTCTGTCATGTAGTATGTGTTGTAGGTTCAGGAGGGTGAGAAAAGGGAAACCTTATCACAACCCTAGACATATGTTCATGGCATGTGCTTAGGCCAGCTACACGGGTGTGCACCATGTTCTTGCTAATTCTAGGTGTTGGTTTTATTTGAATGGAGTATGGTGGTTTCCATCACCATTTCAATGCTGGAGAAAACTTATTTCAAGTATACATATATGTACATATGAAAAATGTTACCACATGTAGAAAGACGGTGAGTGTCCATGTAACCTAAGAGAAAGAGGTGTAACATCAATTCTAGATGAGAGTGTTTAGTCGGTAGTTGTAGTCTATAGAGTTGACTAGAGCCATGATAAAGGTTAGGCTAGTAGCAGACTAGATGACCTATGATGATGATGATGATGATGATGATGATGATGATGATGATGATGATGATGATGATGATGATGTTGATGATGATGATGATGATGATATTGATTATGATTATGATGATGATGATGATGATGATGATGATGGTGATGATGATGATGATGATGATGATGATGATGACGACGATGATGATGATGACGACGACAATGACGATGATGATGATGACGATGATGATGATGACAATGATGACGATGAGGATGATGATGATGATGACAACGATGACGATGATGATGACGATGATGATGATGATGACGATGACAATGATGACGACGATGATGACGATGACGATGATGATGATGATGATGATGGTGATGATGATGATGATGATGATGATGACGACGACGATGATGATGATGATAATGATGATGATGATGATGATGATGATGATGATGATGATGATGATGATGATGATGATGATGATGACGATGATAACAATGATGATGATGATGACGACGATGATGATGATGATGATTATGATGATGATGATGTTATGATGATGATGATGATGATGATGATGACGACGACGATGATGACGATGATCATTATGACGATGATGATGAAGACAACGATGATGATAATGATCATATAAGTTGATGTTAGAAGATTCAAGTACATTTGATATTATGAGATGAGTTTGACCATGCAACCCTAGCTAAACCTAGCACCATGTAAGGTACATGTGACTTGGTTGATGTGCTAAACATAGCTAGTGGGTAGGCATGCTTTCTTGTGCCTAGTCTTATATATATTGAGATATGAATAGTGAGATATGCTTCAGGACTAACACAATACTTAACCTCTTTACAAAGGGGAACCTCTAGCCTTGGACATACAAATAGGGTGAACTCTTGATATGGGTCAACCTGACACGGGAGAGGGTCATAGTAACTAACCTCCAAAATATGTGAAACATTGGAAAATATGCTTGATGAAATACATGATGATGGGTCCCTAGCTAGACAACTTGTAAGTATATGGGTTGAGTGACCTAATGTATGGTTCCCTTGAAAATGTTGAACCCTAGATTTCCTATGAAAAGATATAACCCTAGAGGAAGAGGCAATTGCATATATGATGTTTAATATATATGTGAGGGAGATGTCCCAAGACCCTAAGATGGCGTGTGATCTCCATGATGAGCCTCATACTCGGGTTAGTGGTTTGATATAAAGGAATCTAGTGGTTCATCTCATTTGGTATGTTGGGTAAAAGTTTTTTGTGGGTAGACAATTGTGGTTAGCATGTCTTGTTAGACATAAATATGTCTTAGCTGAGTGGCATGAGCTTGTAGAGAACCTTCGAGAGACAAGTGAGATATGTACGAAACCCAGATGTTGATAATAATGTAGTCCCTCAGATAATGCACAGTATATGAAATCATCTCACTAAGTTAAACTTGAATATGTATGATAAGTCACTTTTAGAAGCTAGAAATGATAAGAAACCAAACTATACATGAAAGATATAAGTTGAAATGATGAATTTGATATGAAGATGCCTTAATACATTAGCTTGAATAATCATGAATACAATGCTTAATTTTAGACCCAAAATGAAAAATGATGAACATAACTAGGGAAAGTTGATAGAATTTTGAAAACTAAAACATGCATGGAATATAGTATAATGATGAAGTGCAAATTCTATGATAATCTCATTTAAAGGTCATGATAATGAATTTGTACATTTGAGAATTGACTGTTGGGAAATATGGGCACATAGTACATCAACATAAATAAAAATGTATGTATCTGTATTCCCATAACAGCAAGATCACTTCAACTACTATGAAATAGGAAAGATGGTTTTAGAAAATTATACCTGGTCCTAGAGAAATTCCAGTGATAAAACTCACTTCTTTGCAACTGTTGATACATTTCTCTTGGATGGCGACTGTGTAGCTCTTGGTCTTCACCACGAACACAAACAACTTCTCTAGCATCTCCTATGGTCTCGCCACAGACTACAGGTTGTAGTTGTCCTCTGCACGAACCAACTAGAACTCATGTTGTTCATAAAGAATGGACAAGAAGGAGTTGTCCCTCCCGTTGGTGTACTAGTCACCAACTTGCTCTCCCACAATGATAACTATTAGTTATTTTCTCCCTTTGGCTATCCCTCCCTAGTGGGTAGGACTTGCTTGGGCTCTCTTAGTTACCACAACCAGAGAGGAAAATAGTTTTTAGAGGAACTGATTCCCAATTGTCTATTTTGTGTCTTGAGAAGCCCCCAATATCCCTCCTTTTATAGGCGATCGAGGTTGGGGTCAGGGTTCCCAGTCTATACAAGATTGTGTGGGTGTGGAAAGGACCGAAAGAACTTGAAGTTTCACAACCAACAACAGCCTAAACGACCATTTCGCACACCTAGACGGTCATCTGGTGTGCAAGACGGTCATCTCACACTACCAAATGGCCGTTTGGCAGTTTCCCAATCGCATACAAATTTGGCAATTTTGATTCCAAATAATATACATATTAATTTTACTTTCTCTCCAAGTTTATGCGATAGAACCTATTTGGGAAACATCCCAAACCTTTGTTTGACACATATGGGCTGTCTCACCCAAGTGAGATGCTTGTCTCACTCACCCATATGGTCGTTTGGTGATTTGAAATGAGCCAGTCAGTTCAAAGATAGAACTAAGCCAAATCAATTTTCGATCAGCTTGGCCCCCAAACTGATGTATCAACTACTTGAGATGCATGTCTGGATGCCCAAACTGCCGTATCACCCAGTGAGATGGTTGTTTGGCAGACCTAGTTAGACAATCAAGTGTACATCAATTGAATACCTAAACACTTTAGTAATCAATCCAAATCGTCGTTCAAGATCAAGCTCCTCTTCTAGATACAATCACCATATTACCATATACAACTATGATGCACCTTAACATATATTGTGAATAGAAAGAAATATGATCAAGACATCTTGATTGGTTAAACATGACCATATTTGATATCAAGTTACTTTGACTGTATAACAACCAACTTGATCATATTGTGGCCCTACACGAGTTTCATTCCAATTGGAACAGGAGTTGCATGTCAGATTGTCATAAAGAGCCATCAAGAGATATCATAATGCAAAGACTTAAAGACAAGGACAAACTAAGGGATTGACTTGGGTTTATAAGACTCTTTGAGATCCTCTAAAAATAATGTCTTCTACAATTGCTTTTCAAATTTGATGGGATGATGTACTTTTTTCTCTCTCTTGTAACCATCCTCTATTATTATCTCCATAATTTACATCATTTCCTCCAATGGACGTAGGCTCCCTCATTAGGAATAGGTCAAACTACTGTAGATTTATTTTGTGATCGTTTGCTTTCCACCATCATTGCACTCATCATATGTATGTAGTTGACTCATTTGACTCACGGTTCTAAACCTCCAACAAGTTTATTGATGTTTATTTTCCAGTCTCTCACTCTATGTTCATACCCAACAAGTGGTATTAAAGTGAGTCCAATCATCCAATTTCCACCATGACCACCAAGTACAACATCAAAAAATATGCAAGGAGAAATGACTCAACAAGTTATTTGAAGTTTCTGTGGGAAAGAAACACATAATACTCTTAAAAAACTCATTGTAGAGGAGGAAAATTTTAGACAGAAGAATAATTTGTGCTTTAAAGGCAATGAGAAATGGGGGAGGCGGCGACCAAAACTACAAGTTAAAGGGGAAACCCTATTTGATACATGATACACACTCTGATAAGGATGTTGTTAAAACTCATACGTGAGAAGATCAAGATGACAGCCCCATAATTTTGCTGCAACCCTTAATAGGGGATGTTCCACCTTAAACTATGAGAGTGAAACTCAGGGTTTAGAATGCACATACATAAATAGGGTTGCACATACCTGATTTTCACACATAAATGCTAACTTGAATAGTATACTTTGGTCCACAAAGTCAACTTTTCATCCTAGAAACACATTATGTATGTTAGCCAAGTCAAAATGAACATATTCATTCCTATTATATTTTAATATTATTCTTACCCAATCCATAATGATCTAATGTCATGTTAGGATTTATGATTCTAATCTTTGCTTTATATATCTATCTTAGTTCTAATTACCCATCTTTAGTCACATAAGTCCATGTAACTCATATATATGTGGATAATAATATTATTCTTCCAATTTAGGTTTAATGATGTCATTCTCTTCTCTATAATGTGAATCCATATTATTCCCAACATCATGCTTACCATGTATATTGGTGGGCATGCAAATTTCATTATCTAGTTCTTGAGCATGCCACAAGTAAGAGTATGCAATATGTAGACATTTGAAAGTAGTTTTTGATATGTCCCAACCAATATGTCACCCATGGTAACACATATCATATGTGAGAGCTCTACTAGGTTTCAGGAGCATAACTGTCGGTATTCGCCTTCCGGTGAGGTGCTCAATGCCTCCCCACCCCGATCTGACACTCCATCGACTGGGGGCTACCATCCCTACCGCTTCGGCTTGATGCCATGCCGTCCAGGGCCCACCCTCTCCTCCCCCCCATCCTGGATTGCTATGATGCATTGCATCTTCTAGGGTCCCTCTACACCGCCAACTCGGTCTTGTCTTGGCAGGCGAGAAAACCTCTCAGCTAGTACACGACGTCGCTCCCTGATAGCGGATGGTTGGATCGTGTAGTGGTGTGGATCCCTGATATATATATACATGCACACACACACATACACACACACACACACACACACACACACACATATATATATATATATATATATATATATATATATATATATATATATATATATATATAATCAGATTCAAACCAATATATCAAATACTTTAGATATCATCTTTAATCACACTGTTACATACACGACATATTATGACTATTTCCTATATATGGTTCAATATATCAACATTAGGATCATACTCATATGTATAAATGTATTTATATATATACCTAGGGTTAACTTGATTACAAGGTTCATGTATTACCATGATTATCTAACCCAATATTGTTCGATTATTTCTATTCACCCAGTAAACTGAATTCACAACAAACTAAAATAATATAAGGATAGTAAACCTAATAATATTATCGATTGGTTCTGATCTCTCTCCACTAGATCAGATCTCAGCTCGATAGATCACTAGCTTGGATTGCTGGCAATGTGGATAGGTTTACACCATGATGAAGGGGTGTCCAAGCCCTTAGTGGAAAATGTACAAAAGTCGGGTGATGATTGTAACATACTGGATCTTGAACCCTACCCTAGAAGTTTGATCTCTTAGACTTAGTCAATCAAGGTTGAGGTTAGATTTAATGGATGTTTAGTATAACCCTAATATATAATGCATGTATAAATCACCCTAATGTAACCTAATGTTCTCACATTATTCTTAAATCAATAATATACACATAAAATATGTCACATGAGATAATAATGAATTTGGAACATAAATGTATGAGAAATAATGATAATAGTGAAATAATATGATAACCTAAGAAATAATGTGATAATAATGGCCAAAAATATTAATTGTGACATAACTCATTAAAAGAAATCCAAAAGTGGAATATAAGTTAAGAATCATGTTCCTTGGGTCCCAATTTCCTTAGGAGTCAAGTTTCACATAATTCACATAATAATTAATTTAATTCCTTTTGGAAAGAGAAGATCTATGTTTTCCCCAAAATATCAAATAAAATAATAAATGACTCCAAAAGAGGAAAATAATCTTGGATTCACAATCTACATAATAATTATAGCATTTGGGTGAATTTTCATGTAATTTGGATAATCTTTAATATACATGTGAAATCAGGAGACAAAAAGTGTGTTGAACCTTCAAAATATTAAATACAGGCATCAACAGCTCCAACATGTAAATTAAAGGAAAATTTGTATGCAATACATTAAATATGACTTGTGGGTGAAGTTTCATAAAGTTTGGAGAATCTTAAAGTCATTAATGCATGAGGAAAGAGAAAATAGATTTATTTTATTTAATACCTTAAAAGTTCTAAAAAGGATAATCTAATTGCATAATCTGAATCTACATACTTTATTTAGCTTATGTGAAAAAATTCACTTAAATTGGATAAGATTTGGGCCCTCAATTTAAGTTGGGGACAAAGGACATAATTATTTAAATATCACTTTATTTAGATTTTGATTTGGGTAAGGTTTCCATATTTGAATTTGTCACACTGTTTTACTATTTTCGGGCGCTTTGGTGGCTGTCAAATCTTTGATCGTGTGCTACAAACTTCTCATCTACCTTCCATTTTCTATGGGGTTTCGTGTGAACAGCAGATACAAACTCTCTTCTTCCGACCTTGATCTCTCTCTCTCTTTTCTCTTCCTTTTCCTCTTCTCTCTTCTTCTCCATCTTCCTAGCTTCCTCATAAACACTATGATCCTATATAAGCTAGAGCACATAGCATCGTATCCCACTTTCATAGGGCGCCACCCCCTTTCCCTATTTCTCCCATGTTCTTCTTTCCCTTCTCATCTCCTTGCCTCTTTTGGTTCATCAGACCATCACCCAACGGTACCAAAACCTCTGTCGAGATCCCTAGTATGGTTTCCCCCCATCAGATCATCCTCAGATGATGTCGGGCATGGTCCCTGTACTCCAACTATGGGCGCCAGAGAACCTGGGTTGGGGGTCGAGGTTTTAAGCTATAGAAAATCCTGAAGAGGACTTGGAACTATTACTTGACCCTATGCGAGGATGTTTATGCCTTGTATTCTTCCTATTCTGAGGTATTTAATTGATTTCTAACTCTACCCTTTCCTCCACTGGTCTAAACCCTTTCTGATCGAATTGTTTGTCGTTTCCTTTAAAATTGGGCTCTTTGTTTTCAGGATGGTCTCGCGGACCTGTATTTTTCATTTTTTGTGGCTATTCTAAGTTGTTTCATCATTTTTCATCCCCTGTTGGAACCCAGGAAACTGTTCCTGGCAGAGTTTCTTCGCTAGAAAACGAGAAAGAAGATAATCACTAGCCTATTTCCCATTTTCCCTTTTTGTGTTTTGGTTCTGGACGTCCCTTTCAGGGTATAAAAGTCATTTCACCCTTTTGTTTACTTTGATTTCATGTGGGTCTCCCTGGCGTTGACTGGGTGACTTGGCCACACTCGATTGGGCCAAGTCATGTGGGGCCCAATCTCTCTCTCGTAGGTTCTCTGATTTTTAGTTGGTTTTTTGGAATTTTTTGATTGGTCATATTTGTAAAATTCATAAATAATTATTCCTAGCTTAGAAAAAATATGGGCTTTCTAATGGTACTGGTTTTGTTGCCTGAATCTAATTTTATAAGAAGGTGATTTTAATGATTTTTCCTAAATAAACAATAACTTGCAAATTTTATAACTAATAATCCATAAGTCAGAAAACTACAATAAAATATGTTTTAAACTCAGAAAAATATAACCTAAAATAAGGTGTGGTTTTGATAACACAATTCACGAATGTTAAAAAGACATTTTTTAGGGTTTTGAATAATTAATGTAATTCTAACCCTAATTTCACATACATGATAATAGGTGCTTTGGAAACCTAAACTTGGATCTAGAAGTGACCTTGTATGGTTAGACTCTAAAGAGCGGTATGATTGCATCTCACATTATTTCTATATTGAGCAATTTCTATTTCCTCTCTCATGTATGTTTGCATTCCCTATTATTCCTTTTGATCAATTAACCTACTTTTATCTTTCTCTTGGTCCTATGGACATTAACCTGCACCATATCTTGTTCTTTTGAAAAATATACTCCATATGGAGTACCTTTTATTTGTTACAAATCTTGTGATAATCGTTGGGCATTCTTTTGGTCTTTTCTTATACTATATTCATAATGAAACTCTATATGATGACATGTGATGTCTTTTGCCCACTTTTGAGGTGGATGTACATGTTGATCACTTATGTGGTGACTAGTTTGTATAATTTGACTATACTTTCTACTTGCCTCTACATTAAACATGCTATGCGATTCAATAGCACTAGAGTAGTATAATTGCATTTGTTTTGGGTTATGTGCCCTTATTATATTTTTGGGATGGAGGTGTCCCCATACCCGAGTTTCAAATTTATGAGGTTTGGCCCACTTTATATATATTTGGGAGTTTGGTTATGTGCCATTCTCTATTAGGTTTCAAGTTTATGAGGCTTGGATGACTTAATTGTTAAATTGTTCTAGGGCTATGTTGATCTCACATGCATGCATGATGATGTTTATGGATATGTGCCCTATTTCATACGTGCTTATGTGGCACCGCTTTTATGTGTTGATTTAATGGCAAGTATCTCTTTTATTGTGGATCCCACTTGGGTGGTACTTTCTTTTCTATGGGAAGCTTGTATCTATTTGTTATCCTTAGTTCTATATATTGCTCAATTTCCTTTTTAGTATGCACATACCAGCCTTTGCTGATGTCATCTATTTTTCTCTTCTTGTTGGGGTATGCTTCCAACCCTAGGTGAAGGACTTGGATGACTTGGCATAAAGATCTGGACTTAGCTTAAGGAGTTGAAGTTTGGAGACAAAGTTGTTATGGTTTAGACTTCCCTCTATCTTAGATCCTTATGTTGTATCATATATGTAAACCCTATGTGGGAGGTTAAAAAATACTTTTGTAATCTTGTTGAGAAGTTGAATATAGTCATTAATTTCTTCCACTTCTACACTTTGGTTGTTTTGAATACAAGTAATAAGATTTGAAAATTTTACACCCACTCCAAGATACCTTAAGGGTGTGTTTGGACTGGAGGTTCTATTATTCAAATTTTTAGTAGGGAGTGGTTCCCCTCTGGGATCCCACTCTTTACAGCATGGTATCATAGCCCATGGTATTCAGAATCTGACTATTTTAATTTGGTCTCCCTTATTAGAAACCTTGACTTAGATAGTTACCTCTAGGTGAGATGTTTTCCCTAGATCTCACCTAAGTTATTTTGATGATGAAATGTTGATATGAGCTTCACATTAGAATCATGATGTTTAGTAAACCCTAATTAGTTGATAAGGCTAGATGATCATACCCTACCAAAAAGTTTTGGTGACATAAATCTTTATATTCTATGGGGGTTGATTTGAGGATGAAATTAGGTTTTATGGATGAATAATAAGTAGGATGAGGAGATCTTATTATGGAAAGTTGTGACTTGGTTCCACAATCGATTTTGGATCCATATTTTGTTTCACTCGAATAGATTTCATCGCCAAAATAATTTTCAATTATACTACTATATGTACAAAATTTCTGGATTTTATCAAAGATTTCTTGAACTGTCACAATAAAGATTTTGAAAAGTTTTGGTAGTGAAATCCTAAACCTAGTGCTAACCCTAGATTGGATTTGTGATGTGACTAGGAATATGTGGAATTATATAAAGGTGTAGTTGACCTAACTTTGTACCCTATGACTTTTTGGATGTTTGTTAGGGTTGTTAGGTTAGAGATACTAGGACCTAAAACTCAACCCTAGATGGTATGACTTTATTTGGAAACATGAACAACATAACTCTCTATAACTTTCACAACTAAAAGATATGTGGGTAACCCTAAAAAGTTGTTTTGTTTGACTTGATAGGTTAAACCTTTTTAAGGTGTGGAGAGTAGTTTTTTTGGAAGTCAGAGGGTGTTTTTATTCATCTCGCCCCTCTCATGCAAGCTAAAACAACATGTTTAATACAATCAGGGTTATTAGAAATAAAAGTAAACTTGGTAGTACTACTACCATTACATGCATCAATGTTGATTATATCAGCAAGGTGACTATGTGGACTCCTATAGTAATAAGAGGCACCATTGTTTTTAATATGGAACTTAGCCAACTGCTTTGCAACTGTATTCCCCTCTCTTCTGGTGTGTGAATAGTACTAGCTTGGTTTTATCAACTTCTTCACAGTCGATACCCATCTAGCTAGCTTTGGGTAATCTGACACCTCACCTATCATAGCCTCATTGGCAGTCCTAGAATCGGTCTCAATATAGATCGTATCACAGTTCAGACCCTGACCTACTTCTGCGGATAATTCAATGACTTGCACCTCAGCCTCCAGAGCACTTTCAACCTTGATAGTCCTTCCCCAGCCCCTACACCAATGTCCCCTATCGTCTCGATAAACGGTTACAATAGCAGAGTGATGAGTCATAGCATTGAACGTAGCATCTGTATTCAGTTTCAGGTTTCCTCACTGTGGCTTGTTTCAGCAAACACAACTATCTTCTCTGTGGGTATTCGGCGCCTTAGCCGACCACGCCTTCGTAGCAAGCAACACCTCTTTGGTAATAAGAGCTCGTATATGGCTGAGGGTCAGCTTCTTCTTCTCAAACACTTACAGGTTTCTATGCTTCCACAACTACCGGCAACCCACCACAAATTGTAAACTGTGAGAACCGGATGTAGTCAGGTTGTTGTGGAGCTAGTTCCAGATGTTAGTTTCTCCAAAAAAAAGGGGCCCCATGTACTTCAGTGTATAATTTCCTTCCATACACAAGCTGCCTGATTACAATCTCTCAGCGCGTGTAGGATTGTTTCCTCTTCTAATTCACATATCGGACATAGATTAGTGGTAGACAAATTATGTGCCATCCTTTTGCTGTTAGTGAGAATAGTATTATGATCTAGGATTCAAAGAAAAAACTTAACCTTCATGCCTACTTTCATCTTCCAAACCGTATCCCATTTACCCTCTGTTCTGATGTCCTTCTCTGCCCGGAGAACATCATAAGCACTTCTAGTCGTGAATATGCTGGAGTCCATATGGAACCAAGCCCAGATGTCCTGCACGTTAGTGTTCAGAAGGACAGTAGTACATAGAACGTTCTTTACTATATCTTGCAGGAGCCATGCCTTCAAGAATTCTACATCCCATTTATCTTCCAGGTTGACAAGGCTTGCAACTTTCAAATCCAAGAGATCATTTGGTATTGGCTTGATGACACTATCCATCAGAGAGGCATTGCTACCCCACCATCTATCTTGCCAAACATTAGTACTTCTACCATTCACCAGGATCATGGTGGAGTTGTTGTGTATAAATGACTTTTCCTGTAGGACTGCACGCCCCAATCTAGATATGTTCGACATACAACCTCCATTGAAATTCACATACTTTGTTAAAAGACCCTTGCACCACATAGATTTCCTATCCAAACTCAAGTCCCATGTGTGTTTGATAATTAATGCCTAGTTCAATTCTCGCATAGCTTTCAAGCCCAGACTGCCATGTTTCTTATCACTTGTAATCTTATTCCAAGCCACAAGTGAAAGAGCGTGTTGCTTCTGGTTTCCTCCCCAAATGAAGGATCTTATACTACTGTCAATTCATTGGGAGAATATCCATCTGCATAATATAACTTGGTACAGCCATAAGAGTAGCTTTAGTTAAAAAAACTCTACCTGCAAAACTTAAAGTTCTAGATGACCAAGAGTTAATCCTAGCAGCTACTCTGTCAAGGATGCTGTTGTAAGACTGAAAGATCCAATGTCTTAGTGACTAAGTAACCAATCGATTTTATCATAAAACCTATGTATTTGGATCTGGAAGCCAAAAGCCCACTCTTCAGGACACCTCATGTTCTCTTTACATGCTAGGGGATGCCTCTAACATTAATTTCTAGATCTACAGCCTCCACACTTGAAAAACAAAGTTGCAATCTTATCTCTAATGTTTCTCCCAAACCAATTCCATAACTTTTGACCCAGATCTCTATTTTTGGCGAGAATGGTACCGTGGGAAAGTTCTTGATCAGTACTGCCCAGATATAAGGTCAAATTACCAATATGAGTTTTGTACAATGATTTTTGATTTGACAGAGGTAGAATTACTCCTAGTCACCCGATATGTAGTGAATTGGATTTCTTTAGTGTCTACTTTCATCTTTTCATCTTAAATTGACTCCTTCGACTTGTATATAACCAAATCATGATACTAGGTATGCTTCTTGGATATTGTATAATTGCTATCATGATCTCAGTACTTAATGGGCATGTTCGATCATTATACGATTAGAAATGTACCTATTTCTAATCCTTGTGGTCTTGGGATTTCTTAATGACTAAGTAACGATTATATTTTATCATAAGACAAATCTATTTGGATATGGAAGCCAAAGGCATGATCTTTGGGATAACTCATGTTCTCTTTACATGCTAGGGGATGCCTCTGACATTAATTTCTAGATCTACAGCCTCCACACTTGACAGACAAAGTTGCAATCTTAACTCTAATGTTTCTCCCTTACCAATTCCATAACTTTTGACCCAGATCTCTATTTTCGGTGAGAATAGTACCGTGGGAAAGCTATTGATCAGTACTGCCCA
Organism: Alisma plantago-aquatica; assembly: GCA_963693085.1. Taxonomy (NCBI): domain Eukaryota; kingdom Viridiplantae; phylum Streptophyta; class Magnoliopsida; order Alismatales; family Alismataceae; genus Alisma; species Alisma plantago-aquatica. Next base: position 664,310,642 of record OY856413.1, read on the forward strand.
GATATAAGGACAAATTACCAATATGAGGTTTTGTACAATGATTTTTGATTTGACAGAGGTAGAATTACTCCTAGTCACCCGATATGTAGTGAATTGGATTTCTTTAGTGTCTGCTTTCATCTTTTCATCTTAAATTGACTCCTTCGACTTGTATATAGCCAAATCATGATACTAGGTATGCTTCTTGGATATTGTATAATTGATATCACGATCTCGATACTTAATGGGCATGTTCGATCGTTATACGATTACAAATGTACCTATTTTGAATCCTTGTAGTCTTGGGATTTCTTAATGACTAAGTAACGATTATATTTTATCAGAAGACAAATCTATTTGGATCTGGAAGCCAAAGGCATGATCTTTGGGAGAACTCATGGTCTCTTTACATGCTAGGGGATGCCTCTGACATGAATGTCTAGATCTAGAGTCTCCATTCCTGAGAGACAAAGTTGCAATATTAACTCTAATGTGTCATCCCTACCAACTCCATAACTCTTGACTCAGAGCTCAGTTTTAGGCGTGCATTGTACCATTAGAAAGATCTCGATTAGTACTACCCAAATAAAAAGCCAAATTACCAATATGAGGTTTTTTATAGAGATATTTGATTCAATGGAGGTAGAATTACTCCTAGTCACCTGATATGTAGTGAATTGGGTCTCTTTCGAGTTTGCTTTCATATTTTTAGCTTTAAGTTGACTCCTTCGACTTGTATATATCCAGATCATGATATTAGGTATGCTTCTTAGATATTGTGTAGTTGATATCATGATCTTGGTAGTTAATTGTCTTGTTCGATCATTATATGACTAGAAATGTACCTATATTGAATCGTTTTATTTAAATAAGTCAGAAGTAAACCTCATTCATCCCTCACTCCTCATTTGAGGCAAGAAAAAAAGTATTACATCTGGTGCTAAAACCCCACCCATCTATACACATCACCTATGAGGTCACAACTAAAACAAAAAAAGAAGAGCCTCATATTACAAAAGGCGTGATGAGCCACCTCTAACTAGTTGTCTTTCGATGTATATAACATATAAGGTATCCTCCTCCTTTCCATCGTTGTGGTCTTAAGATTTCTTAGTGACGAAGTAACCATTCTATTTTATCATAAGACTCACCGATTTGGATCTGGAAGCTAAAAAATTGATTTGTGGGGCAACACATGCTCTCTTTACATGCTACGAGAAGCCTCAAAATGTTGATGTCTAGATCTAGAGCCTCCATTTCCCATAGACAAAGTTGCAATCTTAACTTTGATATTTCTTCCCTACAAATTCCATAACTTTTGATTCAGAGAGCTGTGTTTTAAGCATGCATGGTACTGTTGGAAAGCTCTCGATAAGCACTACCCTGATCAAAAGTCAAATTATTAATCTAAGTTTTTCTATAGTGATATTTGAATCGATAGAGGTAATATTACTCATAGTCATCCGATTTGTAGTGAATGGGTTTCTTTGTAGTATGGTTTCGTCTTTTCACATTAAAGTTGACTTCGATGATTTGTATTTTACCAGATCGTGATATGAGGTAAGATTCATTGAAATAGTGGAACTAATATCATGATATCGGCAGTTAGTGGTCATGTTCAATCCTTATACAATTAGAAATGTACCTGTTTTGGGATTTCTTAGTGACTAAGTAACCAATCAATTTTATCATAAGACCTATGCATTTGGATCTGGAAGCCAAAATCCCACTCTTCAGGACACCTCATGTTCTCTTTACATGCTAGGGGATTCCTCTACATTAATTTCTAAATCTATAGCCTCCACACTTGACAGACAAAGTTGCAATCTTCACTCTAATGGTTCTCACTTACCAATTCCATAACATTTGACCTAGAGCTCTATTTTCGGCGAGAATGGTACCGTGGGAAAGCTCTTGATCATTATTACCCAGATATAAGGTCAAATTACCAATATGAGGTTTTGTACAATGATTTTTTATTTGATAGAGGTAGAATTACTCCTAGTCACCCGATATGTAGTGAATTGGATTTCTTTAGTGTCTGCTTACATCTTTTCATCTTAAATTGACTCCTTCGACTTGTATATAACTAAATCATGATACTAGGAATGCTTCTTGGATATTGTATAATTGATATCATGGTATCGGTACTTAATGGGCATGTTTGATCGTTATACGATTAGAAATGTACCTATTTCTAATCCTTATGGTCTTGGGATTTCTTATTGACTAAGTACCGACTATATTTTATCATAAGACAAATCTATTTGGATCTGGAAGCCAAAGGCATGATCTTTGGGAGAACTCGTGTTCTCTTTACATTCTAGGGGATGCCTCTGACATGAATGTCTAGATCTAGAGTCGCCACTACTGAGAGACAAAGTTGCAATCTTAACTCTAATGTGTCGTTCCTACCAACACCATAACTCTTGACTCAGAGCTCAGGTTTAGGCGTGCATGGTACCATTGGAAAGATCTCGATGAGTACTACCCATATAAATAGCCAAATGACCAATATGAGGTTTTGTACAATGATATTTGATTCAATGGAGGTAGAATTACTCGTAGTCACGTGATATGTAGTGAATTGGGTCTCTTTCGAGTCTGCTTTCATCTTTTCGACTTTAAGTTGACTCCTTCGACTTGTATATGACCAGATCATGATATTAGGTATGCTTCTTAGATATTGTATAGTTGATATCATGATCTCGGTAGTTAATTGGTCTATTCGATCATTATACGCCTAGAAATGTACTTAATTTGAATCGTTTTATTTAAATAAGTCAGAAGTAAACCTCATTCATCCCGCACTCCTCATTTGATGCAAGACAAAAACGATTACATCTGGTGCTAAAACCCCACCCATTCATACACATCACCTATGAGGTCACAACAAAAACAAAAACAAAAACAAAAAGAGCCTCATATCACAACAGGCGTGATGAGGCACCTCTAACAAGTTGTCTTTCGATGTATGTAACATTAAAGGTATCCTACTGCTTTCCATCATTGTGGTCTTAAGATTTCTTAGTGACGAGGTAACCATTCTATTTTATCATAAGACCTACTGATTTGGATATGAAAGCTAAAAAATTGATTTGTGGGGCAACACAAGCTAGAAGATGCCTCCAAATGTTGATGTCTAGATCTAGAGCCTCCATTTCCCATAGACAAAGTTGCAATCTTAACTTTCCTACAAATTCTATAACTTTTGACTCAGAGCTCTATTTTAGCCGTGTATGATACTATTAGGAAACTCTCGATAAGCACTACCCAGATAAAAATTTAAATTATTAATCTAAGTTTTTCTATAGTGATATTTGAATCGATAGAGGTAATATTACTCCTAGTCATCTAGTTTGTAGTGAATTGGGTTTCTTTGTAGTATGGTTACGTCTTTTCACATTAAAGTTGACTCTGATGACTTGTATTTTACCAGATCATGATATGAGGTAAGATTCATTGAAATGGTGGAAGTAATATCATGATATCATCAGTTAGTGGTCATGTTCAATCGTTATACAATTAGAAATGTACCTTTTTTGGGATTTCTTAGTGAATAAATAACCAATCAATTTTATCATAAGACCTATTTATTTGGATCTAGAAGCCAAAAGCCCACTCTTCGGGACACCTCATGTTCTCTTTACATGCTAGGGGATGCCTATGACATTAATTTCTAGATCTACAAACTCCACACTTGACAGACAAAGTTGCAATCTTAACTCTAATGTTTCTCCCTTACCAATTCCATAACTTTTGACCCAGAGCTTTATTTTCGGTGAGAATGGTACCGAGGGAAAGCTCTTGATCAATACTACCCAGATATATGGTCAATTTGCCAATATGAGGTTTTGTACAATGATTTTTGATTTGACGGAGGTAGAATTTCTCCTAGTCACCTGATATGTAGTGAATTGGACTTCTTTAGTGTTTGCTTTCATCTTTTCATCTTAAATTGACTTCTTTGACTTATATATAACCAAATCATGATACTAGGTATTCTTCTTGGATATTTTATAATTGATATCATGATCTCAATACTTAATGGGCATGTTCGATGGTTATACGATTAGAAATGTACCTATTTCTAATCGTTGTGGTCTTGGGATTTCTTAATGACTAAGTAACAATTATATTTTATCATGAGACAAATCTATTTGGATCTGGAAGCCAAAGGCATGATCTTTGGGAGAACTCATGTTCTCTTTACATGCTAAGGGATACCTCTGACATGAATGTCTAGATCTAGAGTCTCCACTACCGAGAGACAAAGTTGCAATCTTAACTCTAATGTGTCGTCCCTACCAACTCCATAACTCTTGACTCAGAGCTCAGTTTTAGGCGTGCATGGTACCATTGGAAAGATCTCGATGAGTACTACCCATATAAAAAGTCAAATTACCAATATGAGATTTTGTACAATGATATTTGATTCAATGGAGGTAGAATTACTCCTAGTCACCTGATATGTAGTGACATGGGTCTCTTTCGAGTCTGCTTTCATCTTTTCAGCTTTAAGTTGACTCCTTTGACTTGTATATAACTAGATCATGATATTAGTTATGCTTATTAGATATCCTATAGTTGATATCATGATCTCGGTAGTTAATTGGCATGTTCGATCATTATACGACTAGAAATGTACCTATTTTGAATCGTTTTATTTAAATAAGTCAGAAGTAAACCTCATTCTTCCCTCACTCCTCATTTGAGGCAAGACAAAAAGTATTAAATCTGGTGCTAAAACCCCACCCATCTATACACATCTCCTATGAGGTCACAACAAAAACAAAAAAAGAAGAGCCTCATATCACACTAGGTGTGATGAGGCACCTCTAACTAGTTGTCTTTCAATGTATGTAACATATAAGGTATCCTCCTCCTTTCCATCGTTGTGGTCTTAACATTTCTTAGTGACGAAGTAACCATTCTATTTTATCATAAGACCCACCAATTTGGATCTGGAAGCTAAAAAGTTTATTTATGGGGCAACACAAGCTCTCTTTACATGTTACGAGATGCCTCCAAACGTTGATGTTCAGATCTACAGTCTCCATTTCCCATAGACAAAGTTGCAATCTTAACTTTAATATTTCTTCCCTACAAGTTCCATAACTTTTGACTCAGAGCTCTGTTTTAGGCGTGCATGGTACCGTTGGAAAGATCTTGATAAGCACTACCTAGACAAAAAGTTAAATTATTAATCTAAGTTTTTCTATAGTGATATTTGAATCGATAGAGGTAATATTACTCCTAGTCATCCGATTTGTAGTGAATTGGGTTTCTTTGTAGTATGGTTTTGTCTTTTCGCATCAAAGTTGACTCCAATGACTTGTATTTTACCAGATCATGATATGAGGTATGGTTCATTGAAATGGTGGAACTAATATCTTGATATCGGTAGTTAGTGGTCATGTTCAATCGTTATACAATTAGAAATGTACCTTTTTTGGGATTTCTTAGTAACTAAGTAACCAATCGATTTTATCATAAGACCTATTTATTTGGATTTGGAAGCCAAAAGCCCACTCTTCGGGACACCTCATGTTCTCTTTATATGCTAGGGGATGCCTCTTACATTAATTTCTAGATCTATAGCCTCCACACTTAACAGACAAAGTTGCAATCTTAACTCTAATATTTCTCCCTTACCAATTCCATAACTTTTGACCCAGAGCTCTATTTTCGGTGAGAATGGTACCGTGGGAAAGCTCTTGATCAGTACTACCTAGATATAAGGTCAAATTACCAATATGAGGTTTTGTACAATGATTTTTTATTTGAAGGAGGTAGAATTACTCCTAGTCACCCGATATGTAGTGAATTGGACTTCTTTAGTGTCTGCTTTCATCTTTTCATCTTAAATTGACTCCTTCAACTTGTATATAACCAAATCATGATACTTGGTGTGCTTCTTAGATATTGTATAATTGATATCATGATCTCGATACTTAATGGGCATGTTTGATCGTTAGATGATTGGAAATGTACCTATTTCTAATCCTTGTGGTCTTGGGATTTCTTAATGACTAAGTAACGATTATATTTTATCGTAAGACAAATCTATTTGGATCTGGAAGACAAAGGCATGATCTTTGGGAGAACTCATGTTCTCTTTACATGCTAGGGGATGCCTCTGACATGAATGTCTAGATCTAGAGTCTCAACTCCCGAGAGATAAAGTTGCAATCTTAACTCTAATGTGTCGTCCCTACCAATCCATAACTCTTGACTCATAGCTCAGTTTTAGGCATGCATGGTACCATTGGAAAGATCTCGATGAGTAATACCCATATAAAAAGCCAAATTACCAATATGAGGTTTTGTATAGTGATATTTGATTCAATGGAGGTAGAATTACTCCTAGTCACCTGATATGTAGTGAATTGGGTCTCTTTCGAGTCTTCTTTCATCTTTTCAGCTTTAAGTTGACTCCTTCGACTTCTATATAACCAGATCAAGATATTAGGTATGCTTCTTAGATATCGTATAGTTGATATTATGACCTCGGTAGTTAATTGGCTTGTTCGATCGTTATACGACTAGAAATGTACCTATTTTGAATCATTTTATTTAAATAAGTCAGAAGTAAACCTCATTCATCCCACACTCCTCATTTGATGCAAGACAAAAAGTATTACATCTAGTGCTAAAATGCCACCCATTCATACACATCACCTATGAGGTCACAACATAAACAAAAAAAGAAGAGCCTCAAATCACAACAGGCGTGATGGGGCGCCTCTAACTAGTTGTCTTTCGATGAATGTAACATATAAGGTATCATCCTCCTTTCCATCGTTGTGGTCTTAAGATTTCTTAATGACGAAGTAACCATTCTATTTTATCATAAGACCCACCGATTTGGATCAGGAAGCTAAAAAATTGATTTGTGGGGCAACACATGCTAGGAGATGCCTCTAAACGTTGATGCCTAGATCTAGAGCCTCCATTTCCTATAGACAAAGTTGCAATCTTAACTTTAATATTTCTTCCCTACAAATTCCATAACTTTTGATTCCGAGCTCTGTTTTAGGCGTGCATGGTACCGTTTGAAAGCTCTCAATAAGCACTACCCAGATAAAAAGTCAAATTATTAATATATGTTTTTCTATAGTGATATTTGAATCGATAGAGGTAATATTACTCCTAGTCATCCGATTTGTAGTGAATTGGGTTTCTATGCAGTATGGTTTCATCTTTTCACATTAAAGTTGACTCTGATGACTTGTATTTTACCAGATCATGATATGAGGTAAAATTCATTGAAATGGTGGAACTAATATCATGATATACTCAGTTAGTGGTCATGTTCAATTGTTATACAATTAGAAATGTACCTTCTTGGGATTTCTTAGTGACTAAGTAACCAATCGATTTTATCATAAGACCTATGTATTTGGATCTGGAAGCCAAAAGCCCACTCTTCGGGACACCTCATGTTCTCTTTACATGTTGGGGGATGCCTTAAACATTAATTTCTAGATCTACAGCCTCCACACTTGACAGACAAAGTTGCAATCTTAACTCTAATGTTTCTCCCTTACCAATTCCATAACTTTTGACCCAGAGCTCTATTTTCGGAGAGAATGGTACCGTGGGAAAGCTCTTAATCAGTACTGCCCAGATATAAGGTAAAATTACCAATATGAGGTTTTGTACAATGATTTTTTATTTGACGGAGGTAGAATTACTCATAGTCACCCGATATGTAGTGAATTGGACTTCTTTAGTGTCTGCTTTCACCTTTTCATCTTAAATTGACTCCTTCAACTTGTATATAACCAAATCATGATAATATGTATGCTTCTTGGATATGGTATAATTGATATCATGATCTCGGTACTTAATGGGCATGTTTGATCATTAGAATATTAGAAATGTACCTATTTCTAATCCTTGTGGTCTTGGGATTTCTTAATGACTAAGTAACAATTATATTTTATCATAAGACAAATCTATTTGGATCTAGAAGCCAAAGGCATGATCTTTGGGAGAACTCATGTTCTCTTTACATGCTAGGGGATGTCTCTGACATGAATGTCTAGATCTAGAGTCTCAACTCCTGAGAGACAAAGTTGCAATCTTAACTCTAATGTGTCGTCCCTACCAACTCCATAACTCTAGACTCAGAGCTCATTTTTAGTCGTGCATGGTACCATTGGAAAGATCTCAATGAGTACTACCCATATAAAAAGCCAAATTACCAATATGAGGTTTTGTATAGTGATATGATTCAATGGAGGTAGAACTACTCCTAGTCACCTGATATGTAGTGAATTGGGTCTCTTTCGAGTCTGCTTTCATCTTTACAGCTTTAAGTTGACTCCTTCGACTTCTATATAACCAGATCAAGATATTAGGTATGCTTCTTAGATATCATATAGTTGATATTATGACCTCGGTAGTTAATTGGAATGTTCGATCGTTATATGACTAGAAATGTACCTATTTTGAATCTTTTTATTTAAATAAGTCAGAAGTAAACCTCATCCATCCCACACTCCTCATTTGATACAAGACAAAAAGTATTACATCTAGTGCTAAAATGCCACCCATTCATACACATCACCTATGAGGTCACAATAAAAACAAAAAAAGAAGAGACTCAAATCACAAAGGCGTGATGAGGCACCTCTAACTAGTTGTCTTTCAATGAATGTAACATATAAGGTATCCTCCTCCTTTCCATCGTTGTGGTCTTAAGATTTCTTAATGGTGAAGTAACCATTCTATTTTATCATACGACCCACCGATTTGAATCTGGAAGCTAAATAATTGATTTTTGGGGCAACACATGCTAGGAGATGCCTCCAAACATTGATGCCTAGATCTAGAGCCTCCATTTCCCATAGACAAAGTTGCAATCTTAAGTATAATATTTCTTCCCTACAAATTCCATAACTTTTGACTCAGAGCTCTGTTTTAAGCGTGCATGGTACCGTTGGAAAGCTCTCGATAAGCACTACCTAAATAAAAAGTCAAATTATTAATCTATGTTTTTATATAGTGATATTTGAATTGATAAAGGTAATATTACTCCTAGTCATCCAATTTGTAGTGAATTGGGTTTCTTTGTAGTATGGTTTTGTCTTTTCACATTAAAGTTGACTCTGATGACTTGTATTTTACCAGATCATGATATGAGGTAAGAGTCATTGAAATGGTGGAACTAATATCATGATATCGACAGTTAGTGGTCATGTTCAATCGTTATACAATTAGAAATGTACCTTTTTTGGGATTTCTTAGTGACTAAGTAACCAATCAATTTTATCATAAGACCTATTTATTTGGATCTCGAAGCCAAAATCCCACTATTCGGGACACCTAATGTTCTCTTTACATGCTAGGGGATGCCTCTAACATTAATTTCTAGATCTACAGCCTCCACACTTGATAGACAAAGTTGCAATCTTAACTCTAATGTTTCTCCCTTACTAATTCCATAACTTTTGACCCAGAGCTCTATTTTTGGCGAGAATGGTACCGTGGGAAAGCTCTTGATTAGTACTGCCCATATATAAGGTCAAATTACCAATATGAGGTTTTGTATAATAATTTTAGATTTGACGGAGGTAGAATTCCTCCTAGTCACCCGATATGTAGTGAATTGGACTTTTTTAGTGTATGCTTTCATCTGTTCATCTTAAATTGACTCCTTCGACTTGTATATAACCAAATCAGGATACTTGGTACACTTCTTGGATATTATATAATTGATATCATGATCTCGGTAATTAATGGGCATGTTTTCTCATTATACGATTATAAATGTACCTATTTCTAATCATTGTGGTCTTGGGATTTCTTAATGACTAAGTAACGATTATATTTTATCGTAAGACAAATCTATTTGGATCTGGAAGCCAAAGGCATTATCTTTGGGAAAACTCATGTTCTCTTTACATGCTAGGGGATGCCTCAGACATGAATGTCTAGATCTAGAGTCTCCACTACCGAGAGACAAAGTTGCAATCTTAACTCTAATGTGTTGTCCCTACAAACTCCATAACTCTGGACTTAGAGCTCAGTTTTAGGCGTGCATGGTATCATTGGAAAGATCTCGATGAGTGCTACCCATATAAAAAGCCAAATTACCAATATGTGGTTTTTTATAGGGATATTTGATTCAATGGAGGTAGAATTACTCCTAGTCACCTGATATGTAGTGAATTGGGTCTCTTTCGAGTCTGCTTTCATCTTCTCAGCTTTAAGTTGACTCCTTCGACTTGTATATAACTAGATCATGATATTAGTTATGCTTCTTAAATATCATATAGTTGATATCATGATCTCGATAGTTAATTGGCCTGTTCGATCGTTATACGATTAGAAATGTACCTATTTTGAATCATTTTATTTAAATAAGTCAGAAGTAAACATCATTCATCCCTCACTCCTCATTTGAGGCAAGACAAAAGGTATTACATCTAGTGCTAAAACCCCACCCATCTATACACATCACCTATGAGGTCACAATAAAAACAAAAAAAGAAGAGCATCATATCACACTAGGTGTGATGAGGCACCTCTAACTAGTTGTCTTTCAATGTATGTAACATATAAGGTATCCTCCTCCTTTCCATCGTTGTGGTTTTAAGATTTCTTAGTAACGAAGTAACCATTCTATTTTATCATAAGACCCACCGATTTCGATATGGAAGCTAAAAAATTGATTTATGGGGCAACACATGCTCTCTTTACATGTTACGAGATGCCTCCAAACGTTGATGTCCAGATCTAGATCCTCCATTTCCCATAAACAAAGTTGCAATCTTAACTTTAATATTTCTTCCCTACAAATTCCATAACTTTTGACTCAGAGCTCTATTTTAGGCATGCATGGTACCGTTAAAAAGCTCTCGATAAGCATTACCCAGATAAAAAGTTAAATTATTAATCTAAGTTTTTCTATAGTAATATTTGAATAGATAGAGGTAATATTACTCCTAGTCATCTGATTTGTAGTGAATTGGGTTTCTTTGTAGTATGGTTTCGTCTTTTCACATTAAAGTTGACTCTAATAAATTGTATTTTACCAGATCATGATATGAGGTATGATTCATTGAAATGGTGAAACTAATATCATGATATCAGTAGTTAGTGGTCATGTTCTATCGTTATACAATTAGAAATGTACTTTTTTTTGGGATTTCTTAGTGACTAAGTAACCAATCGATTTTATCATAAGACCTATTTATTTGGATCTGGAAGCCAAAAGCCCACTCTTCAGGACACCTCATGTTCTCTTTACATGCTAAGGGATGCCTATGACATTAATTTCTTGATCTACATCCTCCACACATGACAGACAAAGTTGCAATCTTAACTCTAATGTTTCTTCCTTACCAATTCCATAACTTTTGACCCATAGCTCTATTTTCGGCGAGAATGGTACCGTGGGAAGGCTCTTGATTAGTAATGCCCAGATATAAGGTCAAATTACCAATATGAGGTTTTGTACAATGATTTTTTATTTGACGGAGGTAGAATTACTCCTAGTCACCCGATATGTAGTGAATTGGACTTCTTTAGTGTCTCCTTTCACCTTTTCATCTTAAATTAACTCCTTCAACTTGTATATAACCAAATCATGATACTAGGTAAGCTTCTTGGATATGGTATAATTGATATCATGATCTCAGTACTTAATGGGCATGTTTGATCATTAGACGATTAGAAATGTACCTATTTCTAATCCTTGTGGTCTTGGGATTTCTTAATGACTAAGTAACAATTATATTTTATCATAAGAAAAATCTATTTGGATCTGGAAGCCAAAGACATGATCTATGGGAGAACTCATGTTGTCTTTAAATGTTAGGGGATGCCTCTGACATGAATGTCTAGATCTAGAGTCTCAAGTCCTGAGAGACAAAGTTGCAATCTTAACTCTAATGTGTCGTCCCTACCTACTCCATAACTCTTGACTCATAGCTCAATTTTAGGAGTGCATGGAACCATTCGAAAGATCTCGATGAGTACTACCCATATTAAAAGCCAAATTACCAATATGAGGTTTTGTATAGTGATATTTGATTCAATGGAGGTAGAATTACTCCTAGTCACCTGATATGTAGTGAATTGGGTCTTTTTCGAGTCTGCTTTCATCTTTTCAGCTTTAAGTTGACTCCTTCAACTTGTGTATAACTAGATCATGATATTAGGTATGCTTCTTAGATATCGTATAGTTGATATCATGATTTCGGTTGTTAATTGGCCTCTTCGATCGTTATACGACTAGAAATGTACCTATTTTGAATCATTTTATTTAAATAAGTCAGAAGTAAACCTCATTCATCCCACACTCCTCATTTGATGCAAGACCAAAAGTATTACATCTGGTGCTAAAACCCCACCCATCTATACACATCACCTATGAGGTCACAATAAAAAAAGAGCCTCATATCACAACAGGCGTGATGAGGCACCTCTAACTAGTTGTCTTTCGATGTATGTAACATATAAGGTATCCTCCTCCTTTCCATCATTGTGGTCTTAAGATTTCTTAATGATGAAGTAACCATTCTATTTTATCATAAGACCCACTGATTTGGATCTGGAAGCTAAAAAATTGATTTGTGGGGCAACACATGCTAGGAGATGCCTCCAAATGTTGATGCCTAGATCTAGAGCCTCCATTTCCCATAGACAAAGTTGCAATCTTAACTTTAATACTTCTTCCCTACAAATTCCATACCTTTTGACTCAGAGCTCTGTTTTAGGCGTGCATGGTACCATTGGAAAGCTCTCAATAAGCACTACCCACATAAAAAGTTAAATTATTAATCTAAGTATATCTATAGTGATAGTTGAATCGATAGAGGTAATATTACTCCTAGTCATTCGATTTGTAGTGAATTGGGTTTCTTTGTAGTATGGTTTCATCTTTTCGCATTAAAGTTGACTCTGATGACTTGTATTTTACCAGATCATGATATGAGGTAAGATTCATTGAAATGGTGGAATGAATAGCATGATATCGATAGTTAGTGGTCATGTTCAATCGTTATACAACTAGAAATCTACCTTTTTTGGGATTTCTTGGTGTCTAAGTAACCAATCGATTTTATCATAAGACCTATGTATTTGGATCTGGAAGCCAAAAGCCCACTCTTCAAGACACCTCATGTTCTCTTTACATGCTAGGGGATGCCTCTGACATTAAGTTCTAGATCTACAACCTCCACACTTGACAGAAAAAGTTGCAATCTTAACTCTAATGTTTCTCCCTTACCAATTCCATAACTTTTGACCTAGAGCTCTATTTTCGGCAAGAATGGTACCATGGAAAAGCTCTTGATCAGTACTGCTGAGATATAAGGTCAAATTTCCAATACGAGGTTTTGTACAATGATTTTTGATTTGACGGAGGTAGAATTACTCCTAGTCACTCGATATGTAGTGAATTGGCCTTCTTTAGTGTCTGCTTTCACCTTTTCATCTTAAATTGACTGCTTGAACTTGTATATAACCAAATCATGATACTAGGTTTGCTTCTTGGATATGGTATAATTGATATCATGATCTCGGTACTTAATGGGCATGTTTGATCGTTAGACGATTAGAAATGTGCCTATTTCTAATCCTTGTGGTCTTGGGATTTCTTAATGACTAAGTAACGATTATATTTTATCATAAGACAAATCTATTTGGATCTGGAAGCCAAAGGCATGATCTTTGGGAGAACTCATGTTCTCTTTACATGCTAGGGGATGCCTATGACATGAATGTCTAGATCTAGAGTCTCAACTCTCGAGAGACAAAGTTGCAATCTTAACTCTAATGTATCGTCCCTACCAACTCCATAACTCTTGACTCAGAGCTCAGTTTTAGGCGTGCATGGTACCATTGGAAAGATCTCGATGAGTACTACCCATATAAAAAGCCAAATTACCAATATGAGGTTTTGTACAATGATATTTGATTCAATGGAGGTAGAATTACTCCTAGTCACCTGATATGTAGTGAATTGGGTCTCTTTTGAGTCTGCTTTCATCTTTTCAGCTTTAAGTTGACTCCTTCGACTTGTATATAACCAGATCATGATATTAGGTATGCTTCTTAGATATCGTATAGTTGATATCATGATCTATGTAGTTAATTCGCCTGTTCGATCGTTATACGACTAGAAATGTACCTATTTTGAATCGTTTTATTTAAATAAGTCAGAAGTAAACCTCATTCATACCACACTCCTCATTTGATGCAAGACAAAAAGTATTACATCTAGTGCTAAAATGCCACCCATTCATACACATCACCTATGAGGTCACAACAAAAAAAAAGAGCCTCATATCACAACATGCGTGATGAGGCACCTCTAACTAGTTGTCTTTTGATGTATGTAACATATAAGGTATCCTCCTCCTTTCCATCGTTGTGGTCTTAAGATTTCTTAGTGACAAAGTAACCATTCTATTTTATCATAAGACCCATCGATTTGGATCTGGAAGCTAAAAAATTGATTTGTGGGGCAACACATGCTAGGGGATGCCTCCAAACGTTGATATCTAGATCTAGAGCCTCCATTTCCCATAGACAAAGTTGCAATCTTAACTTTAATATTTCTTCCTTTCAAATTCTATAACTTTTGACTCACAGCTCTGTTTTAGGCGTGCATGGTACTGTTGGAAAGCTCTCCATAATCACTACCCAGTTAAAAAGTCAAATTATTAATCTATGTTTTTCTATAGTGATATTTGAATCGATAGAGGTAATATTACTCCTAGTCATCCTACTTGTAGTGAATTGGGTTTCTTTGTAATATAGTTTTGTCTTTTCACATTAAAGTTGACTCCGATGACTTGTATTTTACCAGATCATGATATGAGGTAAGATTCATTGAAATGGTGGAACTAATATCATGATATCGACAGTTAGTGGTCATGTTCAATCGTTATATAATTATAAATGTACCTTTTGGGATTCCTTAGTGACTAAGTAACCAATCGATTTTATCATAAGACCTATTTATTTGGATCTAGAAGCCAAAAGCCCACTCTTTGAGACACCTCATGTTCTCTATACATGCTAGGGGATGCCTCTGACATTAATTTCTAGATCTACAACCTCCACATTTGACAGACAAAGTTGCAATCTTAACTCTAATGTTTCTCCCTTACCAATTCCATAACTTTTGATCCAGAGCTCTATTTTTGGCGAGAATGGTACCATGGGAAAGCTCTTGATTAGTACTTCCCAGATATAAGGTCAAATTACCAATATGAGGTTTTGTACAATGAGTTTTGTTTTAACAGAGGTAGAATTACTCCTAGTCACCCGATATGTAGTGAATTGGACTTCTTTAGTGTTTGCTTTCATCTATTCATCTTAAATTGAATCCTTCGACTTGTATATAACCAAATCATGATACTAGGTATGCTTCTTGGATATTGTATAATTGATATCATGATCTCGGTACTTAATGGGCATATTCAATGGTTATATGATTAGAAATGTACCTATTTCTAATCATTGTGGTCTTGGGATTTCTTAATGACTAAGTAACGATTATATTTTATCATAAGACAAATCTATTTGGATCTGGAAGCTAAAGGCATGATCTTTGGGAGAACTTATGTTATCTTTACATGCTAGGGGATGCCTCTAACATGAATGTCTAGATTTACAGTCTCCACTACCGAGAGACAAAGTTGCAATCTTAACTCTTATGTGTCATCCCTACCAAATCCATAACTGTTGACTCAGAGCTCAATTTTAGGCGTGCATGGTACCATTGGAAAGATCTCGATGAGTACTACCCATATAAAAAGCTAAATTACCAATATGAGGTTTTGTACAGTGATATTTGATTCAATGGAGGTATAATTACTCCTAGTCACCTGATATGTAGTGAATTGGGTCTCTTTCGAGTCTGCTTTCATCTTCTCAGCTTTAAGTTGACTCCTTCGACTTGTATATAACTAGATCATGATATTAGTTATGCTTCTTAAATATCGTATAGTTGATATCATGATCTTAGTAGTTAATTGACATGTTCGATCGTTATACGACTAGAAATGTACCTATTTTGAATCGTTTCATTTAAATAAGTCAGAAGTAAACCTCATTCATCCCTCACTCCACATTTGAGGCAAGACAAAAAGTATTACATCTGGTGCTAAAACCCCACCCATCTATACACATCACCTATGAGGTCACAACAAAAATAAAAAAAAAAGAGCCTCATATCACACTAGGTGTGATGAGGCACCTCTAACTAGTTGTCTTTAAATGTATGTAACATATAAGGTATCCTCCTCCTTTCCATCGTTGTGGTCTTAAGATTTCTTAACGACAAAGTAACCATTCTATTTTATCATAAGACCCACCGATTTGGATCTGGAAGCTAAAAACTTGATTTATGGGGCAACACATGCTCTCTTTACATGTTACAAGATGCCTCCAAACGTTGATGTCCAGATCTAGAGCCTCCATTTCCCATAGACAAAGTTGCAATCTTAACTTTAATATTTCTTCCTTACAAATTCCATAACTTTTGACTCAGAGGTCTGTTTTAGGCGTGCATGGTACCGTTGGAAAGCTCTCGATAAGCACTTCCCAGATAAAAAGTTAAATTATTAATCTATGTTTTCTATAGTGATATTTGAATCGATAGAGGTAATATTACTCCTAGTCATCCGATTTGTAGTGAATTGGGTTTCTTTGTAGTATGGTTTCGTCTTTTCACATTAAAGTTGACTCCAATGACTTGTATTTTACCAGATCATGATATGAGGTATGATTCATTGAAATGGTGGAACTAATATAATGATATCGGTAGTTAGTAGTCATGTTCAATCATTATACAATTAGAAATGTACTTTTTTTGGGATTTCATAGTGACTAAGTAACCAATTGATTTTATCATAAGACATGTTTATTTGGATCTGGAAGCCAAAAGCCCACTCTTCGGGACACCACATGTTCTATTTACATACTAGGGGATGCCTCTGACATTAATTTCTAGATCTACAGCCTCCACACATGACAGACAAAGTTGCAATCTTAATTCTAATGTTTCTCCCTTACCAATTCCATAACTTTTGACCCAGAGTTCTATTTTCGGCGAGAATGATAGTGTGGGAAAGCTCTTGATCAATACTGCCCATATATAAGGTCAAATTACCAATATGAGGTTTTGTACAATGAGTTTTGTTTTAACGGAGGTAGAATTACTCCTAGTCACCCGATATGTAGTGAATTGGACTTCTTTAGTGTTTGCTTTCATCTATTCATCTTAAATTGAATCCTTCGACTTGTATATAACCAAATCATGATACTAGGTATGCTTCTTGGATATTGTATAATTGATATCATGATCTCGGTACTTAATGGGCATATTCAATGGTTATATGATTAGAAATGTACCTATTTCTAATCATTGTGGTCTTGGGATTTCTTAATGACTAAGTAACGATTATATTTTATCATAAGACAAATCTATTTGGATCTGGAAGCTAAAGGCATGATCTTTGGGAGAACTCATGTTCTCTTTACATGCTAGGGGATGCCTCTAACATGAATGTCTAGATTTAGAGTCTCCACTACTGAGAGACAAAGTTGCAATCTTAACTCTTATGTGTCATCCCTACCAACTCCATAACTGTTGACTCAGAGCTCAGTTTTAGGCGTGCATGGTACCATTGGAAAGATCTCGATGAGTACTACCCATATAAAAAGCCAAATTACCAATATGAGGTTTTGTACAGTGATATTTGATTCAATGGAGGTATAATTACTCCTAGTCACCTGATATGTAGTGAATTGGGTCTCTTTCGAGTCTGCTTTCATCTTCTCAGCTTTAAGTTGACTCCTTCGACTTGTATATAACTAGATCATGATATTAGTTATGCTTCTTAAATATCGTATAGTTGATATCATGATCTCAGTAGTTAATTGGCATGTTCGATCGTTATACGACTAGAAATGTACCTATTTTGAATCGTTTCATTTAAATAAGTCAGAAGTAAACCTCATTCATCCCTCACTCCACATTTGAGGCAAGACAAAAAGTATTACATCTGGTGCTAAAACCCCACCCATCTATACACATCACCTATGAGGTCACAACAAAAATAAAAAAAGAAGAGCCTCATATCACACTAGGTGTGATGAGGCACCTCTAACTAGTTGTCTTTCAATGTATGTAACATATAAGGTATCCTCCTCCTTTCCATCGTTGTGGTCTTAAGATTTCTTAGTGACAAAGTAACCATTCTATTTTATCATAAGACCCACCGATTTGGATCTGGAAGCTAAAAACTTGATTTATGGGGCAACACATGCTCTCTTTACATGTTACAAGATGCCTCCAAACGTTGATGTCCAGATCTAGAGCCTCCATTTCCCATAGACAAAGTTGCAATCTTAACTTTAATATTTCTTCCTTACAAATTCCATAACTTTTGACTCAGAGGTCTGTTTTAGGCGTGCATGGTACCGTTGGAAAGCTCTCGATAAGCACTTCCCAGATAAAAAGTTAAATTATTAATCTATGTTTTTCTATAGTGATATTTGAATCGATAGAGGTAATATTACTCCTAGTCATCCGATTTGTAGTGAATTGGGTTTCTTTGTAGTATGGTTTTGTCTTTTCACATTAAAGTTGACTCCAATGACTTGTATTTTACCAGATCATGATATGAGGTATGATTCATTGAAATGGTGGAACTAATATAATGATATCGGTAGTTAGTAGTCATGTTCAATCATTATACAATTAGAAATGTACTTTTTTTGGGATTTCATAGTGACTAAGCAACCAATTGATTTTATCATAAGACATGTTTATTTGGATCTGGAAGCCAAAAGCCCACTCTTCGGGACACCACATGTTCTATTTACATACTAGGGGATGCCTCTGACATTAATTTCTAGATCTACAGCCTCCACACATGACAGACAAAGTTGCAATCTTAATTCTAATGTTTCTCCCTTACCAATTCCATAACTTTTGACCCAGAGTTCTATTTTCGGCGAGAATGATAGTGTGGGAAAGATCTTGATCAGTACTGCCCATATATAAGTTCAAATTTCCAATACGAGGTTTTATACAATGATTTTTTATTAGACAGAGGTAGAATTACTCCTAGTCACCCGATATGTAGTGAATTGGACTTCTTTAGTGTCTGCTTTCACCTTTTCATCTTAAATTATCTCCTTCAACTTGTATATAACCAAATCATGATACTAGGTAAGCTTCTTGGATATGGTATAATTGATATCATAATCTCGGTACTTAATGGGCATGTTTGATCGTTAGACGATTAGAAATGTACCTATTTCTAATCCTTGTGGTCTTGGGATTTCTTAATGACTAAGTAACGATTATATTTTATCATAAGACAAATCTATTTGGATCTGGAAGCCAAAGACATGATCTTTGGGAGAAATCATCACTACTACAAAAACATCATTCAGTGGCGCTTTTAGTGGCGTCGGTTATTTAGGAAAACCGACTCCTATTTTACATAGGCGTCGGTTATTGATACTCACCGACGTCTATATTCGAAGACCAGCCAGACACGGGTACCGCTTTGTATTCAGCGTCGGCCATTTATAACAGACCGACGTCTAAAAGTAGCCCGCGAAAATCATTTTTTGAGCAAACTTTTTTCGTCTCCTACAGCGTCGGTTTGGTAACTATTAACCGACTCCTATGTAAATGAAAATTTGCGCGAAAAATTAGGGTAAAGGTTGCATTGTTGGGCGTCGGTGTATTACTATCAACCGACGCCTTTAGCAACCTAATAGACCCGCGCGACGCCCGTTAGGCACCTACCTGTTCCATTGTCTTCATCGCTAGCTGCCGCGCTGCTCGATCGCCCGCCTGCCGGTTCTCGCCGTCGCCGACGCTGCCCGTGCTTCCTTTCCTCGCCGTCGCCGCCGACGTTGCTGCTGCTGTGCGTCGCCGCCGACCTTGCTACTACTGCTGCTGTTCGTCGCCGGCGCCGCCCACCTAGCTTCTTCCAACAGAGCCGCCGCCCTAGCTTCTTCTCCGGCGCCCTTCTTCTCCGGCGCCCTTCTTCTCTGGCGCCATTCTTCTTCGCCGCCCCTGCTGCTGCTGCTGTCCGCTCGTCGCCGCCCTGCTGCTCCAGCCACCTGCTGCCCGCGCGCGCGCCCTGCTGCTCCATCCGCTGCGCCGCCGCCACGCCTGAGAACCGGCGCCGCCGCCACGCCTGGTGCCCTCCTGCTTGCCCACCTGCCTGCCCTAGCTCCTTCCTTTCTTCCTGCTGACACCCGGCGTCCTATTTCTACAACACTGGTTAGTTTTACTGATTTCCTTGCTGTTAGTTTTACTGATTGCTGTTTTACTGCTTTTGTTGATTAGATATGTATAGAAGTTCCTTATAAATATATTTTTTTATATACACATACATGTAATTTTGTATAAAATTCATGATGTAGTGTGATCTTAAATCCTAGAGTGTACCCCTTTTGTCTACTATTTGATATCCTTGATTTTATCTTCTATCCTAAATAAAATTAAGGGACCCATGATTAGAAAACAATTCCAAACATGGCACCCACACTAATTGGAAGGAAATAAAATATGATTATTGAAATGCACATTTGTGATGTGATACCTTTTTTAGGATGCATATATTAGATTCAACCTTTGAGACATCCTTTTATGAGTTCCAATACAATTAGGGTTGCATTTCATTGCCATTGTATGTATTATAATATTACATCTTTCACATTAAAATTAATTAAATTGAATCCTATTGGAACCCTAATTTAAATCCTAATTTGATTTAAACTTGTCCATTCTAGCATCATTTGATTTGATTAAACCCTAACATTGTTTAAACCCTAACATCAATTGTGATGAAACCCTAACATGTACATATCTATTATTGTGTTTGTTGACCTAGAAACCCGTCCAAGATTTACTCATTAGGAGTAAATCTTGGATAGTCCCCGGTTTGGGACTGTTCTTGAACACCTAATCTCACTTAGGATGTAAGTGTATAATGTGTATTGAGTTTTCGAGAAAATTTTGGTAGCATTTTCCCGTTTGTTCTCTAAGTACATATGTACTTAGAGAACAACGGGGAAATGCTGCCGAAATTTTCTTGAAAATCCAATACACATTATACACTTACTAGTGAGATTAGGTGTTCAAGGATGGGATAGGTGGTACACATTTATTATATATAAGAATGACATCACATGTGTTTATTGGCCTAGAATGTGAACAATCATTGTTTTTTATATTACTTGTACATTGATATAAATTAGAATGAACAATCACTAAATTATATATTGTTTGTATGGAGTCCGGCTTCATTGTAGATATCTATTATTGTGTTTGTTGGCCTAGAAACCCATCCAAGATTTACTCATTAGGAGTAAATCTTGGATAGTCCCCGGTTTGGGACTGTTCTTGAACACCTAATCTCACTTAGGATGTAAGTGTATAATGTGTATTGAGTTTTTGAGAAAATTTTGGTAGCATTTCCCCATTT
The DNA here is from genome assembly GCA_963693085.1 of Alisma plantago-aquatica. Lineage (NCBI taxonomy): Eukaryota > Viridiplantae > Streptophyta > Magnoliopsida > Alismatales > Alismataceae > Alisma > Alisma plantago-aquatica. The sequence continues at coordinate 664,332,103 of OY856413.1, forward strand.
GTTCTCTAAGTACATATGTACTTAGAGAACAGCGGGGAAATGCTGTCGAAATTTTCTTCAAAACCCAATACACATTATACACTTACTAGTGAGATTAGGTGTTCAAGGATGGGATAGGTGGTACACATTTATTATATATAAGAATGACATCACATGTGTTTGTTGGCCTAGAATGTGAACAATCATTGTTTTTTATATTACTTGTACATTGATATAAATTAGAATGAACAATCACTAAATTACATATTGTTTGTATGGAGTCCGGCTTCATTGTAGATATCTATTATTGTGTTTGTTGGCCTAGAAACCCGTCCAAGATTTACTCATTAGGAGTAAATCTTGGATAGTCCCCGGTTTGGGACTGTTCTTGAACACCTAATCTCACTTAGGATGTAAGTGTATAATGTGTATTGAGTTTTCGAGAAAATTTTGGTAGCATTTCCCCATTTGTTCTCTAAGTACATATGTACTTAGAGAACAGCGGGGAAATGCTGCCGAAATTTTCTTGAAAACCCAATACACATTATACACTTACTAGTGAGATTAGGTGTTCAAGGATGGGATAGGTGGTACACATTTATTATATATAAGAATGACATCACATGTGTTTGTTGGCCTAGAATGTGAACAATCATTGTTTTTTATATTACTTGTACATTGAAGGATTGCTAATTGATAAAAGATCACAATTTTAGAGACATGTATGTTTATACAAATGCTAAATGTTTTCCTTATTCTAGTTGATACAAATGCTAAATGTTTTCCTTTTTAATGAAATTTTCAGATGGCTCACCATGATGAGAATGATGTCCATGATGAGCATGAAGTCCATGATGAGCATGCTGTCCATGACGAGCATGGCGAGGATACCAACGTAAGTTCTAAAAACATATCCCGTATTTCTATAAAATTCATTATCTTCTAGTTATGTCATATATCCTGTATTTCTATATTGGCTTAATTCGGTGTGTTTATTTTTGTCAAATTTTAGGTTGATGATGCACAACTACCCACTGAAGCAATTGAGCAACTTGATGCGCAGCAACAAAAACTTAACAAGAAAAGGGGTATCACTCTGTTGAAAAAGTTACTTGCGCTGAGTGGCAGTGGATCCAAATTGGTTGTGGATTTTGATAATGGAGGGAATGCAATTGGAGTGAACCGCAATAATTTTATAAACTATCTTGGGGTTGTCACTCGAAGCCATTGTGGTGTTAAGTATGATAATTGGCATAAAGTTCCTCAGGCGAAGAAAGACTTGATATGGAAAGATTTATGCGTGAGTTATTATTATTTGCAATTCTATTTTGTAGATTACAAATTCTATTATTTGCAATTATATTTTTGGTACTAGTTAATAACATTTCTATTTTACAGAATCTGTTTGCATTGGATGAGATGTTGCATCGTAAAAGTGTGATGCAACGCGCTGGAAAGATGCTTAGGAATTACAGGACAAATCTGAACAGAGAATACATAAGACAGGGTGATAAGAAGAAGAAGTCAACCCTTGAACAATGGAACTTCTTGGACAAAGAAGATTGGGACAATTTTGTTGCTTCAAGAAAATCTGAAGAATTCAAGGTATTAGGCGTCACTCCCATTTTAATTAATATACATTGTATTCACCTATTCAAGATTAACATTTACTGCTACTAACCTAATTATAAATGTGCATACTAACTAGGCCCTCAGTGACACACAAAAAGCAAGGCGTGCACTGAATGTACATGACCATACTATGGGTCCAAAAGGCTATGCAAGCGTTCGCCAAAGACTACAGGCAGAGTCTGCGGCTGCTCAGGAGTCTACGGCTACTCAGGAGTCTGCGGCCACACCCTTGCCTCGCCATGATATCTGGATAGCTGGCAGGAAAAACAAGAAGGGTGAAATAAAGAAGCCCGAAACTGCTGAGGCGGCTGCAAAAATGGTAAAATACAACTCTTAGAGCAATCATTTGAATATTGATTATTTGTGGTGTTAACTTACCAATTTTTGTTTATGGTGATTAGCGGGAGCTGCACGAGCAGAGGAAACAAGGCACGTTCATCCCTCAGGGCACAAGGGATGAATTGACAGTTGCTCTGGGTAACCCAGAGCATCTTGGACGTGTTAGAGGTGTCGGCGCTGGTGTGGGCATCAAAGCATTCTTTGGGCCATCCCAGCGCAAACCCAGAGCGGGACTTTCTCAAGAAGAGGTAACATATTCTATTTTTAGAATGTTACTACAAAAGGAAATTCATTAATAAAAAGCTAATATTTGTTTTATCCATGTATAGGAGAATAAGAGAGTCGAGGATATAGTTGCTAAGAAGCTCAACGATGTGGTTGCTGAGAAGGTCAAGGAAGAATTGCTGCGGTGGCAGGCATCTCAGGCTTCCAATCAGCCTATGCTGACCCACTCTTCTCCTGGTGCACAGACTGCAAGTAATCCTAGAGACCCATCGCCTAACACGTCTGCTGTAAGTATTGTTTATGACATTGTAGCTAGTCTTTTCAAGATGATATGTTTTCAAGATGATATGTGTATATGTATAACATTCTTTACGTAAATTTGTAGGCATTGAAGCCATGCCGCTTAAGAATGGAAAACTATGTTGTTGCAGATGCGCAAGCTTACCAGTCCCTTCCTGGGGCAACGTTTCATGGGACTCCAATGCCGCAGGGCTACATTCGTGTGAGCCCGATACATGTATTACCCGATTGAAGGGAAGTTGAGTTGCCATATGCCCACCCAGATATTGATACACTTGGTGAGGCAGAAAGCGGGGTCATATTGTGGCCCAAAGCAGATGTCCTCTACACGACTGAAATTGTAAGATAAATTTACATTGATTTAGACTGTTAATGTGTATATATGATGTCAACTGATCTGAAATTATATATACAGGTTAAAAAGAAGACACCAGGAGCACCTAGGCCTCCACCTTCAATTCCCGCATTACCAACTTGGGTTCCAACTGACCTACCATACCCGTTAGGTCCTGCTTGTAGGGGAATGGCATGTTGGCTACGGGCACATAATATACTTTTCCCTATAATTGTTTCTTTAGATGCAGATTATGCAGGTTAATCATACGACAGCTCTTTATTTATACAAGATATTATTGAGCTGTTTATGTATGATTGGTTGAATACATCAATGATAGAGACATGGATAAGGTGAGATCTTGTTTATACATCCATATACCTTGTGTAAGATCCGGTGATCTAGTTTCTTATATATTAATGCATACGTCTATATGTTTTGCAGCTACTTAATCGAAGATCATTGCAAACAATTTGCATATGATCATGTGGGATTTTTGATTCCATCATTGATTAGTATGGTAGCTAAAGACCCTGATAGTGTTCAACAATACTGTATAGATGCTTTTACAATTTTTGGTCATCAAATGAAGACGATAATAATAGCTCCATTCAATGTCAAGTAAGTTTGCTTTATTTATAATTTGGACTTAAGAAAATTCCATTATTATTTTGCATTTTGAGTTATTAATTGTTAACTTTTTACCTCTAGTGGTAGACATTGGGAGTTACTAGTTATTGTCCCCGGGACATTCACTGTTTATTATCTAGATCCCGCAGGAAGTACATTAAACACTAAAATTGGACACGTAATGAGAATGGCATTATTCTGGTGAGAAATATTTCATTTTTTATATCCGTTAACATCTTTTATTACATTACTATTTACTTATGCAACTTAGTGTGTTATATTAACATGTAGGGGTTTAGATGCATTCAAAAATGCTGGAGGAAAGGTTCCAAGGAAAAAGAACCAGCCATTGTCTTGGGAGAACGTAAAAGTAAGTTCCCGACTCCCCGACTCCAATGTATATATTATTGATGTGAATTGTGCTTAGTTGTATTATTTTGTATGTTTCAATTTATAGTGCGCTACACAAGACAATGGCTGGGCATGCGCATACTATGTGATGCGATTTATGCAGATGATTATCAAACATGCCGCATTGGACATCGATACCATACATGAGGTATTATATATAGTCTCATTAGTTAGTATGAAATATATCAATCTTATTTTTATATTATTACTTATATATATACATCATTCTCTTTGCAGGTGTTTAAAACTGACCACACTATAGGCAAACGCTTAAAAAATGTACATGCTCCATATACGAGGGAAGCATTAGATGAAGTAAGAGAAGAATGGGCAATAGCTGTACAAACAGTGGCAACTGTAAGATATAATTGGGATGTTGATAGTGATGATGAATGATACTTTGTAAATGAATGTTTCTGAATGTTAAAACATGTATTTGAATGATTCTATATGTGTGAACGTGACAATTGAATTGATGTCTGAATGTATCTACTTGTGTGAATCTTTTTATGTTAATTTTGCAGGTTTGTGGCCTGTTTGTAGGCTGATATCAATGGATGTCGTAAACCTGCAGTTCAGAAAACTGAACTGCAGGTTCTCATCCTGCTGACCAGCCACAGCAGGCCTGCAAACAGATTTATAAAAAAAAATAGATATAGGCGTCGGTTATTTACAGATAACCGTCAGCACAGACTTACAGCGTCGGTTTTTTGTTTAACACCGACGCCAAAAGTGTTCGCGCTACAGGAAATGGGAGTCATCTAGGACACTTTTCTGCGTCGGTCCTTTAGTATATAACCGGCGCAGAAAGCGTCCTATATGACGCCGTTTTCTGTGGCGCGAACCCTTTTGGAGTCGGTGTTTTATAATAAACCGACGCCTTTATGTTAAATAGGCGTCGGTTTTTTAACCGACGCTGAAGTGTCCAACCTTTTAGCGGCGCCCACATAGGCGTCGTTCAGAAACCGACGCCAAAGGGGGTTAAACAACCGACACTAAAAGGCACTTCTGTAGTAGTGCATGTTCTCTTTACATGCTAGGGGATGCCTCTGACATGAATGACTAGATCTAGAGTCTCAACTCCCGAGAGACAAAGTTGCAATCTTAACTCTAATGTGTTATCCCTACAAACTCCATAACTCTTGACTCAGAGCTCAGTAATAGGCGTGTATCGTACCATTGGAAAGATCTCGATGAGTAGTACCCATATAAAAGCCAAATTACCAATATGAGGTTTTGTACAGTGATATTTGATTCAATGGAGGTACAATTACTCCTCGTCGCCTGATATGTAGTGAATTGGGTCTCTTTCAATTCTGCTTTCATCTTTTCAGCTTTAAGTTGACTCCTTCGACTTGTATATAACCAGATCATGATATTAGGTATGCTTCTTAGATATCATATAGTTGATATCATGATCTCGGTAGTTAATTGTCTTGTTCGATCATTATACGACTAGAAATGTACCTATTTTGAATCGTTTTATTTAAATAAGTCAGAAGTAAACCTCATTCATCCCACACTCCTCATTTGATGCAAGACCAAAAGTATTACATCTGGTGCTAAAACCCCACCCATCTATACACATCACCTATGAGGTCACAATAAAAAAAGAGCCTCATATCACAACAGGCGTGATGAGGCACCTCTAACTAGTTGTCCTTCGATGTATGTAACATATAAGGTATCCTCCTCCTTTCCATCGTTGTGGTCTTAAGATTTCTTAGTGACAAAGTAACCATTATATTTTATCATATGACCCACCGATTTGGATCTGGAAGCTAAAAAATTGATTTGTGCGACAACACATGCTAGGAGATGCCTCCAAACGTTGATGTCTAGATCTAGAGCCTACATTTCCCATAGACAAAGTTGCAATCTTAACTTTAATATTTCTTCCCTACAAATTCTATAACTTTTGACTCAGAGCTCTGTTTTAAGTGTGCATGGTACCGTTGGAAAGCTCACGATAAGCACTACCTAGATAAAGAGTCAAATTATTAATCTAAGTTTTTCTATAGTGATATTTGAATCGATAGAGGTAATATTACTCCTAGTCATTCGATTTGTAGTGAATTGGGTTTCTTTTTAGTATGGTTTCGTCTTTCCACATTAAAGTTGACTCCGATGACTTGTATTTTACCAGATCATGATATGAGGTAAGATTCATTGAAATGGTGGAACTAATATCATAATATCGGTAGTTAGTGGTCATGTTCAATCGTTATACAATTAGAAATGTACCTTTTTTGGGATTTCTTAGTGACTAAGTAACCAATCGATTTTATCATAAGACCTATTTATTTGGATCTGGGACCCAAAAGCCCATTTTTAGGGACACCTCATGTTCTCTTTAGATACTAGGGGATGCCTCTGACATTAATTTCTAGATCTACAGCCTCCACACTTGACAGACAAAGTTGTGATCTTAACTCTAATGTTTCTCCCTTACCAATTCTATAACTTTTGACCCAGAGCTCTATTTTCAGCGAGAATGGTACCATGGGAAAGCTCTTGATTAGTAATGCCCAGATATAAGGTCAAATTTCCAATACGAGGTTTTGTACAATGATTTTTTATTTGACTTAGCTAGAATTACTCCTAGTAACACGATATGTAGTGAATTGGACTTCTTTAGTGTCTGCTTTCATCTTTTCATCTTAAATTGACTCCTTCGACTTGTATATAACAAAATCATGATACTAGGTATGCTTCTTGGATATTGTATGATTTATATCATGATCTCGGTAATTAATGGGCATGTTCGATCGTTATACGATTAGAAATGTACCTATTTGTAATCTTTGTGGTCTTGGGATTTCTCAATGACTAAGTAACGATTATATTTTATCATAAGACAAATCTATTTGGATCTGGAAGCCAAAGGCATGATCTTTGGGAGAACTCATGTTCTCTTTACATGCTAGGGGATGCCTCTGACATGAATGTCTAGATCTAGAGTCTCCACTACTGAGAGACAAAGTTGCAATCTTAACTCTAATGTGTCGTCCCTACCAACTCCATAACTCTTGACTCCGAGCTCAGTTTTAGGCATGCATGGTATATTGGAAAGATCTCGATGAGTACTACCCATATAAAAAGCCAAATTACTAATATGAGGCTTTGTACAGTGACATTTGATTCAATGGAGGTAAAATTACTCCTAGTCACCTGATATGTAGTGAATTGGGTCTCTTTCGAATCTGCTTTCATCTTTTCAGCTTTAAGTTGACTCCTTTGACTTGTATATAACCAGATCATTATATTAGTTATGCTTCTTAGATATCGTATAGTTGATATCATGATCTCGGTAGTTAATTAGCATGTTCGATCGTTATACGACTAGAAATGTACCTATTTTGAATCGTTTTATTTAAATAAGTCAGAAGTAAACCTAACTCTTCCCTCACTCCTCATTTGAGGCAAGACAAAAAGTATTACATCTGGTGCTACAACCCCACCCATCTATACACATCACCTATGAGGTCACAAAAAAAAAAAAAAGAGCCTCATATCACAACAAGCGTGATGAGGCACATCTAACTAGATGTCTTTCGATGTATGTAACATATAAGGTATCCTCCTTTCCATTGTTGTGTTCTTAAGATTTCTTTAGGACGAAGTAACCATTCTATTTTATCATAAGACGCACCGATATGGATTTGGAAGCTAAAATTTTGATTTATGGGGCAACACATGCTCTCTTTACATGTTACGAGATGCCTCCAAACGTCGATGTCTAGATCTAGAGCCTCCATTTCCCATAGACAAAGTTGCAATCTTAACTTTAATCTGTCTTCCCTACAAATTCCATAACTTTTGACTCGAAGCTCTGTTTTAGGCGTGCATGGTACCGTTGGAAATCTCTCGATAAGCACTACCCAGATAAAAATTCAAATTATTAATCTAAGTTTTTCTATAGTGATATTTGAATCGATAGAGGTAATATTACTCCTAGTCATCCGATTTGTAGTGAATTGGGTTTCTTTATAGTATGGTTTCATCTTTTCGCATTAAAGTTGACTGCAATGACTTGTATTTTACCAGATCATGACATGAGGTATGATTCATTGAAATGGTGGAACTAATATCATGATATCGATAGTTAGCGGTCATGTTCAATCGTTATACAATTAGAAATGTACCTTTTTTGGGATGTCTTAGTGACTAAGTAACCAGTCGATTTTATCATAAGACCTATTTATTTGGATATGGAAGCCAAAAGCCCATTCCTCGGGACACCTCATGTTCTCTTTACATGCTAGGGGATGCCTCTGACATTAATTTCTAGATCTACAACCTCCACACTTGACAGACAAAGTTGCAATCTTAACTCTAATGTTTCTCCCTTACCAATTCCTTAACTTTTGACCCAGAGCTTTATTTTCGGTGAGAATGGTACCATGGGAAAGCTCTTGATCAGTACTGCCCAGATATAAGGTCAAATTACCAATACGAGGTTTTGTACAATGATTTTTTATTTGACGGAGGTAGAATTACTCCTAGTCACCCGATATGTAGTGAATTGGACTTCTTTAGTGTCTCCTTTCACCTTTTCATCTTAAATTGACTCCTTCAACTTGTATATAACCAAATCATGATACTAGTTATGCTTCTTGGATATGGTATAATTGATATCATGATCTCAGAACTTAATGGGCATGTTTGATCATTAGACGATTAGAAATGTACCTATTTCTAATCCTTATGGTCTTGGGATTTCTTAATGACTATGTAACGATTATATTTTATTATAATACAAATCAATTTGGATCTGGAAGCCAAAGGCATGATCTTTGGGAGAACACATGTTCTTTTTACATGCTAGGGGATGCCTCTAACATGAATGTCTAGATCTAGAGTCTCAACTCCCGAGAGACAAAGTTGCAATCTTAACTCTAATGTGTCATCCCTACCAACTCCATAAATCTTGACTCAGAGTTAAGTTTTAGGTGTGCATGGTACCATTGGAAAGATCTCGATGAGTACTACCCATATAAAAAATCAAATTACCAATATGAGGTTTTGTATAGTGATATTTGTTTCAATGGAGGTAGAATTACTCCTAGTCACCTGATATATAGTGAATTGAGTCTCTTTTGAGTCTACTTCATCTTTTCATCTTAAAGTTGACTTAGTCGACTTGTATATAACCAGATCATGATATTATGTATGCTTTTTAGATATCGTACAGTTGATATCATGATCTCGGTAGTTAATTGGCCTGTTCAATCGTTATACGACTAGAAATGTACCTATTTTGAATCATTTTATTTAAATAAGTCAGAAGTAAACCTCATTCATCCCACACTCCTCATTTGATGCAAGACAAAAAGTATTACATCTGGTGCTAAAACCCCACCCATCTATACACATCACCTTTGAGGTCACAACAAAAATAGAAAAAGAAGAGCCTCATATCACAACAGGCGTGATGAGGCACCTCTAACTAGTTGTCTTTTGATGCATGTAACATATAAGGTATCCTCCTCCTTTCCATCATTGTTGTCAGACCTTGGCTAGATCAAAATACAGATCATGTGTCTGATGATCGAAGAGGGTTTTCACTGAACTAATAGAAAATTCGCCCTTTGCCTCAAGGGTCCATATGATCTTATGCTTCTCGTCAAAAATATGTTGCCCAACCCTCTTAATCATATCAACACCATCCTCCTCTAGGATCGTGTGAAGAGCAAGCCAATCCCATCTACTATCCGTAAGCCAGAAGTCCTTGATCTTAAAATCTAGCAACCTATCACTTCTAGTTCGAGCCAATTCTGATAATCTCCGCTTACACCAAAGAGAGTCCCAAAAGGGCAGGTCAGCTTCGCCTATCACCCATCTACAGTGGAGGTAAATGGTGGGGAACATCGTCCAGATTTTCTTCCAGAGAGGTGAGGCAACTGATCCCAGCTTCAAGTGAGGAGGATAAAGCCCTGATCTATTGATCGTCTGCGATGCATGTCACTTCCCTTTGAGGCAATTTTGAAGGTGACTCATGGGCGATAGCAGGCGCCGGTGGCTCTGCCGCCTCCCCCACCCTTCCGGCTAGGCACTCCACCTACTGGAATCCACACAACGTCCCTGATCTCCAACCCCTTCTATCATCAATGAGGCAATCCTATCGATGTCGTTGGGGTTTAGGTCGACGGATCATAAACTAGTAGTCTTATCTCATAGCTCTGAGGCGTCACCCTGATGTTTTGGCCGTACCTCCTCCTTGTGCTCTACTCATACCTCACCCGTGTTGGGATAGGTGACTGTGGTCGTTTACACATGATTGATACTTCGGCATCGATTCAGACAAGGTAGATCCTCTAATAACTTCTGCACCCGCCGAAAAGTTGTAACCACTCTGTTGTCTGATACTTCGCTATGCAAAACCAGACAAGGTAGGACTTCAGACGTGATTACACTTTCTAAACACCTCTTCGACCAGCGTCGTCAAACCCTAATCGTGTCTAGACGATGACGGTTAAGTGACCTTTCGTTTGCCCATGATGAACCATCATGTTCTAGACTTTCTCAGAATGTTGAGAACAACTACTCATGGTCTTTGTGCCCAATAGATTGCTGCTCAAAGGCGATCAAAATCTATTGCCTCTACAGTCGATCCAGAATCAGTTATATCGGACATCAGATCAATACTACACCAAGAAGGAGAAGTCAGAACCCTCGATGACAACACTACTCTGGGGATGTAGACGGCTCAAATCACAACATTCCCTACCCCAGGCAGATTACAGAACAGTCAGGCAGATAATGGTCGACATGATCCATTGAATCCCCCAAGAGTCAGAGATAATGCAATGATGGCAAACAATAACCCGCCACCACCGGCTAAGCGCACTACATCTCTGTATGACACCCCCCATGACACTTGCTTCAGATGCATGGGAAAGGGCCATTGGCAGTCTCAATGCACTAGAGAGAAGATCTGTTACTTATGCCACAAGTCAGGACACCTTGCAAGAAGATGCAAGAACGTAGTTAGATACATAGGACATGGCTTACATCATCATCCACCAATAGACATTCACTTGAGAGTCGCCTTCCCTCCCATGCCACCGGCATCCCAGCTTGAGGAGCACCTCAACATATTCCTAAGTGACTGAATGTGGATATGGGTCCTGACAACCAGACTTACCAACTGAAAGCTCAAGCACTCAACCGAGCCATTGAGATTTCATGGCCAGAAAGGGTGAGCTGTGAACAACTTTGCCCCTTTCTGAGGAAAGCATGGCCCACGGCCACACATATACCAGAAAGGATGATTTATACATGACACGATGATCGGGTCGATCCAGATACAGATCCAGAGCCACCCACGAAAGTCCAAATCACTGCTATCATCCAGGTTGAAGCCCACATCGATATAGACATCGTCGACAAAGATGCTATTCAAAAGGAAGATGCTATTCAGAAGGAGGGCAATCATTTGGAAATGAAGAAGACGGTGAATAAGAAGGGAGGAGATATAGCTGTTAAGGCTACTGCTGACTTTTTCTTGCGATATGTGGTTTTCTATGGATTTGTCAACTCTTTTCTGGAATATTAGGGGAGCCGCAAACAATCCAACTAGGAGAGTACTGGGTAGGATTTGTAGACAACACAAGCCTTTGGTGGTATGCATCTTTGAACCCTTCCTTCATGCACTTCATGTTGTTGAGCTCTTGGACATCCTTCGCCTAGATTGGGTGATAGATAACCAAGCAGAAGGGGGAAGATCTGGTTCAATGCAGATTGCTCTATCCAACCGGTGATGATCATATCTCACAGACAACATATTACTTGCCGTTTCTAAGATGTAAACAGATCCTTTTTCTTTATTACAGTCGTTTATGCCAGCTGTAACAGAACGGATAGAAAGGAATTATGGGAAGAATTGGGGATTCTTTCCTCAATCATCGGAGATAGTAGTTGGCTTATTACCGGAGACTTTGATGTGATTCGCCAGTTACGAGAAAAGAGGGGGGAGTCAATCCACCATTTCAGGAAATGCTAGATTTCAATATGGACATTACTGATAATAATTTGAAAGAGATTCCTTTCGAAGGCAGTAGATTTACTTGGGTCAACAAGCAATTACTCATGCCTACTATTTGGGAAAGGATTGATCGTGCTTTCATGAATGATACATGGGGCACACAGAGGCCGGATACACAGATCACACATCTCACCAGATATTGGGTCTCTGACCATTATCCAATCCTTACCTGCCCAGGCAGAACTAATCAATCAAGACAATGATATCAGTTCTCCTTCCTCTCTGCCTAGCTACAACATGAAGATTGCTTAAAAGTTATTCAGAGAGAATGGGATGCTCAGGTTGTAGGACATCCTTCTTATATTTTTTACCATAAACTCAAGAGACTTAAAGATGCTCTAAGGAGATGGAATAGAGAAGTGTTCGAGGACATCAATCAACACAAAAAGGATTTGGAGGATATTGTTCACACAACTCAGATTGCCTTTGATGAAAACCCCACAACACTAAATGAAGCTAACTTGAGGATGGCCGAGATGGAGCTACAACAAACCCTGGACCAAGAGGAATCCTTCTGGAAAGAAAAGGCATGAGTTGATTGGGTACAAGATGGCGAAAGAAATACTTCTTTCTACCATGTTGTGGTGAGGACTAGAAGGAGGAAGAAGATCATCTCGAGGATCAGTAATCTGGATGGCACTTTTATCACGAAGATCAAGGAGATGGCGGAGGCAGCTGCAACACATTACCAAGATTTCTTTGCACAGGAGGATAACTTTGATGAGGAGTTGGGCAATTTTCTGTAAGAGATACCAGAATTGCTCTCCATGGATGAAAATTTCACTCTAACAGTTGTGCCTATGATGGAGGAGATTGCATTAGTTCTACAGGATATGGACAGATCCTCCGCACCTGGGCCATATGGTTTCTCTCTTAATTTCTTCATAGCAGCATGGGATATCATAAGAGGGGATTTCATCAAATTAGCAGAGGCTTTCTTTAAAGGATAGATATGCCATCGTATCTTATTATACTATCGGATAGTACTCATCCCCAAGAAGGATTCCTCAAAAAATCTTGCAACCAACTTCTGTCCCATTTTAGTAGAAAACATGACACTCAGAATTCTTGCTAGGATTCTGACTAATAGACTGTCTTCCTTCATGCCCCTCATGATTTCTGACGCCCAAGGGGCTTTCCTTCACGGCAAGGACATCACCAACCATGTTAGGATGGTTAAGGATCTCACTCATGACATCAAGAGAGGCATTGCTACACCGAATACTATCATCAAGCTAGATATGTCCAGGGCTTATGACCACATCCCATGGAGAGTCCTAAGGCTGATTCTTTCTAGATTTGGCTTCAGCGAGGATTCTGTCAACTTATGTATGACTTTCTTTATGCATTCTTGGGCCACCATCACATTGGGTTATACTACTACATGTTTCTTCCCCCTTCTGAGAGGTCTGAAATAAGGCAATTCACTCTCCCCATTCCTCTTTATCCTTTTTGAAGAGATGTTGTACATGAGATTTGCTAAGCTAGTAGACACATCAGTTATCACTGGTTTCCACACCGGAGGTGCAGGAGAGCTCCCCCTATGCTTCTCTATGTGGATGACATAGTTATTTTCATCAATGCAGATCAACATTCCTTGGTAGCTACAAAAGATACTCATGATTCTTATGAGAAGGCCCCTGGTCAGCACATCAATAGAAACAAGTCTTTCTACAATGTTGGGTGTGCAGATCAGCAAGATGCACACAAGGTGGCTATGGCGGTAGGCCTTGATACAACTATTGATTCATTTACCTATCTGGGGATGTCCATCTCTATAGGTCGTCTAAGACTCTCAGATTTCGAGTTCCTCCTCCACAAGATCAGCGCCAAGACTGCAACATGGAAGGACAAATTCCTTTCTTTTATTGGACGTCGCATGCTTATTGTGCAGGTTTTTTCGTCCATCACTGTCTATATAGTTGCTGCGCTCAGAATCCCGACAGGAATCATGTGTAGAATCGACTCCTTTCTATCACGATTTCTCTGGGAAGACAGATCTAACCATTCCATATGAGCTTGGATTGTTTGGCACAAGGTGGCAACCTCTTTTGCACTGGGTGGCATGGGCATCACTCCCATTAAGCTGATTAATGATGCTTTTGTTGCTAAAGCATGCTGGGAAGTTTTTTTTTAATTAAGTGAGGTCCATCTTATTCATCCTGCCCCTCATGCAGGCCAAAAAGAAGTCATCAAACATTACATGGGATCATCATCATTCGCCCAAGACCTCTCACCAAAAACATCCACAAAAATAAAACATCCCCAAATACTCAACACAAACCGCATCATCTAACTACATCCACATCATCTCAAACGTTCCATCCTCCTCTCTTCTTGCCCCTAGACAAGTCAAAAAGAAGGTTAAAGTCCTCAACCTCACAATCATCTGCAGAAGCATCAGCATGGGAAGACCTGTATGAAGAGCAACTGGAATGCTCTTCCACACACCATCTTGGGGAGTCGTGGGCCTCACGTCCAAATGGTTCACAAAGAAATCATGAAGATGTCTTTGAGTCACATGCTTTCGACGGCTTGCCGAATCAGTCACCCATCTAGCAGTCCGGTCTTCCTTATCATCAGCTAATCTCTCCTTGTTCTGAAGCTGGTTGACTATGATGGTCATGGCACCTCCTGCAGACTCATAAGAACTGGCATCGGGCAGAGTGGCACCTCCAAAAGAGTTTTGGTCCCCATACTCCCTTGCTAAGTGACCAGGCGACCTGCATCGGAAGCAAGTAGTCAGAGATGAACATTGTTGCCTCAAATGTCCATGCTGAAGGCAGCAAGAACACCAAACCTTTTCCTATTCGGCCTCCTAACTGCACAGTCTCTCGCCAAATGGCCCGAAGCACGGCATCGGAAGCATGTTGTTGGAGAAGAGCATTGCTTCTTATAGTGACCTCGTCGTAGGCACCAGAAGCAGGTGTCCTAGGGAAACCGAGGACCATGAACCTTTCTCACAGCTGTCTGAGAGCCATGAGCCTCTCTCCTAGATGAGGCACCTTGTGCTTGGGGATGCGAATCCTGGATTAGGCAACCTCCTGTCACCGAGGATGCTGACTAAGGGACACGGAGAGCGCCAACCCAGAAAAAGCTCACCGGGCAACAAGCAACATCAATGTCAGTCTCTCCGACACCACCCACAATCTTGCAACTAGACGCAGTAGCAAAACCCAGACTGTGCCATTGAGGTAAAACCTCGAACATCTCCTTGGCATCATCCTACTCAAGAAACATGTCCTCCTTGATGTCTATCACTATGATCACCTGATCATCATCTCCCTGCCTATCCAGATATCCTCCTTGCACATCCCCTATCTATCTGTTCCCATCACCTGCAAGAAATGGATCGCCAGCCCTGTCCATATCTCCATGCCAAGCTGCAAAACCCACCAAATCGTCATCCATCCCAACCGTAGTTGTTCCCCCCTCGCAGACCTCCTCCTCATGCCGCAACACCAAATCGTCACCCTCAGCACCATCTGTTATGCTCGGGGGCGAGAATCCACCACTGCCAAGGGTCCCTGCAAAAACCCCTTTCGACGCCCATTCCTCCTTTGCCTCCTTCAGTCGGGCCCTAAAGGCAGAGATGGACATGGAGTCCTTCCTTGATTTTCCGAAGCTTGTGATTAGTCCACCCACAAGTCTCCGCTTGTGACTAGTCATCCCATGAGTCGCCGCCGCCCAGGCGCAGTCGTCGTCTGATGCACACTTGCGAGCTGATGCTACGACGCCGATCAGGGTCCTAGCCACCCATAGGAGAGATGCAGCCAAGAATATCCCCCTCGTGCGAGACCTAATGACGCCCACGTGCCATCGTTGTCTCTAGGGAAGGCCTCCTCCCCCCCACCGCCCCTAGGGCATAGTGGGTCACGCTCCGCAGTGAGTCATTCCCCCAACCTCGATTGGAAAGGTCAGTCGATCCTGCTGGGAAGCTATAACCGGTGATTCTATCTAGGATAAATTTTGCCGCCAGAAGTATGCAAGCCACTCTATCAACCGATTTGGACTCTATCCACCATCATTGAAATTGGGTTCAATCCCTTCACTGTTCTGGAAGAAGGTTTGGAAGATGTTCCTGCTGATATACCCCCATGTCAGATGGATCGTGGGTTGAGGCAACTTATCTTTCTAGGATACACAATGGTGTGATATGAAGCTCAACGACTTTGCAATACACGATAGTGATCGACATCATGCCTTTCAGATCAATGATTTCTGGATCGACGGACAAGGGTGGGATTGGAACACCCTCAACAACATCTTAGATGCTCAAGGCTTGCTCCTGATCAGACTTTTAGGTGCTCAGATATCTGATAGTGATGATAAGATAGTATGGACCCTAATGCTAGAGGGGAATTCTCTCTTAAATCAGCCAAGTACATCCTTACCAACACCACACCAGACCAACGAGTAAGATCTGGGGCTTGGACGCCCCTAAGGCCAGTGCTATGATCTAGAAGTTTGCAATGAAGGTTGCCCCCACTGATGACAACATTAGAAAGTGCACTATACCTATGGTATCTCGTTGCAACTATTGCAAAGATCTAAAGATAGAAGACACTAACCACCTTCTGTTTTAAGGGGATTTGTCTTGCTTTTTCTGCAACAAGTTCTTGGCGATAACAGGAAGGGAGGTCCCTCAATCCATACAAAGTCTTACGATCCTTTGTGCTCTTGGATCAGCCACATCGATCCAGGAATGGACGGTAGGAAAATTGGCTCTTCTCATTCCAAACAACATATGGAAATTAAGATGTGTAGTGAGATATGATAGAAGCTACAAATAGCCAAGCAGAGAATGGGATCATATTACTATATCATTAACCAGATGCTCCAAGTGAAGGCTTTTAAACTGACTGTAAATGTCAACTTTTACAAGGCCATGGAGGAGCAGCACATACATCGACCCAAGACAAGGATGAGAATGATATCCCTCATTCGGTGGCAACCACCTAATGTGCTTAATCTAAAGATGAATATCATGATCGATAGAAGTAAAAACCTTAATGGTGTGGTACGGAGATGGGTGGCGGGCATCATTCGCAATCACCATGTTGATGTATGTCTTGCCTTCCGCGTCTGGCTACACGCCTCCAATCATATCTTGGCATACATACACACATGTATAACAGGTATTAAGATGGCAAATGATCAGCTTTTGAACATCTCCATGATCGAGATTGATGATAAACATGTGTTTGAGATCATTTGGAATAACACGCAGGAGCCTTGGCGGGCCACTACATATATTAGAGAACTCAAGAAGGAGATGGAGCAATCTACTATTATGGGATCCTACGTCCAAAAGCTGGTGAATTCCATACTAAGAGAATTGAGACATTGGGGCAGGTTTCACAGTGAGCCCTACATATGTTCTGATCCTAACAGTCTCCCGTTGAGGATGCAATGGAGAAGAGAAACACCCAGTATATCGGTCTAAGGTATACATCAGTCTCCTAGTGTCCCTAGGTCTGTAGGAGGCATTTCGAGTTTTTCTATGTTCCGATTATCATGAGGGTAAAATACATGCACTATATTAGCAGGAGATGTAGATTTCTAATGATTTTTACCATAAGAGGGGGTGGGATGAATAATAATACCCCCTAGCTTCTATTAAAAAAAGTAGTACTTTTGTGTACAGAATGAAACCCAGATAGAGTCTCCCGCGATGATGCCCCAACATGCCTTGGCTGTGAATGCCTGGTTCAAATAGGAAGTCAGCATCAGGTCCAATCCACCCATTTTGACGGGAGTGGAAACCTTGTCCCAGGCCACCCAGGATCTCCTCCGATGGTTCTCTCAGTCGACCCATAGGAATCTAGAGAACATATTATCTAACCTTGAGCACACTCTGGCTGGGATACCCACAGATGCCTCTGTGTGAATGGATATGCTGGAGAGGACACATTTCACTAGTAACATCCGTCCTGCAAAAGATAGTAGTTTTGCCTTTCACACAACAACTTTAGATTGAACCTTCAAACTCCTAGATAGGTCAGTGAGTCTGAAATCTCTTCTACACCCACGATAGAAGTGATGGAATTTCGGATAATGGGGTCTGAAAAAATTGTAATGCACTTTGACTTTATCCAGTTTATCAGTTGTCTAGTGGAATTCTCATAGTTGCTAAAGATATCCTTGATCGATTGTAGAGGGATCTGATCTGCATTCAAGAAAAGGATAATGTCATTTGTGTACGTCAGAAGTGGTGGAGCTTGAGCTGGACCTATGGTATAGAAGGTGGAAATGGAAGTCTCTTCATGTAGTCTGATGATGCATCAACAAAGAATCTCCTCAAATAAAATGAAGAGGGATGGGGATAAGGCATTTCCTTGTTTAAGACCCTTCTTCGTGGGAAAGAAACATGCTATATGATCACCCAAAGACACCGTCACCCATGAATTCTTAAAGAACTTCAGAAGGAGATCAATGGTATCTGAGAAGAAGCCAAAATGTATCAGATTCTTCTCCAAGACTGCCCAGGACACCCTGTCATATGCACGAGACATGTCAAGCTTCACTATAAGGCTGGGAAAAGAAGGACCTTGCCTAAGGTCATGCGTGAGCTCTTGAACCAATCTAACATGATGAGAGATCTCTTGTCCCTTGATAAAAGCCCCTTGATAAGGAGATATCAGCCTGGGAAGGATCGATGCTAGTCTATTGTTGAGGAGTTTTGCTATAATCGCAGTGCCACGTTCTCAATGGAGATGGATCTAAAATCTGCATCCAGTTTCTCTGGGGATCCTGACTTTGGGATGAGCACAATCTTACAGCAGAAGAGGCTCTGATGGCTCTGTGATGGACTAAAGGAGTCCTTTACCATGGTCACAAAGTCATGTTTGATGCAATCCCACATCTTGAGAAAAAAACTCCACTGTAAAATTGGCTGGCCCTAGGGCAGTGTGGGTGTCCTATTTCTGAGTGTTTTGAAAATCTCGTCTTCCTCCAGAGGGCCCGTGAGGGCAAGGTTATCATGAGCTGAGAGGATCTCTGGTATCAACTGAAGGAAAGGTTCAAGCTCTTCCTCCTCTAGTGGGGAAAACGTGGCTGAGCGCAGGCTCTCTGGTGCGTGACCCAAGTTGAGGGGAAGCTTTCTGCGCGTCGTCGTTGTGTCACGTCGCATCTGCAAGAAGGTTGTGTGGAGGGAGCCGATCCTCGCGATCCCCCCACAAATAAGATGCCACTGGAAGATCAACACCGTAGCCCCAAAGAGGAGGCGTCGGAGGGGAGCCCTAATCGCCCCATCCCATCCCTTGCGGGTCATGCGAAATGGAAGCTTGCAGGAAATTTCAACATCATGCGTCACCCAGGTGAAAAACGTGGGGACACGACCCTGCCTCTCTAAGATATGTGGGATTTTAACTAGTTCATAGCAGATTCAAGGGTAACCAAAGTTCCCGTCAAAGGCAGCAAATTCACTTGGGTGAACAAGCAATATCTTATGCCTACTACATGGGAGAGACTAGATAGAATCTTGGTAAATGAAGCATGGTCTAACACTTTTCCATCATCCTGCTCTTTACACCTCACCCTCTTCAGAGTGTCAGATCACTGCCCGATCCTAGAATGGGAAAGTTCACAAACATCTCAGCGGAAAGCTTCACTCTTCACCTTCCTATCCACATGACTGAAAGTCCCTTCATGCTTGGAACTCATTTATGAGACCTGGGAAGAAGAGGTTGTAGGGCATTCTTCCTTTGTTTTCTTTAGCAAGATTAAGAAGACCAGATCTGCTTTGAGGAGATGGAATTCAGAGACCTTTGACAACATACATTAGCGGAAGAGGGACTTGGAAGACATCATTTTTATGACGTAGATGGCATTTGATGAAAATCTATCTCCATCAAATGAAGCTCTCTTGCTGCAGGCAGAACAAGAACTCCAGACTATTCTTGACCAAGAGGAATCCCTTTGGAGAGACAAAGCGAGAGTGAAGTGGCTTGAAGAAGGTGATGGAAACACAACTTTCTTCCATATGATTGTTAAGAACAGAAGAAAGAGAAGATGTGTATCGAGATTGACCCTCTCAGACAAATCGATTATAGACAATCCAAGGGACATGGCTGATATGGCGGCTTTGCACTTTCAACACTTCTTCACAGAGTCTCACCACGTGGAGGAGGATGAGCTTGAACCTTTCCTTCAGTTGATACTAGAGATCCTCTCAGCTGACGATAACCTTGCCCTCACATGCCCTCTGGTGGAAGACAAGATTTTCAATACACTCAGAAACATGACACCCACACTGCCCTAGGGCCAGCCAATTTTACAGTGGAGTTTTTTTTCTCAAGATGTGGGATTGCATCAAACATGACTTTGTGACCATGGTAAAGGACTCCTTTAGTCCATCACAGAGCCATCAGAGCCTCTTCTGCTGTAAGATTGTGCTCATCCCAAAGTCAGGATCCCCAGAGAAACTGGATGTAGATTTTAGATCCATCTCCATTGAGAACGTGGCACTGCGATTATAGCAAAACTCCTCAACAATAGACTAGCATCGATCCTTCCCAGACCTCCTAGATGCCCCTTAACAAGTATAATATGAAAACGATACTAAACATGAACAGAAACACCAGCATGAATCATACTTGCTACGACAAGGTGTTGAGAGCCAAAGCAAGGTACCTTGGCAAACCTTGGCTCATGTATGTTATTATTTATAGTCCCTTATTCATAATGCAAGGTGTTCAATAAAATTCATAATCATGAATTATGCACCATTATATATATTGTATAACATTTTCAAAATAATTGTTTTGAATGATATTTATAGTCCCTTATTCATAATGTAAGGTGTTCAATAACATTCATAATCATGCATTATGCACCATTATATATCTTGTATAACATTTTCAAAATAATTGTTTCGAATGATATTTATTGTTAAGCCAAGGTATAACATTTTTCATATTAAACATGAACAAAAAATGAGCATGAACCAAACTAGTTAAGACAAGGTATTGAGAGCCAAAGCAAGGTACCTCGGCAAGCCTTGGCTCCTATATGTTTTTATTTATATTCTCTCATTTGTAATATAAGGTTTTCATAATATTCAATCATAATCATGAATTATGCACCATTATGAATAATGTATAAAATTTTCTGAATAGCTATTTTTAAAAGATATTAATTTCTTATGTAGTCTGATTATTTGAAAGTACATGTAGCATTCTTGATTTTCTTTTTTTCTCCTTTCTTCCTCATCATAATCCCATCTCACCTTCTAAACCTGCTACGTTGATTCCCTAATACATGCACCTGAGCCATACATCACCTTAGACCAAATCATCCACTTACTGCCACTATAAATTCGAACTCTTCTCTATCATATCTATTACAGAGATACACAATGTGTGTCTCAGGAGCATTGCGGAGCATTCACTCTAATTCTCGGCCGTATAAAGTTAGTTACATTTTCAACTTGCGGCAAAGCTTCGGGATGCAACTACCGTTGATAAGTATAAAGTAATGATCTGGAAAAGTGTATCTTTGTGTAAGGATAGACCTTATCTTTAAGAATGTGATAGTCTCATATGTCATACTTAGGTACATTTGTCTCATCAACTCGTAATCCATTGCAAAGGAGCACAAATCGAGGTTCCTCATCGACTCCACCAACCTAGGGAAGGTGGCCAAAAGTGCAAGGTTACGGTACCATCAATGCTTTCATCGAGTTGTTTGAATGCAATAGACAAATATGAATTTTCTTCTTCAATGTACTTCATAAGAAAATGTGCTAGTTAAGCACTTTTATTCATTATGATACATCCTAGGAAAATACTTAGAAAATAATGCAAAATCAAATGTTATCAACTACCTATTGTTTGTCCCTATGCAAGATTCAACTAAACTGTACAAAGAATATCGAACATGGTTCAGCAAAAAAGGTTTGAAAACTTGGTAGTGAAAGATCACCAGTGACAAGTTCCTTGTATTCAAACATCAATTGAACATACCAAAAGCGGCAAGTGAAAGATCGCATGGCATCTAATCATTATTAAGTAAGATCTTTGTAAACCAACAAAACTTATTAGGATAAGAATCATGTACGGGTCACGGATAGAGTCGAATGACTACAATAGATAAGCACGAATTTTCTTCTTGATAAGTTTGTGAGTGAAATTTCAAGGTCCTTAATTCCTTTTTCTAAATATAAGACAGAGGAATGTTTTGGCATAATTGATAAGGTTATCATGAGTTGTATGTACTATGACACCAAGTGCTTCTATATCTTGAATGTGAATTAAAACTGATCTAATAGTTAGTTTAGTTAACTTAGAACTAAATCAAAACCATCATCTTAATCTTTGAACCATTAATTAATTATATAGTTTAAATTTTGATATGCATTGATTCCTAGTAGAGATGACTTAAAGCTCATACTACTTTTGAATTGTTCTATTGCAGTCAATTGTTTGTGTTGCTTTGGAAATTTAATTGCATGCACACCAAATGTGTATGAATTTTTATGGGGTGAGTGGCAACTGGACTGTTTTCAGTTGTTTTCATTGTCTTTTTGTGCATTTGCATGTTTATTTTGACATTGTAGCTTAACCTTTACACTTGGTGTAAAACATTTCCATATATGTTAACGTAGCCAATGCCTAGAAATTAATATTTTTCTGAATGATCATCATCTTACGTGGCATTCTTTTTTTAGTCAGGGCCTATTTATCCTTTTCACACCAGTGCTTATCACCTGGAGTTGTTTTTCATGTCTTGAAATTGAGTGTTAATGAAAATCCATGCATGAAAATGTCATAACAACCAACTACATTTTTTGCTATTATAATTGATATCTACACATGAGTGATAAAAATTCTTAATAAACATAAAATTTTAACCAAACTTTATTATTGTGGTTTCATTGTTTATGACAAGCAGTCAATCTTCCCCAACATCCTCAACAATACCCGACTCTAAATTTTATCCTCAAACAATATACCCAATGATTTTCCCATCCCATGTACTCCTTATCTAAGTACAACTATGTTCCCTTTTTCTATATGGAAGAATTATAGCATTTTACCAGTCTCAACTGCTCACTAAACTTATGCCTACGTGGGGAGCTGGTTGGGGCATCATTGGCCCTCTTTTCTTAATGACAAGGCACCTAACCATCATGACCAGATCGGTATTTTAAGCTATATTAGCATACCAAGTGGGCTGTTTCATCCCTCTTTTTGCAAATTTTAATGCTTTTCAATTTTCATTTGATTATTTTCAATTGATAGAATCGGGGTCAAGTTGTTCGAAAACTCGGTATCAAGCTACCAATCACTAGTGACAAGTTGCTAGAAAAAGTGGCTAGTGAAAGATCACATGGCATCTAAGCATTATTAAGTAAGATCGTAGTAAAAAAAACTTATTAGGATATGAACTGTGTACCAGTCATAGAAAGAGTCGACTGACTACAATAGACAAGCATGACTTTTCTTCTTCAATGTGAAGGATGATAAGAAATTGTGCTAGTTAAGCACTTTTACTCATTACAAGATATCTGAGGAAGATATTTAGAAAATCATTCAAAAATCAGGTCTTAGCAGATACCCATAGCTTATACTTAGAAAATCATTAACAAAAGGACTTTAATGGCATTTCGAATCCGCAATAGGCTATAGAAGGTCCATGTAGCGAGCAACGGTCCCTATAATCTTGGCCAGTGAGCCCAAAGTAGTAAGTCAACCTCCTTGTACCGCACTAGCACACTCAAACTAACCATGCTCTTAGGAAGACTTTCCCAGTCTCCCAGGGGTTCCTAAAAGACTCAGATGAGTTTTCAATGCATGGCATGGCAATGAAAAAGAAAAATACACTAATATAAAAAATGTGTGAAAAATGATAGAAAGGGCATAATGCCCTACCACCCCAAGCTTAGGGTTTTGCTCATCCTTGAACAAACCTAAACTTATGACACAGGGGGTGCTAGAAGTCTATGTAAGTGCCACCCTGTTGGTGCAGGAACGACGGGTGTGCTCAAAGAAGAATAGTGTATGTTGATATGGAGTTGGTGGTTCCTCGCATGAGGATACATGTAGGATAACATCTGATACAACCATGCCCAATCATCAGGAGTTACAACGGGGTATTGTTGTGTCCATTGAGGAAGTAGGAAAGACTACAATTCTTCAAATATTCAAGGATGTGACACGCAACATTCCTAGTGACATTGTCAAGGCTTATCCAAATACCTACTAACAAGTCCAACAGTAGGAGCAATGTCAGCTTAAGTGATAGTAAGATAGATCAGCTTACTAGCCAATCTTTTGTATCAGTGGTTATTAGGATATAGTGATGAAGACTCATCATCCCAATTTGTATTGGGATCTAGAGTGGTGCTAGCAGGTTTAGTTCCAAGCATGCATGTTTCTTTGAAAATATCGAGATTGTATTTTCGTTGTGAAAGACAGATGCCAGAAGAAGATTGGGAAGATCATGCATCTAGTCTTTCCCATATCCCCTATATTGGTCAGATCCTAGAGTATAATGTCATTTATATGCCCATTTTGGTGTAGTGTCAGTCCTCATAAGTACATTGTCAGATCAACTCCATGTGTGCTATCCTAGATTCATATCTTATAATCAATTAGATGGTAAAACAAGAGAAGCATATATTTGTGATTTAAAGCTTCTCATTAATACCCAAAAAAATGCAGCAATAGGCATTCTGATGGCATGAATTTTGATTGGTGGAGTAAAACCATATAAGCACCCAGCAATTAATGCATTTGATGATGCTGCCTAGCTAGAAAGGTGGCTTGAAATTATTGAATCATGCTGGTCATATATCAGTGTGGAAATCTAGGTAACAAAATGATGCAGGCAATGTGGATCATCTTGAGATATAGTATCATGCCACTCTCATATAACCTGATACATATACTATGGGACTCCAAGAATTACTAATACAGTAATACTTAGAGAAAATTCTTATCTAGTATTTGGAGAGAATACCATTTGTATGATGATTTCCATGCACTTTCTCAAAAGAAGTGATACGATGGTGATACATAAACAATTATTAGATGATCATGCCAAAGTCTCTTAGTTTTGCATCTAGATGGTAACCCTATCAGACTTGTTCTAAGTTACCTTCTTTATGAAGCCTTTTTTACTTGTCTTTTTTAAATGTGCACCTTCTTCGGTTGAATAAAGCAAGTGAACATGCCTTTTTGGGTCAAATACAAGAAGATTTGACATTGTTGTAGCTTTTGAAGTAATCAACAACCCTCCCATTTTTCCTGGTCATGAAATCACTCTAGTGGATGGGAGGCCACATATAGAGATAGGTAAATGCCTCTAGTTCATAGGAGATCATATATATATTTGAATACAACTACTGAGACCTTCACAGACATCCTTCCAGGAGCTTCATAACACCATGTTAGATTAGCACCCTCAATCCCTAAAACTGAACTTTGAGGGTACTCTACAAATACATGCTATGTTAAAACCTCTAGTTTATAGAAGAATTGCATCGCTTGTTTCTCCTAAAAGACCATATTTGTTCAAAGTCCTCTCAATTGCAAGTATATCAAACAAGTTTAACATGCATATGCCATTCACCAAATATGTATTGGATGTCACCTTAGAAAAACATATGACTGAGCCCATGTCCATCATTGTCCATTGGTGTATTGTTTTTCCTACATATCTTTCCATTTAGACGTAATCCTTTAGTTATTTTCAAGCTCTCCATGTTGCAATGCATTTTCTTCCACATTTCGGGTTGTTTATTATATACAAACATAAAAGATGCTAGTGGGGGATATTAGCATAAAGGGTTCTACTGTTTTCTCACCTTCTTGTATAATCCATTTGTTCTTTGGCGATACTCATTCAACAGTTGCTGAAGTAGCTTCCAGTATGCAAGTTAAGAATGAGTCAGAGTGTCAAGTTGAATCTTTACCTACTTTGCTCACACTTGGGTCACATGTACATATTAGACAATTTAACTCCCATCCTAGTGGCATCAAAGAGCTACTGCAGACACCCAATTTGTCAAACCTAGAGCCTTCCGTGAAGAATGTGAACTTTTGGCCTCTACACTAATATGTAATTGCCTAGTAAGATAGAAATCACATAGCAACTGACATCATATAAATGTTTTCAGATTTGCCCAATGCAATCACAAGGCAAGCTGGTCATAAATTGTATGCCCTTCATCTAAGTCTATTATCGTGATGTGTCTCATTAGCTTTTATTGATATCTTATCTTATTCTGTATACTTAAGTTTCATTAGTAAAGATGCTTCTTAATCACTGGACTAGGCAAGTTGTATACTTAAGTTTCTAGGGTGTGTTCATATGCATGTATTAAAATGTACACAACCATACATAAACTAGAAGAGTAATATGTAGACAGGGGTGTACAAGAGCTAAGCAAACAAGTTTGCCTACTGAGAAAACATTACATCAAGACTCCCAAATGAACACCAAATGACAAGAGTTAAGACAAACTTAAATCTCTCATGGGAAGAAAAAAGTACGCCTGTTAACAGTTTAGTGACCAAGCAAATATGATTTAATATGCTTGTTAAGACAAACTTAAAGCTTCTCAAACATCAAGAAAATATGATTTAGTGACCAAGCAACAAACATCAAGAAGATTGACAGAAAAACCTGAAATCACAAGAGAAAACTGGAATTCAATCATGAGAAGAGGCTCTTTGCGAAAGGAGAGAGGAGCAGGAGCAAAAACCTTTGGCAGCGGCGTCTCCTTAACTCGAACCAGAGTCGCCTATCTTCTCCGCGATGGAGGGTGTGTCGGCGTCTGTCTCTTCATACCCGCTGACGAAGAGCATTGTGCCCCCCCACTAGTAGATGATGCGTACCCTTGAGCGGGTAGAGCGCCTCGACCATCGGCTATATCCCTGGAGCTCCCTGGGGTGCCCATGAACTTCGTGAGGGGTCAAGAATTGTAGGGGGAAGACAGCGCGTTGGAGACCATGGACTCGGCCTGGCGGTCGGGGAGGCGCTTGACGAAGAGGAAGAGGAAGCGAATGCCTTTGCCTGTAGGGTTGAGCACCTAGGCTGCCCGGCTGTTTGGGGTTGCTTGTGGGGCGTGGGAGTGGGTTGCAGAGGGCGAAGGCCTGGAGGCCTTGAGAAAATGCGGCTGAGCTTGAGTTCGGGTGGGGGTCTTGAAGCAATCTTCTTCTCACAGTTGGGAAGGCGGTCAACGAAGCACCTTACGTCGGTGGCAGCAGGTGGCCTGCGGTAGTGGAAGATGGTGCGGGGTTTGTGTTGGGGTTCGAGTGGGGTAGGTGGAGACGGAGGAAGACAAAGCTGTGGCCAGAGGTAGTTGATGGATGCCCATCGAGCGGGCAGCATTACAGTGGCAAAGATGGTCATGAACCCACCGCTGAAATCCATGGAGGTGACGGGGAATGACATTGGGGCGGGTTCTTTGGAGGGGTGTAGGCTGTGGCGACGAGTGTGGCCAGTGGATGGGATGACTCGCTGGGGGGTTTGGGGTTCTTGAAGCAATGGAGGAGATGACGGGCGGACCGATCGAAGGGAAAACGGGGTATAGGGAGGGAGACGAGAGCCTCTAAGTCCCCCTCTGACGAGGCACTCCTCTCTATTTTTTGTTCCCCGATACAATTGGACCCACACATCGCGATACTTGACATGTACTTTGTCAACACTTATTTTGTAATATCCTCAATTTTAATAAAAATTGAATTATATAATGAATTGTTTTTTAAATTCCTCAATAGAATTATTGGTGGAATAATTATATTAACCATCTTTATAGCATGGGTATTTATGATACCACTTGAATAAATAGAGGGAATTCATATATGAATAATAATGGCTTTGTATTCGTGGAATAAATTTGATTAATTTGGGTAATATATTAATAAAGAGATAAAAGGAACTATTTAGATCCCAAATTATAAGTAAAGTATGTGTTTTCCTAATGTCCTGTTCTGAGTCTTAATGGGAATAGAAGCCAAGAGTTTTGGTAAAAGGAGAGTAGATCTAATTGCTTTCTAAAGAAGATGTCTTGCCTTTTTCCAAATTTTAAATTGAGACTAGTTGTTAAATAAAAGAGTTGTCTTATAGAAAGGTGATAATGGTGAGTTTTAATATAATTATAGAAAAATGCTTGACATATGGGCATCTTGCTTGTATACCAAGAGACAAAGGAAAAGAAACAGAATACTAGAGGGAGTTTAAAGAAGGGAATATATTGTCAAGTTTAATGAGAATAGCAACTTTTTCCATATTAATAAGACATGACCCGCAATCATCTCTCTCCTGGGTATACGAAGAAGGAACGTGAGCCTTGAATCTCCTTTTCCCGTCCTTTATCAGTAAGTAGAATCCACTAGGGTTTCCTCTTAGGTTTTTATATATAGGACCCCCTAGGCAGTCCTTGTTGTGTCCAGAAAGACATGGTTGCAGCTGCTAGGGCCATGGAGAAGCCTTATGGGAGTCTATGTGCCTTGGGCTCCCTATTTCCTTCAGCTTGGAGCCACCCCCACCCTCGAACGGACTTGCAACATGGTTGTAACAGATTACAGCATAACCCACGGCCAAGGAGGGATGCATACACTTCTGTTGTTCTCTAGAAGGGTCTATCTACCCACTCCTTATCGCACTAGTGTTGGCGGCCATCTGCACGCCAAAGATCCCTGGACAAGTTATTGCTAGGGTATCACAACCACCATGAGGACGAGCTTCAGCCATTGTAGAGGGCCATCAATGTTGGGGAGGGATCCGTGGAGGGGAACCCCAGGCCAAGGGGCGGCAAGGAAGGAGGACAAGGGTGAGGGTGTTGGCCATCGTTGGCGGAGTGTTGACGTCAGCCTCTCACCTACAGAGGGAAGTGCATGAGAAAGGAGGGGCATGAGGATGTTGCAACGACGTCGCCAAGCAAACAGGCTGCAAGGAGTCACGTCGATGCCTTGGTAGGGTGATCTGGATGGCAAGGCACCACTCGGGTGCGTCAAAGATCGGCAGATTCATTGGCGGCATTGCACGCCACATTCGCTCTCTGGAGCATGGGCTCAACGCCATGGTTGTCTGCCCGTGGGACACCTATAGCAACGAACATCAGCGTCTTGGTGTGTGAGAGGGATGGAAGAAAGGACAGTCACTGAAAGCCAGGAGGAGTTTGGCGTCAGAGGAAGAGGTGTCTTACTGTACTAGGATGGGAGGGTGCCACCAGAGCACCTCCGACAGTGCTGGGCACGGAGCCACACTGTGCGGGCATGCGCCGAGTGGGAGCGTCAGGCAAGGGTTGCCCTACACAATGTAGGAGAAGGAACAGAGTCAAAATACTCTTTTACCCCCCAACGCATTTTCAAGCCCCAAGGGTGGAGAAGTATTTTTCCCGTAATAAGGAGTCGGGCCAGATCAGTAAGGGATAAGGTAAGTTAGTTGACGTGGCACCTTTTAATTGGTCCGACAATGTTAATCTTGTAAAAATCATAATAAATGATAGATAACTCAGATTGCAACATATAATATATGAAATTTTATCAGATGAACGAGAGGAATCTAAATAAATTAGTTGTAGAACCTAATTATGCTTCTAAAAGTATGTACAATACATGTCCCAATGTGTTTAATGAAAAGGAAAGCCTAGATGTAGGTTAATATGATGCTTAATTAATTAGATTTGTTTATGTTAAGCTAATACTTGATCTTGTCATGTCTAATAAGGAAATCCTTGATAATGATGAATAATGTATAATTCCATATTAGTAATATTATATATGTTGTTTTAGGGTGTTAAAACCAATGTGAACATCTGGATATAATCGTAATGCTGATAATATGATCTAGGTATCATGAATAGTCTACTATGCTTAAGTTGAAGATTAGGGTTTCACCTAATATGCATAACTAAAATTGTAATCTTAGAAACCTGATTATGTTGGAAATAGGGTTTGTAACCCTAATCCCTAGTCCAGACATGAGATAGTCCTAAACCCTAGTTTAGGAGTGCATCTAGATTTGAGTAATGTAATGCGAATATATGGTGACACATATGTAGTATGCATGTTTCAAATGTTGTTGATTATATGCTTGGTTGCTTGGATGTTTGGATACACTCGTAAAGTATATGATGTTTTGCATGGTTTCTACGATGGCATAAGGTACATGGTTACGCTTATGAATACATGTATCGAATTTTGAGATTGTCGATGTTTCTCGATGAGATTGAACGACAAATAAATTGCTTGCTTGTTTATTTACTTCTTGTGAATTATAAAGTTCCTATGAGTATCATATAAAGTAAAAAATAATATTTTGAACCCTAGGTTACACTGATCTTAAGGGTAATGCACACGAGCCCTGGAGGGACAATGATTACACCTAAGGTAGTTGACCAGATATGGGTTAGAATATGAAAACAAGTTTATGTTCTAGCAACCATATGCACACGAGCCCCGGAGGGGAAGGCCTATCGTCATAGAAGTATAGTTATACAAACTTTCATTTTTCACATATATATAGCTATTGGGTTCATAAATTTCTTAAGACCTCTTACATAAGCATTATGCTCTTCATGTACACTTGCGATTTCAAGTTTCACATGGGTAGTGTCCCATACCACCACACCATGTTCATTATTTAAGATTAAGGTTTTTAAGGTTAGGGTTAGGGACTATACTTCTACCTCATAGAGTTTCCATGTCCCTAGACTCTCTAGAGTTTTCATACCCTAATCCAAGTCCTTCCTATATGAAAGGGCTTACCCATACATGTATCTTTCTAGTGTCTACCCTCTCTAAAGGGACCTACACAAAATGTTTCATCTTTTCACATTTTACTTCTATAATTAACAATTTCTTTTCAAGGCTTTTTAAGCAAAGAGATGAGAAGTAGACAAAAATGTGAGATGAGGAACTTAATTTTTCTCTTAAAATTTCTAAGGATAATTTGAAATTATAAACTATTAAGAATTAGTTGATGAATCTGTGCTCTGGTACCAAATGTAACGACCCACACTTTTGAGTGTTTGAAAGACCTTAAAGTCACAGATCGTCACACATAAATTCCAGGATCAGATTCATGAAATAATACAAAATAGTAAACAATTTCCATTAATGAGCAAACATTTATATGTTTACATAAAAAACTCTTCTAATGAGTTACATAACTTTTAAAAAGAATTAACTTTTACAAGGGTGAAGATAAACCATTAAGACTAAACCTTCATGATTAAACTATAGTGTCTTCGACATCTCTATCTGTACCCTCATGTCCATGAATCAAGTATATTCGATACCTACAATGCCGAAAAACAAATACGCGATCAATATATTGTTATACTAGTACGTGGGTTCAACCAATAATCACAAGTAACATATAAGCAAACATCTTTATCTTGCATATAAGAACATAAACTTGTTTTCATATTCTAACCCATATCTGGTCAACTACCTTAGGTGTAATCACTGTCCCTCCGGGGCTCGTGTGCATTACCCTTAAGATCAGTGTAACCTAGGGTTCAAAATATTATTATTTACTTTATATGATACTCATAGGAACTTTATAATTCACAAGAAGTAAATAAACAAGCAAGCAATTTATTTGTCGTTCAATCTCATCGAGAAACATCGACAATCTCAAAATTCGATACATGTATTCATAAGCGTAACCATGTACCTTATGCCATCGTAGAAACCATGCAAAACATCATATACTTTACGAGTGTATCCAAACATCCAAGCAACCAAGCATATAATCAACAACATTTGAAACATGCATACTACATATGTGTCACCATATATTCGCATTACATTACTCAAATCTAGATGCACTCCTAAACTAGGGTTTAGGACTATCTCATGTCTGGACTAGGGATTAGGGTTACTAACCCTATTTCCAACATAGTCAGGTTTCTAAGATTACAATTTTAGTTATGCATATTAGGTGAAACCCTAATCTTCAACATAAGCACAGTAGACTATTCATGATACCTAGATCATATTATCATCATTACGATTATATCCAGATGTTCACATTGGTTTTAACACCCTAAAACAACATATATAATATTACTAATATGGAATTATACATTATTCATCATTATCAAAGATTTCCTTATTAGACATGACAAGATCAAGTATTAGCTTAACATAAACAAATCTAATTAATTAAGCATCATATTAACCTAAATCTAGGCTTTCCTTTTCATTAAACACATTGGGACATGTATTGTACATACTTTTAGAAGCATAATTAGGTTCTACAACTAATTTATTTAGATTCATCTCGTTCAGCTGATAAAATTTCATATATTATATGTTGCAATCTGAGTTATCTATCATTTATTATGATTTTTACAAGATTAACATTGTCGGACCAATTAAAAAGTGCCACGTCAACTAACTTACCTTATCCCTTACTGATCTGGCCCGACTCCTTATTACGGGAAAAAGACTTCTCCACCCGTGGGGCTTGAAAATGTGTTGGGGGGTAAAAGTGTTTTTTGACTATGTTCTCCTACATTGCGTAGGGCAACCCTTGCCCGACGCTCTCACTCGACGCATGTCCGTAGAGCATGGCTCTATGCACAGCAATGTCGGAGGTGCCCTGGTGGCACCCTCCCATCCTAGTGCAGTAGGACACCTCTTCCTCCGACGCCAAACTCCTCTTGGTGTTTAGCGACTACCCTTTCCTCCTCCATCCCTCTCACACACAGAGATGTTGATGTTCATTGTTGCAGGTGTCCCGCGGGTAGACACCCATGGCATTGATCCCATGCTCCAGAGAGCAAATGTGGCATGCGATGCTGCTAAAGAATCCGCCCATCTCCGATGCACTCGAGTGGTGCCTTGCTATCCAGATAACCCTACCAAGGTGCCTACGTGTCTCCTTGTAGCCTGTCTGCTCGGTGGCATCATTGCAGCATCCTCCTTCCCCTCCTTTCTCACACACTTCCCTCCGCAAGTAAGAGGTTGACGTCAACACTCCTCCAATGATGGCCAGTGCCCTCACTCTTGTCCTCCTTCCTTGCCGCCCCATAGCCTGGGGTTCCCCACCACATATCCCTCCCTAACATTGATGGCCCTCTACGGTTGTTGAAGCTCATCCTCATGGTGGTTGTGATACCTTAGAAACAACTCGACCAGGGTTCCTTGGCGTGCGGATGGACGTCGATGCTAGTGCAAGAAGGAGTGGGTAGACATACCCTTCTAGAGAACAACGATAGTGTCTGCATCTGTTCTTGGTCGTGGGTTATGTTGTCTTTTGTTGCAACCATGTTGCAGGTCCGTTCGAGGGTGGGGTGGCTCCAAGCTAAAGGAACTAGGGAGCCCAAGGCACATAGACTCCCATAAGGCTTCTCTATGTCCCTAGTGGCTACAACCATGTCTTTCTGGCCATGACAAGGACTGCCTAGGGGGTCCTATATATAAAACCCTAATAGGAAACCCTAGTGGCTTCCACATATAGATAAAGGATGGGAAAAGGAGATTCAAGGCTCACGTTCCTTCTTCGTATACCTAGGAGAGAGATGATTGTAAGTCATGGCTTATTAATATGGAAAAAGTTGCCATTCTCCTTAAACTTGACAATATATTCCCTTCTATAAACTCCCTCTAAGATTTTGTTTCTTTTCCTTTGTCTCTTGGTATACAAGCAAGATGCCCATATGTCAAGCATTTTTCTATTATTATATTAAAACTCACCATTATCACCTTTCTATAAGATAAATCTTCTATTTAACAATTGGTCTCCATTTAAAATGTGGAAAAAGGCAAGACATCTTCTTTAGAAAGTAATTAAATCTACTCTCCTTATACCAAAACTCTTGGTTTCTATTCCCATTAAGACTGGAAATACGCCATTTAGGAAAACACATACTTTACTTATAATTTGGGATCCAGATAGTTCCTTTTATCTCTTTATTAATATATTACCCAAATTAATCACATTTACTTTGTGAATACAAAGCCATTATTATTCATATATGAATTCCCTCTATTTATTCAACTGGTATCACAAACACCCATGTTATAAAGATGGTTAAGATTATTATTCCACCAATAATTCTATTGAGGAATTTACAAAACAATTCATTATATAATTCATTTTTTATCAAAATTGAGGATATTACATTCATCCCTCCTTAAAAGGAATTTTGTCCCCAAAATTCAAGCTTAGTAAGCTTAAGGTGAATGAAAACTCAATTTAGTTCAACCTTAGGGTCAACACCCTATTTTGAATCTTTAACTTCTTTCATTGGCATGCAATTTCCTCACATTATACTAAGATTGGTCCTTGAATTCCGTTCAAGGTATATCCACATCCTTAGTATCTACACCTCATCATCTATGAATGATTTCATCATTACTTGATGATTTCTCTTTTCTCCTAGGTATCCAACCTGTGATTCATTATATTAACATAAGGGTGCGGTGACACCTCTAACCCTAGTTCATGTCATTATACATTAAATGTAGGATATTCATCCTCATTATCTCAATTTTAAGCATAACATGTGTCTATCCAATCTCCTTCCCTCATAATAAGATGAAATAAGCATTTGACTGCAGCCCAAACACAAAGTTCATTCCATTCCAAGAGAGGAGATGGTACATCCACACATTACCTTTCAATTTCACATATTAAGTTGAATCATACTCGATATGACTCTAAACTTACTTGTTCTTAATTTCATAACATTATTATATTCCATGAAGTCAAGAGTCCTTTTTCTTACTCTTAAGTTAGAGCTCAACTTCTTTCAAGTTTTCATGACTTCATTATATCTTTTATATTTACACCTCATGTTTTATAAGTCTTAGCCAATTCCTTGAGTTCTGTAGGGGTATAGGTACCTTTGGAGTGATCTCATCCTTATGCATCAAGGAAGTGCCTTTCACATTCACCCATTAGGCTACATGATCATCATGGAGGTAGCTAATCTCTTGAGACATGGACCTTGGGCAAACTCAGCTGTTACCTCCCGACCACATGGTCGTGTGCATTCAGGGCACAATTAACTCCCAACCCATCGATCCTATGTACCTCTAATACACCCTACTTGACCCTAGGATTGCATTAGGACTCTACCCTCCCTAAGGGTTTCTTTTGAGATGTCACATCTTTTAAGCACATATTCTCTTATTTAATTCTTTAAAATGGATTACCTTCATCTCTCTCTTTTGAGTACACATTATGCAGTGTAGTCCCAACATTGGGCTCATGCCACCTTCCCTCCGGGGCTTGGTGCCATGTCGATCTTCCCTCTTGGACTTAACCTCTGTGATCTTCCCCTTCAGGGGCTTGATCCAAAACAACTACATTGTGGACTTGGGCCACCTTCCCTCCTGGGCTTGGTGCCTTACTGGTCTTCCCTTTTGGGCTTGACCATTTCATGACCTTCCCTCCTGGGCTCGGTCGTCCACTTATGCCACCTTCCCTCCTGGGCTTGGTGCCTTACTGGTCTTCCCTCCTGGGCTTGACCAATTGTGTCACTTAGGGATGGTAATGGGGTGGGTTTTGCCAACCCATACCCAACCCATCATAACCCATTTACCATAGGACCCATACCCAAATAAACCCATATAGATCTAAAGGGAGGAACCCCCGCCCCATACCCAACCCATTTGTAAATGGGTCCCCATTACTACCCAGTGATGTGGCGAACTACTAGACTGATTTACTATATGTATGTATTGTTTTTTATCAGCATGCAATATACTTAGAGGATAGATTGCATCGTGGTTAATTTAAGTAACAATTTATTACTACTTACAACTTGCGTCAAGTTTTTACAAACAAAATTTTATGTTTTTATATTCGACACATCCAACAATATCCACGTGAAATACATAACAAAAAGTGGGATTAAAACTTTAATATCTTAATGACCAAAGTGCAACTAAAATGAATACAAAAGAATCGTTGCATCTACATGAATGTCATTCAAACATTTCAGCAAACATAGAACGATCTTATCAAAGTGACAAAAATGTCTTGATGATGGGTCATACACTCGATGTACTAAGCAAGAGGATCTGAGACAGACAACAAAAGAAGGATCAAATGGTTCGCATATCAGATTTTAACTTGCCGAAGATGCCAAACATCAAGTCCACCTGTAAGTGTTGTGAAGTAACGGGGATGCTTGTAGAAAACCTACATCTGTAGTAGATTCTAGGAGTTGTTCGATTTTTTTAGGTGCCTTCACACCGATGACATGCAACCGGACGATCGACCACTGAGTAGCGATCTATAAAAGCTGACAGCTAGCTCGACAACCAAAATGTGTGCGAGACAAAATTTTCTTGGCCGTGGTCCCTTCTATAGGTTCATATGGCAGCCGTGCAACACTTGTGTCCATGGAAGCAGTGTACCGTGAGAGTGTCCTTGATTCTGGAAAGTAGTGGTAGTGCAGTTAGAGATGATGGAAGAGATGGACGTGTCAGGGACAAAAGGTAATAACAGCCTGGCAGTGCTACCTCTTCATGTTTGGTTGGTTGCAGCTGAGGCAGAGAGGATCAGATGTAGGTTTTCAGTGTACCACTCGACTTCTGGGAAGTGACGATCACTGTAGACACTTTGTTCACAGTGACAGAGAGTAATTGCCTTCACGGAGGTGCCTTGCAAAGGAACCATCTTCACGGCAGTGACCCGGCGGAAAAAGCTACTTCACCGGTAACCAAGCGCGTGAAATCGACAACGTCGTGGAGCCCGGAGAACAACACGCCGCACAGACTGATCGCATCAGATGGAGGGAGGAAGAGAACTCTCTTAAGTAGAAGAGTTCGGGTGATGTACGCTGGAAAACTAGCTAAACAAATGAATGGGTCTTGATGGGTCTCAATGGGGGGTTAGGTAAATAAATGGATCAGAACGCTCCATCCCCATTCGGCCCCATTTAAAATTAAGCCCCAACTACCTCCCGATAAATTGGGTTTAGTTGGGCTCGGGTCTGGGTGGGACTGGGTCAATGGGTAAAATTGCCATCCCTAGTGTCACTCGGAGATGGAATCCTTGGGTTCAAAGAATATAAGTGATTTTATCACTTTTTTTATATCTTTAACTCTTCACCTCTCTAAGTGAGGAATAAGGTTATCTCAATACTTAAATACATTTATTCACTTACCTTTTAAGGGAAAGCCCTAGCCTAGGGTGCCTTCTTGGCTCATAGGAGGGGGTTAGGCTCTCTAGCCACAACCTGATGTGACATATATATGTGGATAATAATATATATTCTTCCAATTTAGGTTTAATGATGTCATTCTCTTCTCTATAATGTAAATCCATATTATTCCCAACATCATGCTTACCATGTATATTGGTGGGCATGCACATTTCATTATCTAGTTCTTGAGCATGCCACAAGTACGAGTATGCAATATGTAGATATTTGAAAGTAGTTTATGATATGTCCCAACCAATATGTCACCCATGGTAACACATTTCATATGCGAGCACTCTGCTAGGGTTTCAGGAGCATAACTGTCGGTCTCCGCCTTCCGACGAGGCACTCGGCGCCTCCCCACCCCGGTCCGACACTCCGCCGGTTGGGGGCTACCATCCCTACCGTTCGGCTTGGCACCACGTCGGGCGGGGGCCACCCTCTCCTCCCCCTAACCTGGATTGCTATGATGCACTACATCTTCTAGGGTCCCTCTGCACCGCCAACTCGGTATTGTCTTGGCAGGTGGGAAAACCTCTCAGATAGTACACGGCGTCGCTCCCTAACAGTGGATGGTTGGATCGTGTAGTGGTGTGGATCCGGCCATGGCCCCCAGTTTTCCGTTTCGCCTACCCCCCCCCCCCCCCGACGGTCCACCGACCATGGGCTGTGTGCCCAATGGATCATGGCAGATAGAAGGATTGCCTCCGTTGCTTCGGCGGTGGACACAAACTCTATTATAGAAGATGTGCGAAATGTATTCCAACCACCGTAGCCACCTTCTCCGCAACCGCCGGTGAATGAGAATCCTTTACATGCTATCGTCCCTCAACAACAAGTGCAACATGATGAAGTGGGGTCCCAGCCAAGGGGACCGAGACGCGATACGACATTTCATAACCCTAATACAAACCTTCCTCCTCTGGCATCGGGGGCAGGCTCTTCGCATGTTCGGGGGAATATTGATTGGGAAGACCA
This sequence comes from Alisma plantago-aquatica, assembly GCA_963693085.1. NCBI lineage: Eukaryota > Viridiplantae > Streptophyta > Magnoliopsida > Alismatales > Alismataceae > Alisma > Alisma plantago-aquatica. Next base: position 664,370,101 of record OY856413.1, read on the forward strand.
ACAACAGAAAGGACCTTCTTACGACATCCCTCTTGATACCTACTATAGATGTTTGGGAAAGGGACATTGGAAATCCCAATGTTCCAAGAGAAAAGGTCTACTACCGATGTCATAGACCTGGACACTTGGCGCATCGATGCCATGTGCAAATCCAACAACGTGTACCGGATCTTGCTTCGAGGGTTGCGTTTCCTCCCCTTCCTACGGGTATCCCTGCCCGGGGTGCCCGTCAACATGTCCCTAAACACACATCGGTTACCCTGTAACGGACTTGCCCATCTTGTTCACTGAAGATGGACACTTTGAAGAACACAGTCAAAGTGTTATGGCCTACTTCTTTATCATGGGACGATGTGCGACCTTATCTGATACAAGAATGGAATAATGCCCTCGACATCTACATGTTTGCAGAGAGGAAAGCTATCACATATTTCCTTTTCCAGGAGGAAGCTCTTGATGTTGTGCATAAGGGAATCAAGGACGTCAGATGTACGAAGGTGACCTTGCGTTCGATGGCTTCTAGGGACGAGAAGAAGGAATGCTTCCAGTTATGGGTAGCTGACATTCCTATTATTTGTAGAGACAAGGGGTTGATCTCATCCATGATCCAATCTTTTGGCAAATTGATTGAGATCTCAGACTGGCATAGAAGCGCAGATGATGTGTCTAGAATCCTAGTGGTAGTTAAGGCCTTCAGTTCTAATATCCCGCAATTCATCTCAGTCAATTTTGATGATCTTCGAGCTGATGTGCGCCTGCATATGGTTGCTAGGGCACCATCACGGTCCATGGAGGTTCAGCTTACGAAAGTTGGGAAAGAACTTTGCATACCTTTTGAGGCGTTCGAGATATCTAGATCAGATACAACCCAAACGACAGCGCTGCCATGTGTTTCTCAGCAGGGGAGGGTTTTAACCCAGGAGGCACCCCGCTCGACGGCGTCGGTTAGATGTTTTTCCCAGCAGGAAGCGAGACATGGGTTAAGAGAAAGGATCGTGCTTGACGAACATGGGGAGAGAACAGTGTTGCAGTAGAGAATACTTGAAGATTTTATCTTTGTACTGGAAGAGCGGGTATCTCGTAGCAGCAGGAGAGGAAGAACCCGATCTCAAACTCGTGCTATGAATGCTAGCCCACAATTTTACCAATGGAAGGGACGATCCTTGGATTACAGAGATGAATGATCTTGGAAGCGACGATCAGAAGGATGCAGACCTGACGAGGATGATCTACTGGGACACCAGGTGGATACCCGCATCTTCTGAAGATGAGGTTTTTGCTAGAAGGTGTTGCTCTTGCCTATCATGGACAATAATTTCATGTTCTGGAATATTAGAGGGGCCGCAAATAATGAGACTAGGAAGATCCTCAGTCACATGTGGAGGCGACATAAACCAGCTATCCTGGGTATTTTTGAACTGATGATCCATGCTATTAGAGCATAGGAATTTCTTGATATTGTTAGGCTCGATTGGGCTACTGATAATTTTGATGCAGGAGGTAAAGTATGGCTTTATGCAGACTCCTAGCTGAAATCGGAGATCATCCAGTGCCACCAACAACATATCACTATTAGATGTTTCGACACTGAGGATAAACCTTTTTTCATATCGGCGGTTTATGCGAGCTGCGAAAACAACATTAGAAGAACTTTGTGGAGAGACTTGTAGGCTTTGCATGTATCCATCGGGGATGATCGCTGGATACTGAGAGGGGATTTCAATGTCATTGGGGGGTCGGAGGAGAAGAGGGGGGTCCCTACACCTTTCCAATCGATGAGAGACTTTAAATCTTTCATTATAGATATCCAAGGCTTTCAGATTCCCTTTGAAGGGAGTAGTTTTATGTGGGTGGATAAGCAGCAGCTAGTGCCCACTAAATGGGAAAGGCTTGACCGCATCATTGTGAATGAACCTTGGCGATCCAGCCATCCTAGGTCGCAGACGTCCCACCTTACTCGACATCGAATATCGGATCACTGCCCCCTTCTCACTTCCCACAATGGTCCTCGCCTGCCTTCTAGCTCCTCTCCCAATGCTTAGGGATCAGTAGGGATGCATGAGAGAGTGAATCAGTTGGTCACGCCTTGTTTTCTTTCTACGTGAAGCTGAAGAGGGTCAGATTTTCTATGAAATTGTGGGAAGTGAGAAGGGGGCAGTGATCCGATATTCGATGTCGAGTAAGATGGGACGTCTGCGACCTAGGATGGCTGGATCACCAAGGTTCATTCACAATGATGCGGTCAAGCCTTTCCCATTTAGTGGGCACTAGCTACTGCTTATCAACCCACATAAACCTACTCCCTTCAAAGGGAATCTTAAAGCCTTGGATATCTGTAATGAAAGATTTAAAGTCTCTCATCGATTGGAAAGGCGTAGGGACCCCCCCTCTTCTCCTCCGACCCCCTAATTGACATTGAAATCCCCTCTCAGCATCCTGCGATCATCCCCGATGGATACATGCAAAGCCTGCAAGTCTCTCCACAAAGTTCTTCTAATGTTGTTGTCGCAGCTCGCATAAACCGCCGATATGAAAAAAGGTTTATCCTCAGCGTCGAAACATCTAATAGTGATATGTTGTTAGTGGCACTGGATGATCTCTGGTTTCAGCTAGGAGTCTGCATAAAGCCATACTTTACCTCATGCATCAAAATTATCAGTAGCCCAATCGAGCCTAACAATATCAAGCAATTCCTCTTCTCTAACAGCATGGATCATCGGTTCAAAAATACCCAGGATAGCAGGTTTATGTCGCCTCCACATGTGATTGAGGATCTTCCTAGTCTCATTATTTGCGGCCCCTCTAATATTCTAGAACATGAAATTATTGTCCATGATAGGCAAGAGCAACACCTTCTAGCAAAAACCTCATCTTCAGAAGATGAGGGTATCCACCTAGTGTCCCAGTAGATCATCCTCGTCAGGTATGTATCCTTCTGATCATCGCTTCTAAGATCGTTCATCTCTACAATCCAAGGATCATCCCTTCCATTGGTAAAACTGTGGGCTAGCATTCATAGCACAAGTTCGGGATCGGGTTCTTCCTCTCCTGTTGTTGTGAGATACTCACTTTTCCTGTACAAAGATAAAATCTTCAAGTATTCTCTGTTGCAGCACCATTCTCTCCCCATGTTCATCAAGCACGATCCTTTCTCTTGACCCATGTCTCACTTCCTGCTGGGAAAAACATATATCCGACACCGTCGAGCAGGGTGCCTCCTGGGTTAAAACCCTCCCCTGCTGAGAAACATGTGGCAGCGTTGTCGTTTGGGTTGTATCTGATCTAGATATCCCGAATGCCTCAAAAGGTATGCAAAGTTCTTTCCCAACTTCCGATGAGCTAGGTTCACCCAAAAAAAAAACTTCTGTAAGCCGAACCTCCATGGACCGTGATGGTGCCCTAGCAACCATATGCAGGTGCACATCAGCCCGAAGATCACCGAAATTGACTGAGATGATTTGTGGGATATTAGAAACGAAGGCCTTAACTACCACTAGGATTCTAGACACATCATCTATGCTTCTATGCCAGACTGAGATCTCAATCAATTCGCCAAAAGATCGGATCATGGATGAGATCGACCCCTTGTCTCTACAAATAATAGGAATGTCAGCTACCTAGAACCAGAAGCATTCCTTCTTCTCAAAGCCTTCCCCAAAAGCCATCGAATGCAAGGTCACCTTCGTACCTCTAACGTCCCTGATTCCCTTATGCACAACAGCAAGAGCTTCCTCCTGGAAAAGGAAATATGTGATAGCTTTCCACTCTACAAACATGTAGATGTCGAGGGCATTATTCCATTCTTGTATCAGACAAGGTCGCACATCGTCCCAGGATAAAGAAGTAGGCCATAACACTTCGACCGCATGCTTCAAAGTGTCCATCTTCAGTGAACAAGATGGGCAAGTCCATTATAGGGTAACCGACGTGCGTTTAGGGACATGTTGACGGGCACCCCGGGCAGGGATACCCGCAGGAAGGGGAGGAAATGCAGCCCTTGAAGTAAGATCCAGTACACGTTGTTGGATTTGCACATGGCATCGATGCGCCAAGTGTCTAGGTCTATTGCATCAGTAGTAGACCTTTTCTCTTGGAACATTGGGATTGCCAATGTCCCTTTCCCAAACATCTATAGTAGGTATCAAGAGGGATGTCGTAAGAAGGTCCTTTCCATCGTTGGTCTGCCCAATCAGTATTCCCCCGAACATGTGAAGAGCCTACCCCCAATGCCAGAGGAGGAAGGTTTGTATTAGGGTTATGAAACGTCGTATCGCGTCTCGGTCCCCTTGGTTGGGACCCCACTTCATCATGTTGCACTTGTTGTTGAGGGACGATAGCACGTAAAGGATTCTCATTCATCGACGGTTGTGGAGCAGGTGGCTACGATGGTTGGAATACATTTCACACATCTTCTATAATAGAGTTTGCATCCACTGTCGAAGCAGTGGAGGCAATCCTTCTATCTGCCACGATCCATTGGGCACGCAGCCCATGGTCGGTGGACCGTCGGGGGGTAGGCAAAATGGAAAAGTGGGGGCCATTGCTGGATCCACACCACTACACGATCCAGCCATCCGCTGTCAGGGAGCGACGTCATGTACTAGCCGAGAGGTTTTCCCACCTGCCAAGACAAGACCGATTTGACGGCGTAGAGGGACCCTAGAAGACGTAGTGCATCATAGCAATCCAGGATAAGGGGGAGGAGAGGGTGGCCCCCGGCCGACGTGGTGCCAAGCCGAACGGTAGGGATGGTAGCCCCCAACCGACGAAGTGTCAGACCGGGGTGGGGAGGCGCTGAGTGCCTTGCCGGAAGGTGGAGACCGACAGTTATGCTCCTGAAACCCTAGTATAGCGCTCGCGTATGATATGTGTTACCATGGGTGACATATTGGTTGGGACATATCAAAAACTACTTTCAAATATCTACATATTGCATACTCGTACTTGTGGCATGCTCAAGAACTAGATAATGAAATGTGCATGCCCACCAATATACATGGTAAGCATGATGTTGGGAATAATATGGATTTACATTATAGAGAAGAGAATGACATCATTAAACCTAAATTGGAAGAATATATATTATTATCCACATATATATGAGTTACATGGACTTATGTGACTAAATATGGGTAATTAGAACTAAGATAGATATATAAAGCAAAGATTAGAATCATAAACCCTAACATGACATTAGATGATTATGAATTGGGTAAGAATAATATTTATAATAGGAATGAATATGTTCACTTTGACTTGGCTAACATACGTCATGTGTTTCTAGGATGAAAAGTTGACTTTGTGGACCAAAGTATACTATTCAAGTTAGCCTTTATGTGTGAAAATCAAGTATGTGCAACCCTATTTATGTATGTGCATTCTAAACCCTGAGTTTCACTCTCATAGTTTAAGGTGGAACATCTCTTATCAAGGGTTGCAGCAAAATTATGGGACTCTCATCTTGATCTTCTCACATAGGAGTTTTAACATCATCCTTGTCAGAGTGTGTATCATGTATCAAATAGGGTTTCCCCTTTAACTTGTAGTTTTGGTCGCCCCCTCCCCCGTTTCTCATTTCCTTTAAAGCACAAATTATATTTCCATCTAAAATTTTCCTCCTCCACAATGAGTCTTTTAAGAGTATTATGTGTTTCTTTCCCACAGATACTTCAAATTACTTGTTGATTCATTTCTCCTTGCATATTTTTTGATATTGTACTTGGTGGTCATGGTGGAAATTGGATGATTGGACTCACTTTGATACCACTTGTTGGGTATGAACATAGAGTGAGAGACTGGAAAATAAACCTCAATAAACTTGTTGGAGGTTCAGAACCATGAGTCAAATGAGTCAACTACATACATATGATGAGTGCAATGATGGTGGAAAGCAAACAATCACAAAACAAATCCACAGTAGTTTGACCTATTTCTAATGAGGGAGCCTACATCCATTGGAGGAAATGATGTAAATTATGGAGATAATAATAGAGGATGGTTATAAGAGAGAGAGAAAAGTACATCATCCCATCAAATTTGAAAACCAATTGTAGAAGACATTATTTTTAGAGGATCTCAAAGAGTCTTATAAACCCAAGCCAATCCCTTAGTTTGTCCTTGTCTTTAAGTCTTTGCATTATGATATCTCTTGATGGCTCTTTATGAGAATCTGACATGCAACTCCTATTCCAATTGGAATGAGACTCATGTAGGTCCGCAATATGATCAAGTTGGTTGTTATACAGTCAAAGTAACTTGATATCAAATATGGACATGTTTAACCAATCAAGATGTCTTGATCATATTTCTTTCTATTCAAAATATATGTTAAGGTGCATGATAGTCATATATGGTAATATGGTGATTGTATCTAGAAGAGGAGTTTGATCTTGAATGACAATTTGGATTGATTACTAAAGTGTTCAGGTATTCAATTGATGTACGCTTGATTGGCTAACTAGGTCTGCCAAACAACCATCTCTCTGGGTGATACGACAGTTTGGGCAGCCAGATAGGCATCTCAAGTAGTTGATACAGTCGTTTGTGGCCCAAGCTGATCGAAGATTGATTTGGCTTAGTTCTATCTTTGAACTGACTGGTTCAATATGATTGAACCAACATGCTCATCTCAAATCACCAAACGACCATATGGGTGAGTGAGACGGGCATCTCATTTGGGTGAGACAACCCAAATGTGTCAAACAAAGGTTTGGGATGTTTCCCAAATAGGTTATATCGCATATACTTGGAGAGAAAGTAAAATTAATATGTATATTAATTGGAATAGAAATTGCCAAATGTGTATGTGATTGGGAAACTGTCAAACGGTCGTTTGGTAGTGTGAGAGGACGGTCTTGCACACCAGATGATCGTCTAGGTGTGCGAAATGGTCATTTAGGCTGTTGTTGGTTGTGAAACTTCAAGTTCTTTCAGTCCTTTCCACTCCCACACAATCCCATATAGACTGGGAACCCTGACCCGAACCTCGCCTATAAAAGGAGGGATATTGGGGGCTTTTCAAGACACAACATGGACAGTTGAGAATCAGTTCCTCTAAAAACTATTTTCCTCTCTGGTTGTGGTAACCAAGAGAGCCCAAGCAAGTCCTACCCACCAGGGAGGGATGGCCAAAG